>JAFIDM010009631.1:108929881-108951584 GCA_023159025.1 Thereuonema tuberculata
TTTTTACATGCAATTATAAATTAATCAAAGTTAACCATTTCTGCACTATATATTTCAGTTTAAAAGATTAAAAAGATATTTACACTTACTTATGTTTCTGGTCTCGATAACTATGGAGACCAGAAATGTGGTTAAGTAAGTGTAGATATGTTTTTAATCTTTTAAACTGTAAATATATAGTGCAGAAATGGTTGACTTTGATTAATAAACAATTTTATTAAAAAAAAATAAAAATAAATAAAACTTTATCTTTAATGCTTGCTAATTCAGATTTTCCTTTAATTCTAGCAGACCATTCATAAAGTATTTAACAGTTTTATGATTAACAAGGTATTTTTCTTAAGGAATTAACAATCAAATGGAAGAAAAGGATTTTCATTATGCATTTGTCATTACTTGATATAAACTCATGTAACTCTTTGAAGAAAGAAGCAAACATTTACTTGACTTAAGCATTAATATAGTGAAAGCACTTGCACAAGGCTGATTCCAATACAGGATTAAGAAATGGCCAAAGCCATCTGCTGCATTTTGTTAAATACTCAGAATCAGAGTTCCCTCTATTTTGAAATGTGAATTTGATAAAGAGAAAACAGCAAAGAAATATTCTATTTATAATAGATAGCTATTATCATAGGCTGAAGAGAGAATAAATTAGGCTTCACGGTAATTTTAAGCAAAATAACTGACTTTCTACAACAAGCTTTCATAATTGGATGGAAAGAATATTATAGATGTGTACTTCTTTGGACCATCATGAGATTTAAGTTTTATTCTATTGTTATTATTATTTTGGTTAGTTGAGTAATTCTGTTGCATAGTATTTTTATTAACAACAAGCTTCTTTATTTGTAGTAAAGTATACACGACTAAAGTATATAATAAAATTCTGTTTGCTTCTAAAAATTGGTGCTGACTTGTATTTATAGATTTGCTATATTGGAGAAAAGCAAGTGATAATCAATGTTCTGAAAATTGTCTAGCAAGGAACACCTTTGGGTTCGAACAAACAAATAAGGAGCAAAATTCAGAGGTTGATCATTTTCTGATTTCTGAATTCACTTGTGATAAGTCATTTTTCATTACACCTCTGCAGTTGTTCACTAGAGGTCTCTGTTAGTTACACTCAAACCTGCCTTCTGCTATGTCAGTCGAGACTGTGCAGGTGCTCATACTGCATTACTTAAGGTTGTTTGTTTACATAATGGAACGAAAAAATGGTTCGAGGATTAGTGATAATGTATTGAGTGAATATGAACCTTCTGCTACATCAGTCGAGACTGTGCAGGTGCTCAAACTGTATTACTTAAGGTTGTTTGTTTCTGTAATGAAATGAAAAATGGTTCGAGGATTAGTGATCAACCCAGATAATGTATTGAGTGAATATGAACCTTCTCTGGTGAAGAAGTTTTTAATGTTTGATAAGAAGACATTAGAGAATATCTTTGATGATTATCATTTCCGAGGCTATCACACGTTCTAAAGAAAACTGACCATCGGTACTATGGTTAAAGATGTCACACTGTCCTATGTACCAGATTTTGCATGCAGATCAGATTCCCTTGTGCTCAGAGACCCCTAGTGAAGAACTGCAGATGTTACAGAAAAACAACTATCAACAGTGAATTAGAGGTCAGAAAATGATCTTTCTCTGAATGTTGGTTCATATTTGTTTGTTCAAACCCAAAGGTGCTCCTTTTAAGAGAATTATTGGTGAAGATTTTTTTTTTTAATATCAATATATCACATGTGATGAGAGAAACACTATGCAAAGACCATTTTTAAATTAGAACAATTGACTAACTGATATATTTCAATATAGAAATGATATATCAAACACATGTTGGGAGATTAAATTATTATTAAATTATTACATCAAACCAAATTGCAATTTTTTCTGAATGAGCATGCTTAATTATCCAACAAATTTGTAAAATCTCTACACATACCAATTAGTACATCTGAAATTCAAACGTTTTACCTAAAAGAAATTTAATATCTAACAAAATTCAGGAATATGGAAACAACATAAAACATGCAAATAATAACAGAAGACAGAACTACAATTAGTGATTTAAAATTTGAAGAAAAACTAAATGGCCTATTTATGAATTTCTACACAGTTCTAAAGAGTTTAAGAAAGATGATAAGATATTTTTAAGTTGATGGGCATCAGATACATTGGTTTGTAAGATAGTGTCTTCAGTGAATAGCAAAAAGGGAAATCTGGGAAAATGAGATATTGTTTGGTGGGCTTCTAATGTATCGACCTTTTAATAATGCGAAAGGTAGTGTGTTTGCATTAATGAAGTTACTAATTTAAATTGTAATATAGGTATTAATTGTTGGAACATCGTTCAAAATAAAGCACAGAAGGTCTCATTCCACATTACAGCAAAAAAAGTATGTGACATTTTTTGGATTACTAAAATGTAAATAAAACTTACTAACACATTACCAAGCTATGTAAGCAAATTAGAAACAGAAATGAATATGTGATTTATATTTTTAAACATAAAATATGAAATTCATTACAGTATTAAGGGTGCTAGCACATTTTTCAATTTCAACACATTCTCCTCATCCATATATATATATATATATTTATATATATAGATTTATATTTTATAGATATATATTTATATATATAGATTTATATTTTATAGATATATATTTTTCACCTTGAAAATTTTTTTTCTGTTTTCAGTAATATATGAAGGACTTTGGAGCAAAGGGATGCAAGTGACATTTTCTGTAAACAATGGAGATAATTTTTAAAATAGTATGAAATGGCTTCTTTGTAAAGCAATTTAAGTGAAATAAGTGTCTAGTGCTGCTCCCTACCTGCATTGAACAAATTATCTAACAGCTATAGGATTTTTTTAACTTTAATTGCTTATTTCTCAAAATCACAGTTTTGGCAGTTACATCCTTTTGCTTTTCAGTCCCTCATATTTATTTACATAAATAAATGATCATTTGAGACGGCTACAAGATTTTTGTACAAAGTAGTGTGCAATCTTCCTTACAAGGGAGGTAATGGAGAATGAGTGTATAAAAAAGGACCATTTCTGTACATCTCTCCTCTCTAGCGGACTATGACTCCTCTCTAGCTCTATCCAAAAACACCGAGACATTTACCTATTTTGATCAACTTCATGAGGTATAACGAAAAACTGAATTGTCTATTTTCCATTAATTTTTTACTAGAGATTTCTCATTAGGAGACTAGCATATGCCAGCCACTACTGTTTGAACCATGAACGTGTTTCTATCACAAATGCAGGCAGAAGTTATTGCACATCAATTTTCAAGTTTCTCTGCTGATGATATGAAGCAGACAGTATTGTCACTTCAGCTCTCTCACACAGAAATTGACATAAAAAACTTTCAACTTTTCAACTTCGATATCTTCTTAATTTTGTGATAAAAAGTGCCTTTCAAGTTTTAGTTTTGCAGTAAAACTTTACCTCATAAATATTTCATTTCAAATTCAATTCTTAAGTGATGTTTACTATGCAATTACAAATGATATAATAGTTAAGCACAAAGATCCATCACATCAATTTCTAAGTTAAAATATAATCACCTCTAAATACAATCACTATTGAAAAATAACATTATGCTGGAATTTACCACATCAAAGAATCAATAGCAGAACGACAATTTATACTACAAATAGATTAAAGGTGACCATTTTTTCTAAAATGAAAAGGAGGACACAAATAATTTCAAGGAAAAAAAAAATGTTATGAGGGGTTTCAGGGGTATAAACCTATCTCTTCAACCAAAAAAAAAAGGTTTTAAACTTCACATATCAAAAAGGAAGACATATTACTCTTGAAACATAAAAAAAGGAGGACATTTAGGAGGACACTTCTCAAAGGAGGACGGTTGGTCACCTTAAAATATATATATATATGTACAAAAAAAATAAAAAAAAATAATACAATTTGCTTTAAGAAATAACTTTAATCTTCATGAACTTTAAATGCTTTTTGAATTAAAAAAAAATAAAAAAATTAAAGAGATTAAATAATCTCTTTAAATTAAAAACAATTTAACTTTATGTATGGCCGGTACGCACCGAAGTGCGTGCTTCGTATCCGAAGCCTCCGTGTTCCAGGGAGCGCTAGTGTTCCCATGATGGCGAACCCCTAGCAGACTCCCTAGAATTTCAAGGGAAAGATACTGGGGTGGTTTCCCGTGGCCTTCCCCAGGACACCATTAAGGAATGACGTCAGACCGAAGAGAAAGTGAAGAAGAGGCTGGACAACACAGGAAAGGAAATTGAAACAGCCATGCCATTGCCGGGATTCAAACCCAGGTACTGGCGCACTGGCCGCCACCGAGACCACACGACCACGCCAGCACGCCTAATTTAACATTATAAACAGCATAAAAAAGATGATCCATACATACATACATACAATATGATTTATAATTGAAGATTCTTGTTTTTGTTACATGTTGCTTTTGAAATATGCTAAAGTTTTTCAAAAGTTTTTCCATTTTCCATTTTTGAATTATGAAATTAACGAAGTAGTAAGGATGTTACCAATTAATAAAATTTGAAAACTGTAAGCAACTTTCCTACATTAGTCATTGATAATTCTATGAACTTAGATCATTAAATTAAAATCAGAAAGATTATATATAAAAAAAAATACACATGAAAAATACAATTTTTAATTAATAAATAATTATAATAAATAAGTATTTTTTTTAAAAAAAAGCAGAGATTTTTAAAATATTAAAGTTTGTAATTTTAAAGGTTCCCAATATTTACATGTTGCTTTAAATCTTTTTTACAGGGGGAGGGAGAAATTAATTCAAAATAAAAAGCAAGAAATCTGTCAGTCATATTTGTGGAATATAATTTCTAATGCAAAAAACAAAACAGGAAAAAAACAAAAAAACAAAAACAAACTTATAGATACAAATAGTGTGTTTAAACATTCTGTTATAGATTCAAAAACTATTAAGCTTTAGTAGGCATACTAAATTTACTTTATTAACAGCATGCAAATTCCAAATCAAAGTTTGGTCACTGGCTTACCTGAAAACCACTAGGGCATTTTGTAGTAGCTTATATACCGGTATTATTATAAGCAACTATTTTCTTTTTCCCAAACATTAATTAAAGACAAATATATATTATATTTTCAAACAGGATTGTCAAAAATGAACAAATAATTTACAAACAGCATTAAGCCCATATCTTAATGCTGTAAGCTTCAGTCATTTTTATACAGTAAAAATATATAACACCTAAAAACATACAAAAACAGTGGTTCTATTTAAGCTGTGTTCTGTAAATTAAACTTTTGGTAATATGACTTGCAGCAGTGAAAACAAAATAAATACACAATAATAATAATAATTAGGTGTGACTTTTACTCAGAATTGATTTGTGCACTTATGCCCCAATAAATTCAAGTAATACTACGAACAAGACAATTCCATACATTCATTGTTAACAAATGCAACAGAAATCTGATAAGAATAACTCAAGAGCCCAATCATTCAACCAGTAAAATGTAATATTTTTAGTTTAGGACACTCCTATTTGAAATATAAGTCTTATTTAAACATATTTTAACTTACAACCTTATTATGTTCCCTATGTTTGCAAGTAAGTTATTGTATGTGAAATAGCAAGATGAGCAACAACTCTGGCTCTAAGCTGTTCACTTAACTAAGCAGGAATTAGGGAAGTTCAGAAAATAAGACTCTTGCTACTGATGTACTCCTAAAATTTAAGTGCTGTTATAATACACAAAAGGTACAGGTGATGAATTCGAACTTGATATTAGTAAATTAATAAAAATAATTTAAAGTAATAAAGTTTATTAAAATATTAACAATAACAGTCAAATCTCCTTTAAGATATTTTTTTAATGGTTCTACTGTATCCAGTTTAATCAATAAAAAAAAA
Source organism: Thereuonema tuberculata (assembly GCA_023159025.1). Taxonomy (NCBI): domain Eukaryota; kingdom Metazoa; phylum Arthropoda; class Chilopoda; order Scutigeromorpha; family Scutigeridae; genus Thereuonema; species Thereuonema tuberculata. The sequence continues at coordinate 108,935,820 of JAFIDM010009631.1, forward strand.
CACCAAAAAAAAAAAAAAAACACCATTAAACTTCCATCTCGCCGATACTTTATTTCTTTATTTAAAAACATGATAGTAGTATATATATATATATATTCCTTGTGGAATTTTTATCCCCTTTTAAGTTGAATACATACCTAGCTAAAATTATTTTTTATTAATTCGTTTTTATTTTATTTTATTTTGGGGTAATCTTCGTACAATTTCTGCAGCAAAACGCTTCTCTATCGAACCCGTCCTCATGATCTGGGCAATCTTAGCTGATGATCGTCATTTAGAGTGAAACAGCTGTACTAGGAACATGTATATACTGATAGCATTTTAACGATTTATCAATTGATGATATTTTTTTTAACATCAGTAAAAACAATTAGCAAAAATAAGAATTATTTTTTTATCATTAATCTAACAATAATTTAATGATAATCATTCACCGCAATACTCCGAGAGGACATACACTAGTCAGTAATGAGGCGCACTCTAGCGGATTTTTGAAATAGTTATTCTGATGTGGCCTTACACATACTTGGAAGGCTTTGTTCACTTCTGGTGGTTACGAACCTACCGCCATACCGCATAGTACAATTGAATTAAATGTCATTTGTCAGGCTATTTGTTAATACTCACATTTGTAAACGTGATCTTTTGCTGCTGGAATTTTATCGTCCTTCATCTTTTAGTTTCAGAAAACCGGGCGAATATTAGTTTCGTGAGGGAACATTAAAGTGGACAACGAAGAGCACTTCGCTTGTTCCCTATTTTCATTCAAGATGGCGGCTCGAATTTATCTCCATCTGGTGGCAAACAACAAAATCGAAAGAACTTTTTAAAAGCGTCTCAATTTTCTATTTAGAGCTTCATTCACAACTTGACGATTGCATGCGGTAGCAATTCGCCGGTTTCGTTTGTTTTAAGATTGAAATATATGAATTTATAAGACTTTTACTTCTTAGTTCTGTTTAATTACAGATCGTAGAAAATTATGGGTGTGGTTCACGCAAAGGTGAGAAGAATAAATACTGATTCTGAAAATAGAAAAAGTTATAAAAGTATTTCTAATTTGAGGAATGAGAAATTGCAATGTCTAATTGTAATGCCTAACCTTTATTTTATCACTGGATTTTGAAAGAAAAAAGTATTCAAAATTATAATATATTGAAAAGACAAATAATTATATCGCAAAAATTAAAACTTAAAACTTGAATAATTTTCTAATTTAACTGAAAGTATTAAACCTTAAATGGAATATTCTCGGTGTTCTTTTGTCAGGAATAACCTCAAGTTGAAGTTAAAACAAATAATAAATTAAAACATTAAATTTATGCAGTTTTAAAACAAATCTTTTTTCGGTTTTTCATTTCTGTATTAATAATTTTTATTTTTTACCGATCCTATTTCATAAATATCCTTGTACCATAAATATATCGTTGTATTTAGCCTTATTTCTTTCATAAAAAATACCCTAAGTGATGGAAGTACGATTTTTCATTTAGTCTACTATGCTCTTATCTTGAGGTTGTCGAGTATATTTGCAGTTATTGAAACTACAGATTTCAGTCCATTAAAATGCCATTTTCATTTGTCCAATCAAACATCCATGCTCTTGCTGTGCCATGTTACCTTACGCTGCTTCCCTTAGTAGTGACTCAAAAGTCTCAGTTTAACATTTGTCATATCTGCATTCATGTTTAACTTGTGTTTTCGTAATTTTGAAACTTCATAAAACCATTTAGTTTCACGTATTATTCTGCTTAGTAGGACAACATTTATTCTTTAAGACCTCGTAGCAAATATTCTTCTAAAGTAGTATACCATTTTTTTTTTATATATATTACTAAAAAAAAAAAAAAGAAAACCTCAGTCCTGTATTCTCTAGTGCTTAATACATTTCCTTATTTACATTGATTTCTCATTCAAACATAATTTACTCTTAAATTTAGAGGGGAAAATCACTAGATCGTGGATTCGTTATGCCATCATTTTTAATTTTTTTAAGTTCAGCAGTGGTAGCAGTTTTTGTGATTTTAAGCAGGGCAGTTTTTCTAATAAAACAAATTCCAGAATGCATTTTTCTAATTCACTTTTCTCTTTTAATTTGAAAAATTTTGAAGAAAGAGAAGGTTCGGAACTGTTCCTCTACATTCTGTCTGAAATACTGCCCTGAATTTAGAGGGGTATGGGAGGTACCCATATTTTTTAGGTATCCCAGAGCCTAACATTGAACAGTGGTAACAAAACAATTGTCTCACTCACTCATCTCAAAAATTTCAAAGCTGGTTTAAAAATGGCATGCATTCTTTCTAGCAGTGATGTAGAAACAGGAGTGGAAGCTTGGCATGGACTACTGTCTTAAAAAGATAGAAGAGAGAGGGGATAAAAAAGAAGGTGCAAGAAATTCAGGGACACTAATGCCTTGCCTTTTTGTGCTTTGCTGGATTTAAGCAAATAACAAACTTTGCTGAGTCATATTTACCTTGCTTTTTTACTTTCTATTCTTGAATAAGAATGTAAAAGATTGAAAATATACGGAGCCTATACATCTTACATTTATATTCAACTGTAAAATATTACTTGAATACATAAAATGCTTGATGAAAATTAAAGAGGAAAAAAGTATGTAAACTTGAAAAGTAGATTACCATAAACTTATTATTGAAAGTTACTATCACTACTTACTGAGATGAAATTATTAATATTAGAAATAAGTGGCTACTGATACTGCTCTTGAATGTGGCCTGATGTTGGACTTCTATAGTATCTTTCTTTTGAAATGGGTTTCAAAGTATCCAGGCATGGAGAATGGAAAGTTTGTCCCTAAAGTTGATTCACCATTCCTTTTGAATTGTAAAGGAAAATTTTGGTGGGTTGGAAGCTTAAAAAGCAAGACTTACAGTTGATGAATAGGACAACTTTTCTAACAAAACTCTTCCTTTTTGAGTAGAAGATAAAAGTTTGTCATCATTAGATTCTTTAAAAGTATCTATTCAAAAAGAATCTTCTGGAAATAATCTTGAAGGTGATGGTGTTGATAAAAGTTCATGACCAATTTATTGAATGAATCATCAATTTTAATATGCTTGGAATTTAAGTTAACATGTTTAGAGTTTGAGCTGCTGAGTGTTGCAGAAGGAGAGATACACCCATAAGAAATATATACCTGGGTTTAGAGTGTGTTCCCACAGATTCTGCTATCCTATTTGTATTGTTATTTAGAAATTAAGTTAATGGTAGAAATTGCCTGGAGGTTGATGATAAATAACCTCTTATAATTTTTCCTCAGAAAAGGAAAATATCCTCTATCTGTTAACTGCCACTGTTATGTCAAGCATATCCGTAAAAAATATATTCTTAGGAAGGAACCAGGGAGTGGATAATAGAATCTGAAAAACTGTAACCTTAAGAGCATACCTTCAGATTTCGTAATTAAACATGCCAAGTTTCAGTTTTATAAGCTTCTTTTCTTTACTACTGTATTAGGTAAGGCTTGAAAGGAATGTATTTCTTTGAACACTATAAATATTCAGTGAATAAGTTTTTTTTTAAATACAGTCAAACTCTGCTATATTGCGATCTTTCAGATCCAAGATCTTGAAGATCGTGATCTGCCCGAGCTTTTTTTACTTCGCGATTGTTAAATGTCGTATATTCGAACCCTATTATCGCCCACACGATTCCAAATCAATTTAAAATGGTCATTTCGCAATTACCTACATCATTCAGAGCGATGTGAGAGAATTTTATAATTATAAATATTTATAAATCATTACCTTTTCAACACTGATGGGTTATATTGCCAAAATCTTCATATTTCTGTTTTCTTATGGTTTGGCGCCACCATCTTGGGATTAGCGGTATTACCCAGTAAGTATTAATTGTAAGTCGCAAATTGCGAGCAGTTCTCTAAAATCAATCGATTTTCATACTTTTTGGGCGAAAATATGGTAAATTTTGCAATTTAACAATTGTACACCTTTTCCAAAATAGAAGGGGTCCAAGACCAAATCGCATTATACACGAATTAGCGATATAAACAACCTTGTTATAGCAGAGTTTGAGTGTATTGGAACTAATTGGGATTTCAGTCCTTTTCCTTTAAATGTGAACCGATTTTAGTTCTGATGTTTCTTTTGTAGTTTTTTTTTAAGTAATTTAATACATTTTATGTTTGTGGTTGGATAGGACTAATATACTGCATGCAGCTCTTATCCAAAGTGTTTCCTTTTCCATGAACTGGTACTTTTGAAGTCTGTTTTTATTCTGGAAACTGAAAGCTGAACATATCATCTTGAATTAAGAACTGGAATTAGTTAATTATTTTTAGGAACTCCCATGCATTACTGTAGGTAGTTGTAATGATCTGTACTCGAAAAGGTAGTATCATCATTGTTCTGACAAAACTCACACTAAGTTCAAAAATCGACTTAGTAAAGTAAATTCAGTTTTTGCACCAAACTTTGAATTTATGCTCAACTTTTTCATAGAATATTACTTTTTTAATGAATTTTATCAGAACAACGTTGATACAGTAATCTCATGTTAATTTAATCACAAGTTCAAATTTTATAGTATGCATAGCATTTATTATTTCAAAATAATAAGCAATTATGTCACAAATCCAAATCAGTAGGCAATTCTGTTTTTACACAATAGATTTATTCTAGAACAGTGAGGTCAAACAAAAATATGAACACTAGGCACTAAACCCCTGCTTCCCAACGTGGGGGGCAATTTGAAAATGGGAATTTTTTTTTTTTGGTTGTAAAAGTTGAAAAGTCTTCTTTTTTTTTTTTTTGGTGGGGCATAGCATACTTTAGATACTTTAGGTGGGGCGTAGCACAAAAAAAGGTTGGGAAACACTGCCTCAACTTTGTATGGGGATCAGTGAAGCTTCACTTGACTTGAAAATTTTTATAATTTTGTTTAATATTTCCCAGTTAAACTTCAATCTGGTTTGGGCCACACCAGATGGGCCAAATGCTGCCTGCAGGCTGTGTGTTTGACATCTGTTCTGGGCATGTCCACGGTAACTCAGGTTACACTTTGACTAGTAATTGTAAGAATATTGTATTATTAAACTAAAACTACTAAGAAATGAAAAAACATAAAAATATTTTTATCATATCCTTCCTTAATGCATTTCAGGTATGCCAAATGTTAATATTTTTTTTTGACTTGGAGTACCTAATATCAAGTTGGAAAGATTAATGACACACATTATCAAAATGAGACATAGGATTTCAGGATGAAAGTTAGCTGTTCAATCTTTGCTCTTAGGGTCTTTTCACACAAAGCGATCATGGTCATGCGGCCAGTAATTTTTGGCTGCAACAAAAATCGTGTCTCGTCTGAAAGGCTTCATTGAAATCTATAGAACGACAGTGGTTGCGTGTCATGTCGCGACCAGAAGTGACCAAGCGGCCACGTGCGAAAAGCTCCACTGAAATCTGTAGAACGGCTTGGTCGCGCTGCCATGGTCGTGTCTTGAGAAAAGGCTCTTATAGCAAGTTTACAAGCCCATACTTCTTGAGGAGATATGTATGTTTTTTTATAAATATTCCATTAAAATTTCAAACTCATTTGAACATCATTGCGATTTTATTTAAAATAAAAACCACTGCCCTGTGAGTAACTCACATCAAATTCTGTTCGCTTCATATAAATAGTCTAATAATTAGGCTTAAAAAATACACTTACACTTTATGGAAATCAGCTGTTTCAACCAAATAAATTAGTGCTATCAATAATTTGCCATTTGTTTGCTTTCTGAAAACAGTTAAAAGGTTAACTTAAAAAAAAAAAAAAATAAATCAATTCTTGTCTTTCTTGTGGATATGCCCTTCTAGAGAATACAGTGTAAAAAAAAAAAGATAAAGAGTGCATATGGAAAAATGTGGGAATGGTTCCATAACTTCAAAATGGAATACACAATTTCTAAAAATAAAGCACAATTTCATTTTTATTTTCATGTACTGTGGGTTGCATTTCCAATGTCAAATTGCGAAGTAGTGCTTTCCTGCATTGCTTTCCTTAAACCAGTCTAAGAGCGGAGAGCTTGTTGCACTGCGGGGAAGCATCGGGCAGCTAATGTGATATTGGGACTTCCACCACAGTATATGTGTATTTTATCTCATAAATATTCGTTTAAATAAAATCATGAATGTAATAAAACAAATTAGATTTACAAAAGAAAAAAAAAATCGCAAATTCAAATATTATAAAAAAATAGTAACTAACTTCATTCAGTGTCACTGCTTGATAATAAGAGTATCTATTTGTGTACTTTATGAAATATTTTGTGTGTGCAATATTGAGATCATTTCGTTTTACATGTAAAGTGGATACCTCTTTTTGAACTGTTGAAGCAAAAAAAAGATCCATGCAAAAAAACAGAATTGGTTTATTTTTCTGGTTCATGTTAAATCAAAAAATTGTGTAAAAACAGAATTGAGTGTAGTGGAATTTGAGATTAAAAGCATTTGCCAGATTTATCTTCCAAAGTATCTCTGAAGTGTAGAGATTACTTACATAACCTAAAGGGAATTGTTCTTCCTTAAAAGTTTAAAAGTAATGTAGTTGAGTGTGGTACGTAATATATGGTCTGTTGGGGTATTGGTTAGTTGGTAAAACAAAACTAGAAGTTCCTGAGAGAATTTGAAACCTGCTTTTCTTAAAATGTTGCACATTTGTACTTGTCTTTAAAATCGTGAAAAGAATGCAAAGTTTCATTTTATTCTAATTTGTAATAACTGCTGAATACAAACAGTGCCTTGAAAGTTTCTGTTTTCTGAAAATTAATTAAATTACAAATCCTTAAGTTGTCTAAATCCAGTTATTTGTAATCCTGTCATATGCATTTTAGACATTGATAGAAATTCATTGTTTGGCTTCAATTTTTTTTTCTATGGGAATTTATATCATATTCAGTGCAGATTTCTCTGAAATCAAACACTGAATACAAAAGTTGGATTGTTCGTGCATGTAAATATTAAATCTTAAGTTTTGTTTCTTGAAATATAAGTTTTAAGAAGATTCATTGACCAGTTTAAGTTATTGCAGGAAGTGGCCTTTAAAAGCAATTTTCCTTAGGAAAATAGGCAGAAAATGAGATGCCTACCTTTTTTGTTACAGATTTTCTAATATTTCAGTTTATTTAATTAAAAGATGCAGAATAATTATTAGTGCAGATATTAATATTAATTATCAACCAATAATTTTTAATCACCAGTATCATTCACCTTGTTGCAGAATTAACACAAAATAAATTGATTCATATTAAATACTTAAATTTAAAAGGGCTAATTATTAATAAATATATATATATATATATATATATGTCGTTGTGGCTTGGCCGAGCAGTCTAGACGGTCTGCCGTGTGGATGTTGTGCCAGAAGCTGAGTTTGAATCCCAGCAGTGGCATGGCTGTTTTTTTCTTCTGTGTTTCGTCCGTTTCTCCCTGGGACTTACTATCTCAGGATTCTTCTCGATGAGGTATGAATTCTCGTCACCTTTCCCGAATTTTCTAGCCTCATCCTGATGCTGTCAGGTTGGGCTAGCACTTGGTCTTTCGTTGGCCCTAGTCGTGGGAAATAATAATAATAATAATACATAGTTTCCCCCAATATATGTTTAAATTCATTTGCTATACACTTCTGTAATCATTACAATTATTATTTGTAAAGAATTATCTTTAAAGTAATGTACAATATTCTTTGTAGTTCACAACCACATATGTAATAAATGATGAATTGCAAATGGTAGGAAATTTTGTGTCCTTATTTCTACAATTGCACTATTAGAAAAATGGATATATTATGAATTTTGGTCTGCACTTGACAAACAAAATGTCTTATGTAGATTTAAGTCATTAAGTTGTTGTTCATAAATTTCTCTTTAGATGCTTTCTATCAGGAAAAGTTAACTTATTCAAAATATTTTGCCAATAAGAAGTAAACCATTTTCCAAGATCCAAGTTAGTTTAATTTTGCTTTGAAATGCAGCAAATATTTCCCATTATTAATCAATCTTTATAAATAGGCTTCCTTATAGTAAATTTATGTAAAATGTGTAAGCGCTAGTATTTTGAATGTTAAAATCTGCTATTGTCATTTCTATCAAAATGTAGTCTGTCACTGCCCTTTATTACATCATTTGAAGCATCATCTTGGTTTTGTCATTTGTTTAGTGGCTTGGAACAGTTATATTTCATTCAACACTCAATAAAGCTCATGAATCTGATGAGGCTGTCCATATTAGTTTGTTGCTACTGAAAGTTTGGTAGAGTTTTACATAATTTAATTTTTGATGTTTCATGGTAGCTGACAGTTTGATCTGCTTCAGTTAACTAGGTAAAATATTGTGATTTTTAACCACAAGGTTAAAATTGAATTAAAGGTCCCAACAGTGAAACAATAAAATCCAATAAGATTAAATTTCTGAAATTGACTGATAGATCATATCTGCTCTACTTTAATTCTTTAAAGTTAGGTGATATTATTATCGATGATAAACCATCCATTTCTTTTCTTGTTCTAATTGAGAAGGTGTTTTCTGATCTTGCTTATCACCTGGACAGCATTGGTACATTGTAAGGTCATCCATATAATGTAAATGAATCTTGTAAGTGAAATTAAGACCTAATTTAAATAAATTAACTAAAAAGCTATCTTATAAGATTTAATTTTCATTTTAGTTATCAGAAGGGGTTTTTTTAAAGAAAGTTATATCTTTTTTTAGTTCAGAAGATTTAATCGAAAGCACGCAACTTGCAATACTTGTTGATAGTAATTTTTTTATATTGAAGATATAACTGCCGTGTCGTGGCATGGTTGTTTCTTTTCTTCTGTGTTTCATCCGTTTCCCCCAGGGACTTACTCTCTCTGGTGTATCCTCGACAGGAAGTGAATTCTCATCTCTGATTTCCAAGCCTTGTCCTGCGTTGTCAGGTGGGGCTAGCGCGTGGTCCATTGGGGCACATTCGTGAGTAGTAGTAGTATGTATATACATACATACATATATATATATATATATATATAGACACACACACATATACTAAAGGGCTTCCTTCTCTTCGCTGCGGAAGCCTTGCATATGTAGCATAACAAAAAAAAAAGTCATAAAAAACAAAACAAAAATTAATTCAAGTAAACTAAAAATTGAAACTTACAACTAAAACTAAACTAAACTTTAAATTCTAGAAAAAACATGCAGTACAGTATTGAAATCCACTTATAACAAGTTGGAAATTTGCACAGTTAAGTCGATCATAAGTTTCTGACGCAGTGCAAAGGAATCAGTGCATCTTAGGGCCTTGAAATGTGGTTGTAAGAAAGTTGGACCCTTGCCGTTTACACCCCTTATGATACAAATATGAAAAATTCATCGAATACCGTATTTACTCGCATAATTTCCACCATCGCGTATTTTCCCCACCCCAGTTTTTGTGGATTACAAAATTCAATTTTTATTTTTATCGCATAATTTCCCCACCTCTACTTCAACGCGGTTTCCAACATGACCTTGACTGGCGGTCAACTCAAGACGACGCGACAATGTACTGTTACTATCGCATTTCTCTATCCCACGCTACTTAAGGGGAAGATTCCACCCCCACCCCGGTCAGTACAAGAGCAGACTCCTTCTGAATCAGTACAACAATTTCGAGTATTTTGTGAAAACGTGAAGTTCGCGAATCAAGTTAAGTTCTCTATTAGCAGGCAGCTGATGCTGACGTCATGCAGTGAACAGCTATAAAGATGGCGGGCTGCGCTGCATGAGTTACGAAATTACGTCACAGTCGCACACACACTTTCGTGCATGCCTATTGCTTAACTGTACTTTGAAGAAAAAACAAATGTTGAGATGTGATTTCTTACATTTTAAATGTTGCGTGTTAATAAAATTGTTGTTAATTACATTTCTTGCTTTAAAAATCAATATTTAACATGGTTTTCCTTACACTTTCACCATATTTTTTTTCCTCAAATTGAAAAACATCGCGTAATTTCCCCACCCCCCTTTTTTTTGTCAAAATATTGATGAAAAAAAAAGGGGAAATTATGCGAGTAATTACGGTATGTATCTTTTAGATTTTGATAAGAAATTTTGTTTCCAACTAAAATGGTTTCAGAGATACATGTACTCTTCAGAAAAGTTTGCCACCCCCTTCTTCCCCAGTTACACCCTTTAGTCTGGATCCAGGTTTTCATTGTTCATGCATTCAGACGTGAAACTCTGTGTTGGTAAAGATCCATTGAGAAATGCTGATGTTGTTTCAAGACATACAAACTTTGGTGCTTTTATATATGTAAAATGTATGTTTAATTATTTAGATCATTTATACTTTAAAGAAAATAAACATTAGAAAATGAATATATTCAATGCAAATGGACTTCACCATCGTGTTCAGAGGCCCATACACCATAGGAATAGGGTATTTATTTCTGCCTATCCAGAAAAATGTAGACAGAGTCGGCTATTTATTCCACAAACAGTCAACTGTGCCTCAAACTTTGTAGATACGGTCAAATAAAATTATAGATTGTATAGTAGACACTCTAAACTAAAACATATCCAAATTTCAAGTTGATCGAATCAGTAGTTGTCTAGGAAAAAAAATTCCAAACTGCCCCTTTTTCCGGTGCAGAGTTTCTTGATAACCCTCCAATGCCTCTTAGATGAAGTTTAGTTTTTAATGCGTCACCCTTAATTTTAATCTTTTAGCACTTTTTTTTTTTATATTGGATTGCAAATGAAATATATCCAAAATTGGCATTTTGATTTGCATAATGCAAATTAAAAATTCTGTTTAAAAGGTAAGTTTGTAATGCTACTAAATAATGAAGGATTACCTATATGTTTGCTATGTCTAAGAAAGTTTATGAGTTGCTTATGAAAGCTTGTTTATTAGAAGAATAGCTTCACACTGTCAGTACTGGTGGTATATTGGCAGTAGATGGGCTTAAGGAGAGCACCACTAATAGTTAATTTGATGAATCAAAAGTACTCAAAAAAGTTAAATTTGAAACCTCTTCTGAACAGGATGTGAAACAGTAACTGTGCAGTGCTTGAGATTTACTACTGCTTATTTTTTGTTAATTTCCTTGGAATTTTATGAAGCTAATAATAATAATACTGATATAAATCCCATATCCTTGGTTTATGACGAGCAGCACAGAATGGTCATTGTTCTAATTGAAAGGAGGAGGAATTACAGGATGAGTGTAACACTATCTTGCTTTTACACCAAGCCATTTTAACTGTTACTCGGAAGTGGTGGTTATTTTGATGTAAAGCAGGGTTCTGATTATTATTATTATTCTAAAACTTTTGCCTTTTTTATTATTTTAATTTAGATGCCTGAAAGTGGAGATGAAGTCTCATCAAGAGAAAAAATAAATTTAGATGGAATCAATGTAAGTATCTTTTAAAAAATGTTAGTTAATAAAACTTGTTAATTTTATAATTTTATCTTTTCATCCTTACCTCCTAAATCATCAATTCTAGTATTACATTTATATGATTTCATTTCAAGATATGATTTCAAATAAAAACATTGCATATTTATGTAATTTTTTTTTTCCTAGATAATTGTTTGACATTTTTCCTATTTTTCAAATGCCAGATCTGATACTCTGCATCATGTGGTGCTTGGATATTTGATGTAGTCAAGATACATTACCCTCACTTCATTAACTCCTAAACCTTTTTATAGTCAACAGCTATAAAAATTTTGATCACTAAAGTTTTCAAAAAGACTTAATTGAGTTGATTCAAGTTTTTATGCTTCATTGAATCCTTTCTCCCTGTTTCTATCTTGGATTCTTGTGTTTTGTATTGACTGTTGTCCCTACAACAGTTTGATAAAAACAGTTTTTACATCTTCCCTACATCTTTTCAGTTGCCAAGATGGTTGAGCTAAATTGTCATTAGAACACTTTTACAGAACTAATTCAAATATATCAGAACTTATTGTTTCAAAGAACAAACTCTTAAAACTCTTTCATAAAATTAAAAAATAAAGTAAACTGGAGCACCCCAAATAATAAAAGCTACAAATACAACTATTTGTAGTTGCACTGTTGAAAATAATCAATGATTTTATTTATAGCTAGAGGAAATTTGATTTTTTTCCCTACATTTTTATATCACTTACAATTTAGTATATGTTGTAGTGTTGTTCTCATTTGTTAATTCAGCACAAATTTCTGAAATGTTGGTAATAAATATTCTTTGTCAAATTCTCAACAGTAAATGGCCTATTTGTTTTAGATAAAAGTATGGACATTAGGTAATTGACCTCAATGGTACTGTTTATTTCAGAAGCCTTTTTTTTTAAATTTATTGCTGCACAAAAAAGTTGCTTGTTTTTTTTTTTAGCAGAATTTTGTAAATCTGCAACTCTTCACATACAGACTTTAGCAGGCTGGAATATTTCAGTTCACGGTGTAGCTTAAACATAAAGAAGTTTTGAACAGTGCAGTGAAAGTACATAAATGACTTGTAATCTTTTCATTCATTTTCCTAAAAATAAAACATTTCCATTTCTTTGGTTTTGAATTGTCTGTTGTCGTATCTGTTTGGTGTTTTTTTTTTTTTTACGAGTTATGTTTCTTTTTAGATATAGTTAATAATGTCATACGACAGTAATAATAAAAATAAAAAGCTACAAAAGAAAAATAATTACAATTATTAAATAAAGAAAGAATAATTTCCTTTTTTTGCTTCAAATCTTAAGTTGGAAGATGGCTAGTAACCACTGAATGAGCTTTGCATCCGAAATAAACCTCTCCAATCAAATTCCTTAATTATTACTGGTATTCATCAGAATTGATTATGTGGGAAAGCTAGTCTGCAGTTATTATAAAATAAAATAAGTAAGAAGAAGAACAAGTAGAAGAATAAAACAATTAAAAAAAAATGCAGATGACTTTCTTTTTTTTTTTCTCTTGAAATATTATCATTAATAAAAATAAATTAAAAATAATAATAATATTGCAGAAAAGAATTCAGCATTACAAATTTTTGAACTCGTTTTTTTGTTTTTTTTTTCAGTGTTTTTCACTCGTTGGAAAACCATTTACTTACCTGGGGAGCCTCAAATAACTGTCATTTATCTTGCACCATCATTTAAATTGCAAAATAATAATAATTTAAATTTCAGTAGCAAATCAAAAAGAACAAAGCTTACTTTTTATTAGTAGGGTTCATACGAACCATTTACATTAGGACAGGGATATACTAACATCAGCTTTTAGACCAGTGTTTCCCAATGTGGGTCCACGCCCCACAGGGGGGCAATATGATTATTAAGGGAGGCAATTCGAAAATTCTATGAACCTATTTGAGGGGTCAGTGTCATTTTTCCATTTTCAGTACAAATGCACATATTTGGTTTATCGTTTATAACGTAGAGGATTTGATGATACAAATACGACATTATATATCTATTTTTCTTATATAATAATGACTATTTTAGCTGTAACGATATGTAAAACTGATTTGCTGTTTAAGAACTGTTGTATTTATACTGTTTCTTAATTAATTTAAATTATGAAAAAAATCGTAATTGTATATAAATTATATTAATTAAATTAAGTAACAAGTATATACACTTCGTTATTATAATGTTTTGATGGTAATATCATTATTATTATTATGGGTGGGGAGCAATCAGTAATAGTAATAGGGGGCATAAGAATTTTATAAAGGCTTAGGTGGGGCACAGTACAATAAAGGATGGGAAACACTGTTATAGACCAATCTCACCTGCACAACAAGTTTTTAAAAAAATGTGCTTTATGAAAATTTTATTTGAAATACTTTTCTATTTATCAGAATTTTATCATAATTATTGTTTTAATATTTAAATCGAGAAGTAATTAATACATTATTTCAAATTCTAAGTGATATTTTTTTTCTCAAAATGTTCATTGCACATTCCCTTATTGTGATGAATTAACTGAAAACTTTTAATTTAATAAACAACATTATTAGTTAATAAAGATTTTAAATAATTTTTATAAAGTGAAATTTAATGATGTATGTAGGCAGCTTAAGATTATATGCTTAATTTATGTATTAATTATTATCAATTATTAAAATATTCAACTAAAAATGCAAACCTAATGAATTGATGTATTTTTAACAGAATGATCCACAAACAATGGTTCTGCAGCCATCACTTTTTTTTCTTTTTCCACATTTATTTATTTATTTATTTATTTATTTATTTATTTATTTTAATTTCTTAGCTGTTTTTTAGATGCTTGCTGAGATTGAGTCATTTGGTATTTTGACATGCTTTATTTTACAATATAGCTTTGATTATGATATCAAATAAGAACACACAAAAGACTAGTTATAAAAATTATATTCATTTAAATAAAATTATTGTATAGGACAATTTTCAGCTGTCTAAACATGCGAAGCCATCAATAGGGAGACCTGATGATGGTTTTAGGCTTTCAGCAGGCTGAAACTGATGTGCAGTGCATAAATTTCATTTAAATGAATGCAGTTTTTTTTAATTAGCATTCTGTGTAGTCTTATTTGATGTCATCTTCTGTTTCACAAGTGTTAAAGGTTTAATAATTACAGTTTTGATTATATTTTAACATAGTATTATAAAAAGCAACAGAGACTGCAATTGCTTCGAAAAAAGTTGCGTGAAGTGAAGAGACGAATTTTATTTCGTAGACTGAAGAGGGTGAAGGTTAGGTTCTGAATATTCCTTCACTTTGTTTTTCTGCTGTTTCTTCTTGAACTCATCCTTGAATTAATCTTTCTCTGCAATTCTCTTTATTTTTTATTTGTTTCTATGCTGCACTGATACTAATAGTGACAAAATTGTTTGCAATTATCACTATAGATTTCTAGTATATGAAACTTTATTTTTTAGCAATATTAATTTTTGGGATTAATAATGTAAAAACTGCTTTTTCTTCTTCTTTTGCAAAATATTTATTTTTTGTCAATTTATATTCCAATTAATTTGTTTTGATTGAGTTTAAGGTTATTGTTATAAAATAATTATTTACTTAGATTGAAATCTTTTGCTATTAAAATATATGCTTCTTATAAGAGGCTTTCTTGATTAATGTAACTATCGTTCATTTGAGGCAATTCATTATTTAAATATGAGTTTCTGTTATCTAGTCAGGCTTATGGAATTGTACTGTGCTAGATTAAGAATATTATAAAAAGTAATTGCATTTCCAGTATTTGCTTAGTTTATTATAATAAATCTGTTAAAATTGGACCAGGAAATGTTCAGTAAAACGTAAATTGTAAATTTAATTATTGGGATCTTAGATTTTAATTTAGGAAATTCTGTTTTTGAATAATACCCTTATGACTGGTTTCTCCAAATAGCATTAGCTCATGTTGCAACTATCATATTCAGTTGGACTTCATCCAAGAGTAGCAGCTTACAATTATTTAGAGACACCGGCCATTATACATGGAAGATGTAACAAAATTAATCTGCCATTTATGTGTTGTTAGGTAATTTTTAATTTGCTTTATGAAGTTGCAGTTAATGAAAGCTTTACAATGGTAAAATATTAAAAAATGGTCAACATATGGGGAGCGGGGGAACAATTATCAAAAAATTATCAAAGGAGACAAGTAATTTAGCAAGTGGAAAGTATATGTTTTACTTTATGCAACTTAAAAATAAAATGATTACTTTAAAAATTTCGCTTTTCTAAAAATATTTGTGTTCACTTCTCAAAAAAAAAAACAAAAAAAAAAAAAAAAAAAAAAAA
>JAFIDM010009631.1:108951684-108985047 GCA_023159025.1 Thereuonema tuberculata
AAAATTTCCCCTTTCAAAAAAAATTTTTTTTTTCCTTACAAAAAAAAAAAAAAAAAAAAAAAAAAAAAAAAAAAAAACGCCTTTTTTTTTCTTTTAAATGTTTTTTCCACCATCCCAGCAGAATCAATGGCATACAAAAGATGTATTTTCAAATAGAATAGGGAAATCACTTCACTTCACTACTTAGTCATACAGTTTAGATATTTTTTCCCCCATTTTATGAATTTTCATAGATTTTGACAGCTTACTGTTCTTACAGATACGTACATTTTAAAGCTGTTCTGCCTGCAGATTAGTTATGAAATTATTCTGTGCAACACAAAAATGCATTTAATTATTCCACGCATGGCTTATTTGTAATTTTTAAACATTTTTTTGCATGTTTTAAGAGTATTGTAACCTATTAATTTGTTTGCAGAGTATTTGGGTCATTTGTATTGATTTCATCTTATGTCCAATTCCTGTCAAATGCAGTTTTATTTGTATACCAGCAGTTCTATTATTTATCACTACTTTCATCATTTTTTTTTTTATCCTTTAATTTTAATGTTGAAATGTTATTTGTTATTGCCATCACATGATGTCAATTCAGATTTTTATTTGCTTAAAACGGCAGTAGATTTTGAATGAAATTATTTATGAATAACGAGGAAGAACAGAGACCTTTCCATTAATTCAAGATGCAGGCTCAAGCAGAAAAATTACATTGTGGGAAAGTGTATTTGATGAAATGGCAGCTAGCTTAAATCGAATAAAATAAAAAATGGAAATAAATAAAACGCACTTACTTATAAAAAGTTGAATATAAAGTTGTACATGGAATTAATCCGACAGTTTCGTAATACTGCGTATTCCTTCATCAGGGACGGAACAAACGTATAGGACATAAGGACAGCAATTAGGACGACATGATGAGGGAAGGTATGTTGAAAATCATATCTTTTCAACATACCTTCCCTCATCATGTCGTCCTAAATGTTGTCCTTATGTCCTATATGTTTGTGCCATCCCTGATGAAGGAATACGCACAGTATTCCGAAACTGTCGGATTAATTCCATGTACAACTTTATATTCAACTTTTTATAAGTAAGTGCGTTTTATTTATTTCCATTTTTAATTTCATTCCATGCACGTTAAGCCTATTTAGCTTAAATCGGTAGGCAATTTCTTCTAAAGATATAGTTTGGGAATCTATCAGAGTTCCAGGTTGTAAAAACAACCCTGTATCTACGAATATCAATTAATTAAAGTAATATTAGCATCATTTACTATGTAAATCCTTTTTAAATCTGATTTTTATTGGGTTTTTTTTTTCTTGACATGATAATTTTTTTCTACGTAAATACTCATGCTAAACATGGTTCTGGGAATGAAAATTCAAGAACCATTAAAATAAAAAAAAACATTACTGTATCTTTTATGAAGTTTCTGAAATATATATATCTATATAATTATATGAAACCTAATAAGGAATTCTAAAATATATTAAAACAACAGATCTTCAGATAGGCTAAATAACCTAAGAAACTAAAAAATTTTTTAAAAATAACACTGTACATCAAAATTTTAACTTTTTTCATGCCATGAAATGAAAATATGTTACTTTTACTAATTCGGGTCTCCTAAATATGAATTTGAAGTCAAAACTTTTCTATCACATACAGTTTTCTTTGGCAACTATATTCAATATTTTGGTTAAAAATTTGATGTTTTTTCATAGTTGTAGTTCCAGAGTCAAAATTTTACGACACTCAGCATTCAATACTACCCATTTTATTGAAAAGGATGTGCTGATTACTGATAAAATGTCAATGAGAAAAGACTTTAAAAAAAAATTATTACATGCAAATAACTTAAAAAAAAATATTAAAAACTTACAATTGTAGAATGAATCTTCTTTTTCTAGAAGACTTTCTTTTGTGGCTGGGCTCGGAACACTCAGAGACAAGAAACCAACGGTATTCAGAAAGCATGTTAGGAGACCATTTTCCTGCATATCGCCTTTCCATTTGGGATATTTGTTGGTGAAACCTTTCTTTGTGCTCGTCGCTGACCATTCCCAGGTTCATTGAGAAGAAGTTAAGATGGGTGTGCAGGAAATGAATTTTAAGGGACATATTGCAGCCCATTACCTCATATACCCTTAATAAATTTTCCACAACTTCGATGTAGTTATCTGCTCTGTAATTTCTCAGGAATTTCGAACATATGTCCTTGAATGCACACCCACGCCACATTTTTTGTTTCGGTGAGTTTTCCTTGAATATAGGATCCTGCTGGATTTTCCGGATTTTAGGACCAATGAAAATACCCTCTTTTAATTTTCCTTCACTCAACCTGGGAAATAACAGTCCAAGATGTGGTCCTTCTGCTCTGTCCATATCATAGGAACAGCAAATGGCGTAGAAGGGTGAGTGGCTTTTAATCAGCCTCTCAAATTACGAGATCATCCACTACAACAATATTTAGGTGCAAAACTTTTGTCCTTATCTACGTTAGAGTTAAAGTACAATTCATATGTTTTCTTAATCGTAGGAGTAATATTTTCTCTTTGCGATTTTGTAGTGAATTCACCATACACATAGCAAAATACATTCGGAGAATTTACGCACTGACGTGACATCGTTGCTGTTAATTGCCACTTTGTACAAGTTTTACAAACTAAAAGTCTGTTTAACGTACTTCTTAGTGTTAAAAGCACTATTATTCACAACCACAAAATTATCATCTGAACTCACAATAAATGCGAACACACAGCTTTACGGAAAAACATTCTGCACAATGGAAAGTCACTATACTGTCTGAATTTTATTGATATTAATATATATTCAGCAGTGGAGTAACGATATACATTTCGGAAAGAATGTAAACAGGAAATCTGTCATATAACCGTTAACTTCCATTAGCGTCTGCCTGCAATTTTATCTTATGATTACAATCAGACCGCGCTGGAGTGCCCACCCGGCGAGTATTAGCAGAAAGCGGGATTGCATCACTGAACAAAAACCTTACGTGATACGAAAAAATGGAATGCATTTTCTAATTCAGCATACACAGCAACATAAAAATTTCATAGTTTCAAGCTTCGGCATTTTTTTTTTTTTTGTACTATGTAATTTTAGTTTCATTTACATTCTGACAGTACCTGTTTTTATAGACTTCAGTTTTGTTTCATAAATAAGTAACCATTGTTTTGGCAAAAAAAGAGTAAATTTTTGTAATTATATTTTAATTTAACCTATTTTACATTCTTAAAAAAAAATAATATAGTGCCAATCATGATAAAATAACTAAAATCCTAATGAAAAAGAAAATCTCCGTGGTTTATTTTCATTATTAAACAATTCCCAGACAGTTTAAACAAAAAAAACTTCAATTTCAGATTTGACCAAAACAATCCTCAAATCCAGTCTTCGAAGAGTAAAATGTTAATTCATACCTTTTTTTGTTTTTTTTTAAATATTATAAAAGAAAATTAATAGCTTATGAATATCATTATGGACATTACTGTTACAGCTGTAATTGTTTTTCAAATACGAAATAGTATTTGCTTGGTTAAAATATCTTGAGAAAAGAGATGATTTTTTATAAATAAATTTCAAAATTTTTTTTTGAAGCTTATTTAAGAACTAGTATATACACCCCATCAACAATGATGGGATAACAATGGTGACTACTGTTAGTTGAAATAGAGTATTTGTCATTTCTTCATTCATGTTGAGAAATATCTATTAACGACTCTTCAGTTCGTCATTGAGGGCGAGCTTCTGCATCTAATGCTCTTCTGGCCTATGCTTTTAGTAGGCTAAAAAAATGAACATTGAAATTTAAATTTCAATCTAGTAGCTTAAACAGGCTAAAATTCATGAGTTATTTTTATTTCTCTGGCTCATCTCTCATTGCGTCTTTCACACAAAGTGATAAGAGATATTTAACAATAATTTGATTGTAGTCCCGTGGCCTAATGGATAAGACATCTGACTTTGTATCAGAAGGTTGCAGGTTCAATTCCCGTTGCGGTCGATTCATTTTTACAATTTCTATTTTTTTAAAATAGAAGAATAAATATATTTTCACAGGAAATTAAAATTATTTTTCAAACAGAGAGAAAGTAATATGGAAGTGTGTTGCACACAGATCTGGAAAACTATAAAAGTGATTTTTTTTCAAAATAGTAACAGTTTTTTTCCAAGAACATTATTATTATTATATCTTAACATAATCAAAAATAAGTTTTGGCTTCAATATTTAATAATTAAATTTTTTTTATGTAACTTGCCCAAAACCTACATGCTTAATGTTGATTTGTTTATATAAGGGTCACTCATTTAAAATCCGAACACACGTAATTGTAGAAATGTGTCTTTCATCCTTACGAGTTATGACAATTGTAAAGGAAGCGAGTACATCGAAGAACCTAGTTTACCTTCACCTGTGATGTCGCGGGGCACGCAGTGAAAGCGCCGATCACCACTGGTGGCAGTGTAGTCGCGTCCAATCGTGAAAATGGAAGCGAGTAAAGAGGAGCAGTGTGGTGTTGTGCGTTTTTAACAATGGTAGGTGTGGGAAGCAGGCAGATGCAAATGCGGATGAAAACAGCGTATGGTGATTATTGCATGAGCCTCACACAAATGCATATTTGGTGAAAAGGGTTTCTAGAGGGCCGCACATACCTCCGTGACAACGAACAGCCAGGAGAACCACAAAAAGTGACACAGTATTGTAGCACATGTGGATGAGTTGATTAGAGGTAACTGGCATCTGATTGTGGTTGACATCGCGCCACTGGTGGGTCTGAATCACAGTAGCACCCATCAAATCATCACCGATTGGCTCCAGTACTGGAAAATCTGTGCTCAGTGGGTGCCCCATAACCTTAATGAAGATCAAAAGGGCTATCGCATAGCCATTGCTCTGCACCATCTGCAGTGATATCAGCTACAGGGTGACCTGTTTTTGTCACACGTTGCTACGGGTGATGAGATGTGGTGCCATCATTAGCCGCCTGAAACAAAGAGGCAAAGCAGTCAGTGAAACATACCGCCTCCCCGCCACCAAAAAAGTCCAAGGCCATACAGAACAATATTGTTCTTTGATCAACATGGCCCACTTCTCATCAAGTTTCTGTAGAAAGAGACAACTGTAAATGCCGTGCTCTATATCGACATGCTTATGAAGTTGCTGCAAGCAATAAAGGCAAAACGCTCTGAACTGCTCTCGAAGGGTGTCATTTTGCTCCAAGACAATGCCCGCCTGCATACTGCCGATGTTGTCAGCACCATAATACAGAAATTCAGGTGGGAAGTGCTAATGTAACCCCTCTACAGCCCTGACGTGTCCTCTTGTGATTTTCACGTATTCAGAGAGTTGAAACGTCCCCTCAAAGACAAACGATTCACATTGGACGATGACGTGAAGAAGGACACAGTTCAACAATGATTCCAGCAGCAACCCAAGGACTTCTTCCATAGAGGCATTCAACGTCTCATTTCACAGTGGGATAAGTGTCTCAACAGGTGCAGCGACTAATTGTAACTGACTCTAGGTTACTGTGCTTTTCCATCAGTTGTTCGGTTTTTAAATGACTGACCCTTATAAATTAGTTAATTTATTCAGAAACTTTATTTATAAAAGGAAAAGCAGGCTAAATTTAGACAGACCACCTGACCTCTACTTAATCCCATTGGTTATGAAATGCTGGGAGCCTTACCTCCCATGACTGGAAGGGCTCGTATAGGTGTATAGTGAGCTACTTTTTAACTTTTTTTTATTCATTTATAAATTTTAATTCGACCCATCCCAATTATTTTGAAAATCAAAATCCTTGAGAAATTAAAACCAAACAACAATTGCTAACTAAAACAAATAAAATAATTAATAACTGCAGTTACTTCCCTTATTAATAAAAGTGATTTTTGCAAGTAGTTTATCAATTTTTTCAAATGAAGAAATGTTAAATAAAACTGTGTTTGAGCCATAAATGACCAGCAACATACATTTCCTATAATTCAAATCGGCACTTGATAAGAGGGTTCAACTAATTAATGGAAAGGTCCATTTAATTAATTGTTTTCATTTTAGTTTGTATGAAAGTATACTATATATGGTTTGTTAAGAAAACAGTGATTATATATATATATATTTATATATCTCTGTTTAATTTAATGATAGTTTAGTCTGAATCTAAAATGTTAAACTTAAGTGGTCAAAAATGGTTGATCAATCTTTGAAAATTCTTCTATGACAATTAGTTGACTCCTGCCAAAAAAACAATTTTACTTTCTTAGTAAATAATTCATAAGATAATTAATAACATTGAATGTGTTATTAATTTTGTAAAACTTACTATTTGAAAAAAAAAAAATTGTAAACAGAAATGTACAATAAATCATTGTTATTTTTATCATTGTTTCTTTTTTTTTTTTTTCTTCCTTTAGGCTCGTGTAGATAAAATACATATTGATGGATTATCTAGGACACGTGATGATGTTATTGTTCAGTTGGTTAGGAGTTTATTTAGAGCCTCAGATTTCCAACAAGTGATATTGGCAGCTCATGAAGTTCGCATGAATTTGGAATCACTGGGCTGCTTCAAGAATATTGGTATCTACATTGACACTAGCGCAGGTATTGCCTTCATAATTTATATACAAATCAGTAAATGGATGTGATTATGATAGTCAGATAGTTATTATTGTTTGCCACTAATTACTGAAAATATTAAGATGCATAGTCTTAAATAAAAAAAACTAAATATTAAAAATCTATAATTATGCCTTATTTAATAAAATATTATTAAGGCTTACTTAGTTATGATAATTTGTTACAAAAGAAAAGTGATATCTGCTATTTTACATAATAGGATGATTCTACTTATGTTTTCTGTTGGTTTTAAAGAATTAGTTTAAAGCTCTATTTTATTTATAGAAATAGAATTTGTGAAAACAGTGGTAAGGATTGAGATTTAATCTTGAAAAAGTAGAGTGCTTATTCTCAGTGGTAAAATGAAGTTTATTTCTATCATTTAAAAAATTAGTCAAACAGAAAGATCTTGACCATTTAAGAAGTGATTATCGAAAAAGACTGGAAAATACCAGTAT
Source organism: Thereuonema tuberculata (assembly GCA_023159025.1). Lineage (NCBI taxonomy): Eukaryota > Metazoa > Arthropoda > Chilopoda > Scutigeromorpha > Scutigeridae > Thereuonema > Thereuonema tuberculata. The sequence continues at coordinate 108,958,786 of JAFIDM010009631.1, forward strand.
TCCTTAAAACTTTCTAAATTGTTATCTATATTCATTTTCAGTTATCAAAATTTGAGGTATGAAATAGATTGTATTAGGTTTGATTTTTTTTCCTCCTAGGTCCTGAAGCAAGTCCAGATGGTTTGGAGGTGACCTTCAATGTTAGTGAAGTAAAGCGTTTTGTAGGTGGAGTTAATACACTTGTTGGCAACAATGAAGGGAGTTTGGTAAGATCTAAAATGTATTGTCATTATTATGATCAACCTTTATTTTCAGATTTTTATTGAGCTTCAATTGAGGACAGAACTAATGGGCTTGGAAACTGTTCATATTGTAGTTTTAATCTATGACTAATTTCAGTTATAGATTTGAATTGAATAATCGAAATTTTTACATGCTTCTTCAACATCTTAACTTTTCAGTTGTTTACTAGCCCATAATTTCAGAATTATAAAGTTTACTTGTAAATCCTTAATTTGCTATTTCACTTTATTAGTAATTTTTTGCAGGTTATTTTTTTTTTTATGTAAATGCTTAACAGAAATAGGTCAAATATAAGACAAGTAAAGAAGAATGCAAATGTATTACATTAGAAATAAAAGCTGGGGAAATTTAATTTCTCAGTTTTAGTACTAGTTTGCTCCTACACTACATTGTTGGTTTTTTTTTTGTTTGGTTTTTTTCATATTATATACACAATATTAAATCTGATAATCTTAATTTTAGCTGCTATATTATCTGGTTTGGATCTGCACATACACATAAGATTCTTAAGAAAAGACAGGGTAGTTTGATTCAAATATGTTTGCTGATATAGATATACAGGGTGTTTCAGAAATACTTTTACATACTTTGGGGGTGGGTTTCTAACATTAAAACAAGAACAAAAGTCCATATAAACATATGTCTGAAAATCCTACAGTTTTTAGTTATTAAAGAAAGAACATACTGATACATCTGTTAGACATTGTCAGGTTATTAGCAAGTGTTGAAACTTTCAACAACTGAGAAACTCATAAGAAATGTTCAAATGTCCTCCTCGTGTTTCCACATGCATACACTTGTCAGATCGTGGACTGTTGCACCTTTTCAAATACTCCCACACTGTGTCGAACAGTTTCGCAGGCTTCCATGACATATTGATAAAGTGTCTCTGCATTAGGAATGTCTACTGCGTAAACCAATTGTTTGAGGTGGCCCCACAGATAAAAATCCAAAGGATTGAAATCAGGGGGGAACGTGCAGGCCATGGAATTGGTCCTCCCCTATCTGTCATGGTAGATATCAGCCAATGCATCTCAAACAATGTGGCTAAAATGTGTTGGAGCCCCATCATGCATAAACCATATGTTTCGTCTTATTTGCAAGGGCACATCCTGTAGGAAGGCTTGAAGAGTGTTCTGAATTATATCCCTGTAGATAGCACCTGTCAGATGTGCTGGAGAACATATGGACCTACTAGACAGTCACCTACAATTCCAGCCCACACATTAATCTTAAACTGATGCTGGTGTCTAGCCTGAATTGTACCAGGAGGATTTTCATACGCCCACAAATGTTGGTTGTGAAAATTTGTTAGTTCATCTCGTCCAAATGTTCCCTCATCTGTAAACAAAACCAAAGAGACAAACAACGGATTGGCCATTTGTGCAACAAACCAACAGCAAAAGTTCTCCCGTGGTGGGTAATTGGCAGGCGAAAGACCCTGCACACGTTGCAGATGATACGGACACAGGAGCATCTCGTGAATTACCCTCCATGTGGTAGAAGGAGATGCATCACATACTCGGGCCACCTGTCGTATGTTGATACCCGGATCTTCTGCAACAACCTGTAAAATGTGTTCTTCCTGGTTAGGTGTACGAACAACTCTTCCTCGATCCACAGTTCATGGTGCTACAGATCCTCTCTCAGCAACATGACCATAAACAGCAGCAAATGTTGGATGACTTGGCTGATTGCAGTCTGGAAATGCCATCTGATACAACCGTACAGCCTCGCGTCCATTCGCGCGACCGTACATAAGAATCATATCTGCCTGCTCAGGAAATGGATATCCTGCTATGGTTCAACGGAACACGTTTCAGTTAACGCACTACTACACAACTGACACTTTGAAGACAGACTAACTCACTACTACACAAATGTTCACCAATGACACATGAAAACAAACCTCTTTGGCAACAACACAGCGCTATCTAGGAGACAATCAGAGTAGCAGCAAACGTGAGTTGTTGGATTGTATCTTGAAACTCGTTGACCGTAAACTTTCATTAATAACTGAAAACCGTAGGATTTTCGGACATATGTTTATATAGACTTTTGTTCTTGTTTTGATGTTAGAAACCCACCCCCAAAGTATGTAAAAGTATTTCTGAAACACCCTGTATATATATCAGCAAATATAATTGTATAGATATTAATGAATATTTTGACAATGAATGTACATCTCTGATTGATTATTCATGCAATTAAGTAAGCAACTGAAAATATTGTGTGTGAATAGTTTCATCCGATTGTTGCTGTTGTTAAAAAAAAGGTGTGGAAAAAAGTCACATTATCTTTTACAATTCATTTCATCAGTATTTTTATTCATCACTTACAATTTTCTGGCAAAGCTCTATTTCACATAAAAAAAAAAAAAAAAATCAAAGCAAATATATTTTTTGTTTCGGCCAATGCCCGGGCTCACAGTACTGACACAATTGACCTCAACAAGGGGTGAGAAATGTGTGCATTTAGCCAACAAAACGTTGCTCAGGGTGTGCCATAGGAGGGAGATCACGCTGTACCCGCAGAAATGGACGAGACAGAAGGAGAAAGTAACATCCATGCCGGCGCAGAGGTTTGAACCCAGGTTCCGACACATCGGCTTCACAGCAGACCGCTGTCTAAACTGCTCGGCCATACCGGAATGGCAATCAAAGCAAATATATATTGAAACTCACAGAATTCTCATCATTGCCTTCAGAAAATGTCTGAGAAAATAATTTTGGCATAATTTCACCAGCTGAAATTCAGTTTCCGTGGATGTTGAATTATACTTGCAATGCCATCATGGCCATTTTGTTCCATTGTTCGGTGCGCAGGAATAAATATAAAAGAAACATTTTTCCAAAAAAAATCTTGCATTTGATGAATTATGTTCTTCATCAATGAACAATTGGGCTATCTTTCATCAATATTCTGGATGGTTTTAAGATTTGGATAGAGTTGATCACTGTATCACCAGATCTGAGTATATGTGGTTATTGTTAATGAGGATTCATAAAAGAAAATGGCTAGAAAAAAAACCCATATGCAAGGAAGGAATTGAAAGATAAACTTTAAACAGTTGTGATAATTATATCTGAAGTACTTACTGCTTGTAATTATGAAGTCATTATTTGCTTTGAATCACAAATATCATATACTGAATAAATTGAATAATTAATTCTCACCTGTTCTTCGATGCCACATTCATTAAGATCAGCACAATGTATCATTAAATATATAAACATTTAAATCAGCCATGTCTTTGGTGAAGGGGGTTTGTATTATGTGGATTTTTTTTTTAATCACTGTGTATCTCATTTACTTAAATACAATGTTGAGAAGCTTTTTGTGTTTTACATATGTACAATATTCTTATATAAAGTTCTTAAATAAGATTTCTTTTTGGATCTGCATGTTTTGTAGCTTTTTTGTATGATTTCATTGCTGAAGAAATTGTTCCCAATCAACACAATTTGACATCTGTATATTAAAATCTTCAAATAACAGGAAATGTATGTTTAGAAATAAAATATGATAGGTTATTAAATCCAAAGATGATGTACAATGAATTGATCTCTTCTTTTCAAAGGAAAAATCAAATAATGTTTGAACTCTGCAGTAACATTTATAATAGACAAAGTGAATCTTTGGGATAAAACATACATTCTTATATAGTTTCTATTTACATTTCTCTCTTGCATTAAAATAACTGTCTTTTAATTTACTGTCAATTCTCTAAATTTGAATTTTTAAAACACTTTCTAAAACGTTCATAGTAAACTCCGTTTTACTTTTGACCATTACAAGAGTTATATCTGAATAGTGAAGAAATATATTTTGCTGTGACAATAGGTTGTTGGTGCCAGATTTCCAAACATGTTTGGAAGAGGAGAAAAATTTCAAGCTGAATATACACGTGGAATGAAAAATTCAACTGGATTCAATGCTACATTTTCCAAACCCTTGCTGCACTTGAAAAATGCCAGGTAACAAAAAAAATTAAATAAATATATATATATATATATATATATATATATCCTTAGATTTTATGCTTTACTTAGCAACTTGTTAATTTCATGTAGTCTAAATTACAAAAGTAACTCAACTAAATGTAATAAATTTATTTTTTGTATTCTCTTAATCTATATTTTTAACGTTTCTTGGTTTTTATTGTGAATTACTATTATTAGTATTTTTTTTTTGAAACGAGTAGCTGTATTCACAAAACACAGTTAAAACTTTAATTGGCAGTTTTTATTAGGTTTTTAATTAGAATAATGTAACAAAGTGTGTGTCATAAGTTAACCAAATTCATGAATCTTCATACATCACAACAGAAATCAAACAAATATCAAATAAAGTTAAATAGATATTCTGTTAGTAATTACGTTTTGCTTCATTCTAAAATAAAAAAGCCTGTCCTAATAGCCATAAATTCAACTCTCTTAAGTCAACAGTTCTTCTGTTAATTTAAAATGATTTTGAAAAAAAAAAATACTTTATTTAAAATGAATATATTAAAACATCATTCATTTATACCTTCAGTTTAACAGGTGCTGTTTATCAGCAGAATAACGAATATCCTTGGAGTGGTTATAGATTAACAGAATGTGGCACCCTACTCAACCTATGGGTTTGTATTCATTTTAATCCAAATGGTTTTAAAAAATTATCAATTAAAACATTATTTATCAGTGTAGTTATAGAACAAATAAAGATTTTCTTAAAAAAAAAAAAAAATAAGCAAGGGTTACTATTAAATCAAAATAATAATAATTACAATCACAAGAAATTAATTTTGAAGCATGTCAGAAAAATCAAATACCCTTTTTTAAGATCTTCGTTTAACATGTGATCAATACATACAGTTTAAGCATAAAATTTAATATGTTTTAGTGATAGTTTTGAACATAAATAATTCATCAAAATTCTATGTTTATTTCACATTATGGTTAGAAAGATATTATTTTTTACAAGCAATGAAAAAGTATTTCTTATTGATAAAATATAGTTTTCTAAAATATAAAATAACAAATATAAAATATAAAAACATGGAAAACTCGTATTTTATTATAATGTAAAATTGTAAGATATATTATTCGTCAACAAATACTTAGTATTAGAAGAATATTTGTTAATCTTGCTGGAAACTGACATTGTAAAATAAATACTAAGAGCCACAGAGAAAACAGACCAGCATGAATGATAGTACGATATTGGCCCGAGGGTAACGAAAAAACATGGGAGAAGTTATGGAGCAAGCATAAATTGAACAATCAGCATATATAGGGTGAAACCATCTTAGTAAGCAGCAGAAATAAAGTGCATGCCAATAAATGAGATGGGAGCCCTTGAATAGGCCGCATATGACTAAGTAAAAGACGTCAAAGAAGTCGGGCCGATTTATCAACCCATGGCAGTTTTCCCACAACCAACAACCAACAAGGGCTGATATATTGGCCCGCTGGGAGTAAAAGGGTTAAAGGATGCAATTATACTCAAAATGATTGTTTGGAAGGTTGGAGGCTGCCTAATTTCTTGGTGTGTACTGTTTCGTTATACCAAAGAAACTTTGATGCTAATTGTCCCATTTACATATTGCAGTGGTGAGAATAAAATAATAATAATAATAATAAATTCCTTGCAATATAAGCTGACAAAGGGATAGTGCCGTGAGATAGTGCAAATATGACTTCTATCTTTCTAATGAGATCAGACAAATACAAAGAGGAAGAACAAACAACCAATTTTCACTTACAAACTAAATCCAGATTCAATCACTTATCAGCTGAGGCTATGCCAGAACTATATGTATAATAAATGTTTCTGAGCATCATAGAATTACAACTTTTAATGGTAACTGCTGTGTTGTAGACTGTTAACCAAGGAATAATAGATCAACATCATCAACTTTGTGTTCAAGCTTAGGCTTCACTGAAGTAGAGCATTAATTTAAGTAAAAATTCTCTATTTCCTGTGAATTTTATTGATTTATTCTTATTCTTTATTGTTTGACTCTTAATAAATGAGAACAAAGTAGCACAGAAAAAGAAAATTATTTTGTTAATTATGTTAAATTTCATTCTATGAGTTCATTTTTCATTGGCTGTTATTTTAATTGTTTGTAGTTTGAATCAGCTCCTAAAGTGCGACATGATCTACGTTGGGATGGAACATGGAGAGAACTAAATTGTTTAAGCGCATCAGATGCATTTGCTGTAAGGGAAGAAACAGGTCATTCTTTAAAATCTGCTATCAAGGTAGTTATTACAGATTTTGAGAAAATTGTTTTAGCTTTCTTTCACTTTTGAGCATTTAATTATTTGCTTTAACTGAGTATGACAAACTCATAAATGCTTTCAATCATATTGGTAAAATAGTAATATTTTTCTTCAATCTTTTATCTTTGTCAGCAAAGCACAGTAAAATACTTACAAGCACAAATTCATAATTCTTTATATTGCTTTTTCTTTTTTCCCTAATAGCATATTTTAACTGTAGATAAAAGGAATAACCCAATCATGCCCAGTACAGGAGTCTTATTCCGTCTTCAACAGGTATCACTATCACTATTCTTTTGAAATTAAAACAGATACTATATCTAATTAGTTACGTATCGTTACAAGTTCACTTATAAATAATATTTTAATATTAGATGTTTCCTAATATTCGTTTTATTCTGTTGGGATAAAATTTTATGTTGGGAGTGCAACTTTCTCTATCGTTAAAATTATATGTTATTTGATAGAACTTAAAATCCTTTTATTAACGCTTATTAGGAATATGCAGGACTTGGAGGAGATGTAGGATTTGTGAAACATGAACTGGAATTCCAGGCCAATTATCCTGTTATTGATGATTTTGTAAGTTTTCATAAAACTTTTCATTTACTTTTTTTATAATCTGTAATTATTTTATTATTTTAAAAAAGCTCTAACCTTTGATCTTAGCTAAATATTGAATCGTTTTTGTATTGTGGAATTTATTTTATCTTGCTTTATAGGTTTTACAAGCTGGAATAAATGGCGGTGTTATGTGGCACACAAATAAAGACAAATCCTATAATATTATGGACAGATTTTTCCTAGGTGGTCCTCTTACTTTTAGAGGATTTCCTAATCGAGGAGTGGGACCACACATTGAAGGTATTAATGTAAAACTTATAAAATAATATAAGGATATATAATTCAAATATTTTATTAAAAATATTGTTAATAAATAAAACCTGTAAGATCTATTTGAATTATGTAATATCAATTCATTTATTTATAAATGAAATTTTATTTTTTTGTTCGTAGATTGTGCTCTTGGAGCAGATGTTTATTGGGCGGGAGCCCTACATGTATATACACCTTTACCCTTTCGACCTGGTCTGGGAGGATTTGGAGACTTGTTCAGATTACACGTGTTTGCCAATGCTGGCAATATAGGAAATTTCAAGTTTGGTATGTATATTTTTTTTTTTTACATCATAAAATGTTACTGCCATTACCACTACTACTACTACTAATAATAATAATAAAAAAGTTTTAACAAGAATATATAAGTGCTTTTCCTATATTTTGTTGTTTATAAAATAGGTTTGTCACTTGAAGTTAGAAATACCTCTCCCGTGGTAGCATTCCTGTTATGAGAGAAACGCATTCTGCTTCATTAAAACAATATAAATGCTGAAATTAATTTCTAATAAAAGATTGTAGCTAAATATACTCATTGATTAAAAAAAAATGCTCACTGCGAAGGAAGCATTAGATTCAAATGAAATTTATTAGTGTGATGGTAGAGACAAAGGACAGGAGTGATTACAATATCACAGCAGCAGGACGATGTCTCGTATAGCTGTGGTACACAATAAGGTAACTTTTAGTACTTCGCTGGACCACCTCTTGCCTGGATACATATGGTGATATGGTCGGGCATAGAGTCAAATAGACGCTGTATGTTGTCATGCAGCATATTTGCCTACAGTTCTTGCAAATAACACTGCAACATGGTGACAGTTGATGTCACATCTGGTCCCAGACATGCTCGATTGGCGACGAATCAGGCGAGCGGGCAGGCCAAGGAAGTGTCGCAACATGACATACAGTCCTGTGAAACACTAGCTGTGTGCGGACGAGTGTTATCTTGTTGGAAAATTGCTCCTGGTCATCTAGCCAGGAAAGGCAGCACATGGTGCTGCAGGATCTCCTGAACGTAATGCTGGCTGTCAAATGTCCCTCATAGCACTACTAGTGACGAACAACTATCGTATGCGATGGCATCCCAGCATTGGGGGCTATATGCCACTGTAAAATGAGGTTGGGATTGTAGCGCTCACCTGTGGTCATTCGTTCCCAAACAAAAGCAGGATTCATCGCCAGTCCGTGGCATTTCACGTTGCTCTCTGCTGAGACCACTGCAAACATAGCCGACGATGTTGAGATGTTATAGGCATAAAACAGAAGGAGAATGCAGATTCGTCTCTGCTAGGCATCTGGAAATAGTTCTACCAGAGACAGGGTTCCCTTGTACATGTCGCTGGATAGTGGACAAAGAAGCCATTAGATCTGTTCATGCCTCTGACGATCAAACGATTCTTTCTCCTGGTTGTCTGTCAGTCGTCCAGAGCCAGTTTGCCGTGTAGAGGTGCCTTCATGTGTCCATTGCTCCCAACATGATCTGGCTATAAAGTTAGAATGGCCTAAATGGAGGGCAATTTGCTGAGCCGCCCAGCCCTCCTTTCACAGCCCGATCTCAAATTCCGCGAGTTGTTCATATTGACGCCTAAGGCATTTTCGCATCATTTGATTGCGCACAGAGCTCACCTGATCACCTTACAGTGCAAGTGGACTCCACTGTTTTGCCTTATAAGCCCACGCCTTGCGGTTGTAGCTCCGCTGTAGGACGAGCGGCCATGTGCAATCGCACCAAACGTTAATCATTTACGTACTACCCCCGTCATAGCTATTTCCTTATTTCGCGTTTATAGAATTATTTTTTTTTCTTGGTGCGGAACTTTTTTTATTAATGAATGTACTTAAGGGTAACATTCATTATCCTTATGTGAGTGAGATGCCACACAAAGAATAACAAATTATTATTATAAAAGTTTTATATACTAGGAAGCAAAGAACAGATACGAGTGGAAAAGTTATATATATTTCTGCTTATTGGGTAGCCCTGGCTGAAGAGAGCCTAATCAGCTCAAAATAGCTGTACAAGGGTCTTTGCTTGACTCAAAAGGCTTCGTTACATCATTTTATTATGAATTGTTTTTTTTCCTTTTACCTATTAGAGGTTTTTTTTTAAAATTCTCTTGACAGCAAAAATCTCTTGACGTTCTGAATATTACCTGGTGAGGTAGGATAACATTTTGATTCCTTTCTTCTTCATTTACTTTTCCTAGTAAATTTTGATGGGATTCGGTTGATAATCTTATTAGTGAATTTTAATATTAGTTGGATCCATTTTGTAAGAGTTGATATACGGATGAAGAGTTGTTGATGGAACAGTGAGGAGAGGCAGGCTATATGTTTACTCTTACTTTCCACATGGGCTAAATTACATTATCAACAAATAATAAAATGAATTTACTTAAAATTTAATTACATTTCAATAAATCATAACTTAAAATGAGGGCAACAGGTTTCTTTTTTACTTTGACATTCTTTATGTACGAAAGAAGTATTTTTTCGACACAACTGACTAAATCAAGCATGGCTGTTGATAAATGTGAATCTTATAAGCCTTATAACCCCCATGTGCTGCTGTAGATGAGCAGCCATGCACACTCGTATAAAATATTATTTATTTGCCCATCTACCCTTGCCGTAGCTATTTCCTTACTTTCAAGTTTATAGAATGATTTTTTCTAGGTGCGCAAATTTTTATGTCAATGAGTGTAGATAAGAGTTTTTTACATTTTATTCTTGCATACCATATTAATTGCAATAGATTTATAGTATACTCTTTTGTAGAAATGCATTTATATTATCATAGAAAATGCCATTTTTGAATATAAAAGTCTGAAAATTGTAGTAAAGAGTGAGACAAAAACGTATGTTGCTTTGGATAAGGAAGGGATTACCTATCTGGAAAAAAACTAACTTTTTAAAAAGCCAAAAAAAAAAAAAAAAAAAATAAAAGAATATTAATACTCCATTATAGGACTGAATTTTGATGTGTTCCAATCAAATATCCAAGACATATAGGAAACTTCTAATGGGAGTTCCACAATTAGCAAAACAGTTGTAAGACCAAAATTATAAAAGGAACAGTTAATTCCTAGTGCTACATAATATTTGAAATGAGTCCTGTGTAAACAAGCAGAGAGAGTGTAGATCTTTCAGTAAAGAGAAAACTTATTTTCCTATTCACTTCCATTTCATACAGCTAAACTTGTAAGTTGTATACGGCATTTGATAATCTAAACACAAATTTGCCCAGTCAATTAAAAAGTTAATATTGTACTAAATTCTCAATATTTTTCACCATTCAGAAAAATTGTATACTCCTAATAAAAACTTGTTAAATGATGCATGATCATTACTACAGTAAATGAAAATTTGAAGGGTTCATTCATTTCTTGTATCATAGTTATTAAATGTTTTGTAAAACTTTGTTTCTAAAAGAAATGTGGTTTTACAATGAAAAAAAATCTCTTAAATAAAGAACAAAATATGTTATAATGAAAAGAGGCAAGGCAAAAAGTTAAAAATAATAAAGAATGCAAATTTAATGTGTTTATCTAAATCTTGTATATCAGACAAGTGATTTTTTTTTTAATAATTATAATATACAGGGTGTCCCAGGAGGAAAGGTCAATATTTTGGGAGGTGATAACATTGGTCATTTTAAGCAAAAAAGTTCCTATGAACTAGTGTTCTACTCCGAAGGGTTTCCAAGATAGAGCTATTCGAATGTGCTGTTTCAAAACGAATGACAGCAAAGAGGCATTACGTACTGTAAAAGCATAAAGAAATGAAAAATATCTGAGCTTTCATCGGTTAGAGTTTGGAACGGCAGTTTCGTCCTTTTTGTGCACTTCGCAGCCAAACCCACTCACCGGATGAAGTGCTCAAATAGTGCAAAAGTGATAAGGGAAACCACTCCCGTACCAGACTGTGGTCCCCTCCGAAAGAAAACTCATTTAAAAAAGAAACCACAAACTATTTTTAATATTTATTGGCCAAGTTACACATTTCTTACAGTTTATAAGAGTCTCAAAATTTCCACCCCCAACATCAATGCATTTCTCAACTCTTGTGAGAACAACATGATGTGTTGCTTGTCTGAGTTCATCTTGGCGTTTCTTTATTCATCTCGTATTCACTTATGTCTGTACACTTCACTCTTCATTCAACCTCATAAACAGAAATCCAAGGAGGTTAGGTCTGGAGATCTTAGTACCATGCGGTGGAAGAGAAGGAAAACAACGGTCAGCAGGAGCACTGACAATTGAACGTGAAATTTCAATTATCTCGGAAACCATTCGGAATAGGACACTCATTCATAGGAACTGTTTTTGCTTAAAATGACCTATACTATCACCTCCCAAAATTTTGACCTTTCCTCCTGGGACACCCTGTATACAATATTTACCATCAATTTGACCATCACTTAAATTCATCATAGAGTTTGACTTTAGTATGATGATAAGGAAGAAAAAAAACTTATTTTGAGAGAAAGAAACAAGAATTTTATTGCAGATACTGTTATTGAAGATAGTCTTAAAACCACTCATTCAGAGTACTATTATATTGTAGGGTTTTTGAAACAGGATGTAACCATAACTAACTTTAACTTATTTCAAATATAATTAATGGAAGAAAAAGAAGTAAAAATAGAAAATGAATAAAAAACTGAGAGCATTTAGACTTACAGGTTAAAAATAAATTAGTTGATGAAAGGAAAAGATGCTGATACTCTTCTGTAAACTGATATTTGCTCTTGTAACACCACTTTAAAACAATTTTAATCATAAAGCAGGGCTGGCGCTATCGTTAAGCCAACTAGGCAGTCGTCTTGGGTGCAGACCTCAGACAGGTGCAGAAAGGTTCACAGTTTTCTACAAATTAGTTGTTTTAAGAAAAAACATAATAAAAGGAAAATATAATAATTCATTATTCATCTGTTCTTAAATTGAAGTTGGCAGTTTTTGTTTGGGGTGGGGTTGCAAGTAGCTGGCCTTGCCTAGGCGCAAAGTAGGCAGGCACTGGCCCTATCACCACGAAAACTATGAGTGAATTTGTTAAGATGAGAATTTAATCTTTTTTACCCAGGAACTTGGAATCTATTGGGTCGTCCGGAAAGTTTGTGCTGATTTTCTGTAGGTGGCATAAGGACCCCCTGAATATATCAGAATGATTGAAAACAAATGACATGCGCACACATTCTAAAAGACAGTACTTCAGACATATTTGGAAAAAAGTTTGGTTACGATACGTTAATTTTTGTCATTTGTATACGCCTTTGAATATGGAAGCAAACAAATTGCATTATAGGCATTTAATGCTTTTTTACCGGAAAGGAAGAAATGCCACACAAGCTGTAGCTGAAAGAACTGTGCTAGGTTTAAAGCTGGTGATTTCGTACTGGAAATTCAAGAACGGCTGCGCAGGATCTCCACCACAGATGAAGATCAGATTAAAACACTGATCAAGAATAACCCACGCTATAGGACATGTAAATTAGCAGGAATGTTAAAAATATCAAAATCCACTATCCAAGAGCATTTTCTGAAGCTTGGCTACTCAAACCGTTTTGATGTATGGGTTCCCCACGATTTAACGGAGAAACATCTGATGGATCGCATTTCCATTTGTGACTCTCTACAAACGCAACGGGGAGATACCATTTCTGAAGCAAATAGTGATGGGGAATGAAAAATGGATCCTTTATAATAATGTTAAGTGAAAAAGGTCTTGGGGAAAACAGAAGGAGCCACCTTTAGCCACCCCAAAGCCGGTCTTCATCCTAAGAAGATCATGCTCTGTGTCTGGTGGGATTGGAAAGGAATCCTGCATTATGAGCTTTTACCAAACAACGAGACGATAAATTCAGCAAAGTATTGCTCCCAATTAGACGTATTAAAGACAACAATTGAACAAAAATGTCCAGAATTAGCGAATCGGAAGGGCGTTGTCTTTCATCAGGACAATGCGTGGCCACATGGGTCTTTGACAACTTGACAAAAAGTTGTTGGAGCTTGGTTGGGATGTTCTACCCCATCCACCATATTCACCAGACCTTGCCCTCTCAGATTTCCCCCTATTTTGATCATTACAAAATTCCCTTAATGAAAAAACTTCAACTCTTTCGTCGAGATAAAAAATCTTATAGAAAAGTTTTTTGTCGAAAAACCTAAGAGGTTCTGGAAGGACGGAATTTTCATGTTGCCTGAACGATGGAGAAAGGTTGTGGAACAGAATGGCACCTACATAATTTAATAAATGTATACCAAAATTTAAATGTGCTGCAATTAAATTTTCCTTCAAACTTGGCACGAACTTTCCGGACGACCCAATATATAGCTACTTCAATTATTTAATTTTATTGTAATTAAATACGGTATGCACCAAAGCAAACAATACTGAATGTCACAAGCTTTTGTTGCTCATGCGCACTATGTGAAGATCTCATTGAACGTAGTCATGGAAGCTTGATAGATGTTCAAATGGTGCTAACAATGGAGGGAAAAAAAATTATTCTAGAGCATTATTTTCGATCATACAGAGTTGGGGTTCTATTAGTCGTCATTAAAAAATTTTGTTCGACGGGGTACACCGGACATCCAATTACAGTGACAACAAATGCGAATCAAAGAAGGCTTCTCAAGCAGGTATTACAGTTGCCTAAACTTCAACACAGTGGACAGCATATCGAAAACTATGTTTTCTATGTCTCAGAAAATGTGGGAATTGACTTCCATGTACTGCAGGCTTTCCTTTACTGTTTGTATTCTGTATGTCACATAAATCTTTTTTGTACATAAATACTTCAGTATTGTTTTAGTACATACTGTACTATCTCTCTTATTAATAATAACTAAACTGTTATTTCATTAGTTTCTATGTGGTATTGATAGTTTATCTGCTATGTATTAAGAGCCAGTTTGAGCTATCAAAATTAGGCAGGGTCATTACTTTGAATCTGGAATAGGCTTTAGCCAGGTTTCATTTGAATTTGATCCATATTTGCTAGGCTCACGCTCAAAAATTGGTTAACACTAATGATTCATTAAGAACAAGACCAATAAAAAAATAAAAATTTATTATTTTCTTTTTCAACAATCAGCAACACTATAATTAAAGGTAATACAAAAGCAGATGGTCTGTTCATTTGTTATTTTTCCTAGGCAGCAAGCAGTGCCAAATCCTTCTGTTAGTGACCTATATAAGATAGTAAATAACGTTATATACATTATTATGTATTGTATAACTTATATAATAATAAACCACATGTATGGCATTCCTACTGCTTAAAACTTTTTTTACCATTTAAATATTAACAGTTTATACAAACCAATTTAGACGTGTAACAAATTGGACTATTAACAATGTCATCTTAGAAATCTTTTTTTAAATTACAGATTGTGAAATTAGGATTGATTTTATATTTTAGAATTCGGATTAATTTAGAATTTTCTTCAATATGATTGTTTCTCTTAAGTTTTATTTGTAGAAAATGTAGACCAAGAGATGAATCGGCAGGATATAGTCCATGAATGTGAACTTGCTGTAGGCAGAATCACCTTTTTTTGAGGATCAGTTTTCCTAAATTTATAGACTATATTATTTTTCCCAAACAAAATAAAAAAATGAAAAATATTAAATCTTTTAAGTCTTAAGGCGGGAATAGACAAGACATGCACAATAGGCCTTTTTAAAGGCAACAGACAGGGTTGATCTTACTAAGGTTATTAGATTATTATTAACTGTGATATTAATTTAAGGTAAGACTAGTTTACTTAATTGGTTTTTAACTTCTTAATGTTTTCTGTTAGTAAAGGTATTGCTTAAATCTAGATAATAAAAAATACAGGGTGAGTCAAAAGTCTCAGGACACCCTTGTATTTTGGAAACGGAAGGGAAAATGAAGTATCTGAGTAACCCAGCAAAGAATGGGTGAGGGGGGGGAGGGCTACGTTTTAGGAAATTTCTGAACATGACTGCCATCTTGAATGCAAGTCAAAATTTTCAAAGAAGATGAACCCTCAAAATTTAATGGTGTAATCAGTTTTTTTGTAACATTATTCATTTTAATTTTATTCAAAGTTAGAAATTTGTCCACCTGTAATGCACAGCAGATTGAGGAAATTAATAGCCAAATTTCGTTAGACAGGTACAGTCGGTAACCAAGATCAATCACTGATATGAAAACATCAACTGTAATGTTAGTGTCATTCCTAAAGATCCCTCAGCGAAGCTCACACCTGTGAGAGGATTTCTCCAGATATGCTGTCACAGGTCTATGCTGACTGGCAGCGATGCCTCATGTTGTGTGTGCAGCAAGTAGGGAAACACATTGAACACATTTTGTAGGCCCATAATGTGCATTCTTATGGGATTTCTGCTGTGGTAATTGTCACAAATTTCTAACTTTGAAATATCAAACTTTGGGCTGTTCTTCTTTGAAATGATACGTCACATAATCCTGTTCCCATTTGAAAATTTTGACTTGCATTCAAGATTGCGACCACATTCCAGAAATATCCTAAAATGTAGGCCCCCCACCCCACCCATTTATTGCTGGGGTACTCAAATATTTCATTTTCCCTTCCGTTTCTGAAATACAAGGGTGCCCTGGGACTTTTGACCCTTTATTTTTAACATTAATGACAGTGTTTAACAAGAAAAAGTGAAATAACTTAAAAGTTACCCTTAGTAAAAAATTGTAATTACTTTTCAGGAAATGATTATCATGAAAACTTAACACTGCTTATGAATGGCTTAAGGTGGGCATATGGTGTTGGAATTGTTCTTCGACTTGGACAGATTGCAAGGTTTGAGCTGAATTACTGTATACCAATGAAGGCAAAGATGGAGGATCTGTAAGACTACAAATTTTCTTCCAGTTTTTTAATTTCAAAAAGATAATTTAATATATACATTAAAGGAAAAATGGAAAACTTGAACTTCATGAGAGAATCATCAGAATTTTTACAAGCGAAGATGATAAT
This sequence comes from Thereuonema tuberculata, assembly GCA_023159025.1. Classification (NCBI taxonomy): domain Eukaryota; kingdom Metazoa; phylum Arthropoda; class Chilopoda; order Scutigeromorpha; family Scutigeridae; genus Thereuonema; species Thereuonema tuberculata. Next base: position 108,975,182 of record JAFIDM010009631.1, read on the forward strand.
TTTAAAGGAAGAAACAATTTTTCAGTTCATAGAAATTGTTACAATATTGATAAGGGTTTGTTAAAAAAAATAAATATCCTAGTGTTAATTTTTTTCTCCTTTCAGTCTTAATTATCCATACAATTATGATGTTGTATGAAACCATCTTGAATTTGTAGACTAATGAGATAAGACAAATTGCTCCAATGGTACAACATGTGAACTTCAAGGGATAGCAAGCTCCAATTTTTTTTGAATAAATTATAGTAGTGTCCATTCCACATTGTTGTTGAATACAGTGGAAAGTAAGGTAACAATTTGTTGGGAAAACACATGCACACAACCTTCCATAAGCATCAGTAAAGCATGATTCCCATATCTTTGGAAAAACAGATCAAACTCTTAACCAAATGAGTATTGTTGTGTCCCAGTGGCACTTCACGATTATTTGCATGAAGGAAGACTAATATCTGATTTTATTTCTTTGAATAATTGCAAATTCCTTCTATAATTGGAACATTAGCTAATACAAATGTGCTTATCACAATTTATGTATTTTCATTTACTTTGGTTAAAATTGGCTCCACTCATTCATGATATTCAAGTTTCCATTTTTTTGAGTGTAAATGATGATACACTATGAATTGAAGGGTTGAAAATTATATGTGGGCTATCCATCATTTCCTAAGTTTTCAGGAGAGCAAAAACGATGTTTAAGTTTACAATAAAATTCTATATTAGCTGCTTTATATAATTGTTCACAGATGCCTCAATATTTTATTCATGGATTAGTAAAACAAAGAGGAGTTTAAAAAGTACTATATAATGAATATGTTTATTTAGTTTTGACTTGCATGGTTGGGACTGCATAGAATTATCAGTGGACTTTAACAGTATTGAAAGCCATGCTTGAATAACTGTGGTTTTAGTACTGCTTGAATTTTAAGTAAAATAGGTTCTATTCTTTTAAACTTTTAAACACTCATTTCTATCTCTTAACTTGATTTTTCTGGCTTTCCTTAAAGCAAAATCATTTATTATTTCAGTAAAGTGAATGTTTGATGTTCTGTACATAACTCTGAATATGATTTGTTGAGATATCTCGATTGATGATCAAATATTGTAATGCAGAACCACTCTACTCAAAAATTGTAATGTGGAATAGCTGTATGCAGGTGGACAAAGCAGAAAATAGTTTATGTAAAATGTAGAGTTAATTATAAAAAAGTCTAGAAGTGGAGGTTAATTCATATAATATATGTTTTTGGTTAAGACCTCAGCCCGGGATCCTTTGATGGTAGCGTCCCATTGCTGAGGGACCAACTGACCCCCCTCCTCCCTTGTGTGGCCCTGGGTGGATGAGATCTAAATGCAGTTTTCAATGTTTATAGAAGTAGTAACACCCATCTCCGCAGTCATCTGTAATTTTTGCCCAGAGAACCTGTGTTAAAAAACATCAACTCCTCAGTTCAATTTTAACTTTATTTATCAAATTCATCAATAAATAAATTACACGATATTTTACAGACCTGCTATCTATTTTAATGATTTCTTTCTTTTCAAGAAAGCAATAGTTTATCAAAATAAATAAATTAGTTTTAGATATGATCCTGCTATATAATGCCGATTAGATGTAAACAGTAGTATTTCATTGAAAACAATAAAATCTAACTAATATTTTTTTTTTTTGTAATTAATAGTTTAATAATTGTGCAGATACATTTTAAAACTCTTGCTTTCAAAAGTAAAAGGAAACTTTTATTATTATTTTAATTATTATTCTGCTAGATAATTTTTAATTACAAAATAATTTCATCAATAGGGAAGATGAAATAACAAAGGAAGCTTACATAATAGTAATTAAAAATAAACTTAAAGTTTTATTCGTTAATAGCTTAATAAATTAATAGTATTATTAATAAAAAAATTACATTAATATAGAGTAATGTACAGAAAACTGCTGTAATTTTTTATTAAAAGTAATTCAGATAAATTTGTTTCACTCCCCTTTTATATTTTTTTTTTCCTCTTTAGCTCCTGTAATTTTCATTAAAAAAAAGATATTGGGATATCATATGCTTTATTTATGTATACATCATATCTTTGTTTTTATCTTGTATATTATTAAATCCGAAGAAAAGATTTATTTTTTAAGATTACATAATTTTTTTATAACAATGTACAGAGACTTTCAAACTAACTTAAGATACTAATAAATAACACTTCTTAATTTTATTTGTTTATTACAAACTTTCTTTGTAATTTCATCTGGCCTCTTGTTAAATATAAATTATTCTGTAATTAAGATATTAAAATTACCTAGAACAACAATAACAACATTAATATTTGTTCTTCTTTTTTAAATAGAAAAGTTTTAAAATGTGTTTGCAGAACTTTTAAAATATTAATAAAAATGTTGATAAGCTACAATCAGATTTATAAAAAAAACAAATCACTAAAGAAATATATATATATACAGTGGAGCACCGTTTATACGTTTTTCAAGGGACTGAGGAAAAAAAAACGTATAAATGAAAAAACGTATAAACGAATTTCACTAAAGTTACGAACAATTTCATAATAACCCATAATAAAAAGTCAGAGGTAAATTAAAATATTACATGGAAATACAAGAGGTTTGTAATACAAAACTTTTTATTTCGGATTTAATGTACAACTAGTACTACTATTCATATTCAGTCAGCATTTACAAATTTTTTTATTTATTTTAGGTTATAGGGTTTTTTCGAATGCACAGAATAAAGTTCATTGTGCACAGTTAAAAGAGACATCTTAACTTTATCATTTAAATCTCTGCTAATGAGGTATTTTTGCATGGTGTTAAAACCCGCCAAAGCTTTTTGACAACTTGGCAGAGGTTTTCAGTATAATTTTCTAATACTGCATGCCTTTTCTAAGACTGGACAATCGGCAGGTGGGAATCTTAGGTTGAAATGCGCATTTTCTCTCTTCTTGAGTTCTTAAAAAAACGTATAAATGAAGTTTGGCGATTTCAGGAAAACGTATAAATGAAATTATTTAACGTTAATACCATTCAAAAAAACGTATAAATGATAAAAATGTATAAACGAGAAACGTATAAACGGTGCTCCACTGTATATATATATATATATTTAGTTTTTATTGTTTTCAGTGAATTATTGTTTACATGTAATCAGCATTATAGAGCAGGATCATTTCTAAAGATAAATTATTTATTTTGATATAAACTATTGTTTTGTTGCCGTGCTGGCGTGGCCGTGCGGTCTCGGCGGCAGTCTGCCAGTACCTGGGTTCGAATCCCGGCAGTGGCATGGTTGTTTCAATTTCCTTTCCTGTGTTGTCCAGCCTCTTCTTCACTTTCTCTTCGGTCTGACGTCATTCCTTAATGGCGTCCTGGGGAAGGCCACGGGAAACCACCCCAGTATCTTTCCCTTGAAATTCTAGGGAGTCTGCTAGGGGTTCGCCATCTTGGGAACACGGAGGCTTCGGATACGAAGCACGCACTTAGTTGCATACCGGCCATACATACATACATACATACATACATACATACATTGTTTTGTTGAAAAGAAATAAATCATTGAAACAGATAGATTTATAGAATAAAAGCCCATAATATATTTATTGATGATATTTGATAAATAAAGGTGAAAATTAGACTGAGAAGTTGATGTTTTTAACATACATATCTACGGACAAAAATTGCAGACAACTCTGGAGATGGATGGCTCCCTCTATAAACAATATTTGGGCATCCATATATTGGCAGACTTGGTGTACCTACTTATAATTCTAATAGTGTCTATAAATGTTAGATAGCTCACTTATAATTTTTACAGTAAAATAAACCAAAGAACACACATAACTAAACAAAACAAAACACAAATTCAGTGAGCTATTTTTGATATTAGTGCTGGAAATGGAGGACAGCGCTGTTTCGAGGCGTTTTGGCCTCTCATCAGCTCCACCTATCCAGCATACCCAAGCTCAGTGAAAAGGACGAATAGACAAAACGGACAAACATACAAATCAATGACCCCTGAATTACAAAAACATCAAAATAAAATCAAGAATAAAAAGGGGTGAATAATTAATCCCCGCTAGCGTTTAGCATAGCATCAAGGGATTAATTTATAAAAAGGTTAGTGTTTAGACAAGGAAATTAACGTGCGTTAATATATTTTTACAGTAAAATAAACCAAAGAATGCACCTAACTAAACAAAACAAAACACAAATTCACTGAGCTATTTTTGATATTAGTGCTGGAAATGGAGGACAGCGCTGTTTCGAGGCTTTTTGGCCTCTCATCAGCTCCACCTATCAAGCATACCCAAGCTCAGTGAAAAGGACGAATAGACAAAACGGACAAACATACAAATCAATGACCCCTGAATTACAAAAACATCAAAATAAAATCAAGAATAAAAAGGGGTGAATAATTAATCCCCGCTAGCGTTTAGCATAGCATCAAGGGATTAATTTATACAAAGGTTAGTGTTTAGACAAGGAAATTAACGTGCGTTAATACATTTTTACAGTATAACTTATCACTTATAATTCTATGTAAGTTAAGAAATCTGGAACTTTAAATGGAACTTTATTTACTGTATAAAAGAAGTATGGTATATTTGAAATTCCCACATAAAAATACCTAAAAACAAAATCAAAATATCATATTCGGCAATATGGTTGATAGCCCACTTGTAATTCTCAACCCTTCTATTTATCACTTATATTAAATGTTGTTTTTACTTCAAAATTATAATCTATGTTTCTTAAAATTATTCTAGAGTTAATCCAGGTTTGCAGTTTGGTGTAGGAGTTTCATATTTATAAAGAAGGTATTTATAATAAATAATACTTTATAGTAGTATGAAGATAATAAGTTTATTTAAAAAAAAAAAATTTTTTTCAAAAATTTTTTTTTTTTTTTTTTTTCACCACTTCAACTAAATAGAAAATAAATTGTAACAAGAAGTTTCTTTATTTTCGTGTTTTCCATTTTGCTTTACATAACCTTTTGGTATGGAAAGATAATAGTAACTTCTAGTATAAATTTGTTACTTAAAAGTAAAAAGTAGAAAGATTTCTTTACAAAGAATTTTATACAAAAGATGGTTGAAATTCTTCTTTCAAAACAAAAACAACTTTACTCATCTGCAAAGAAAGCTAAAACCTGAGATATGTATCTGTCTTATTCAATGGCTAAGAAAGGATCAAAAGTGAAGCAACACTTCATTACAAAGTGTAACACATCTTCATCAAAATATATTCCAAAAATATATTTATTCTGCAAATTTTCGGAATGTGATGCTTCTTTCCTTTTTCAAGCTTCTCAATAAATGAAACAATTACAGATGTCAACCTATCACACAAATACTATCCTGAACTTAGTTACAATCAACAATAATATCAATACTAATACCATAATAAAGACAAAAAATATTTTGTCACAAATTAAACAAAAGTGAGAGAAGATATGACATGACTATAGTTTATAAAATGGAATGTTTGAATTGTGATGATTTTATATTGGAGGAGTAAACATACAACTAGAGAATGTTGTTAATTATATTAAAAAGAAACAAGAAGATAAATCTGAATTGGCTGAATACTGTAGTGAATTAGGTCATAGTATAAGTAGCGAGGTAAAAATACTGCATATGGAGACAGATTCAAGAACTAGAGAAATTATAGAGAGTTTATTTATAAGAAATACAAAAGGTAAAAATCTTAATAGGAACGAAGGAATGGAAATTAATAACGTTGTAGTGAAGTTAGCAAGAGAAATGGTAAAATCAAGTGTTAATAAAAAGCAGATCATGAAATTTGAAGAATTGAATTTGTAAGTGAATGGTATTGTAGTCTTTATTATGGCATTAGTGTTGTTATTATTGTTGATTGTAACTAAGTTCAGGAGAATATAGGTGTGATAGGTTTACATCTGTAATTGTTTCATTTATTGAGAAGCTTGAAAAAGGACAGAGTATCGCTTTCCGAAAATTTGCAGAATAAATATGTTTGATGAAGATGTGTAATACTTGCAGGTTTAACTTGTGTATATAATAAAATAATAATAAAGATGTGCTATACTTTACAATGTGTTAAGTAGAAATGAGATTAGAAAACTAGAGATATGGACTTCATTACTTTTAATTAAGAAACATCATGAATTATTATATGCATTTTGATTAAATAGGAACCAAAAAATTTATATATTTGGTTCAGTCTACAATCTATTGCAAAGATTAGCAACAGTAACGAATCCCAGCTGGTTACATACCATTTAAGTTTAATGAAACAGAATGCAACAGAGAATGGTTCATCCATATATGCAAAAAAAGATGATCTGAGAGACCCAAATAGTAACTGTTTTAAGATGGATTAAGATAATCCTAAAGAGAATAGAAGAAGAGATAGTCTCACTGATTTCTTAAAGAGGAAACGTCCATGTATCAGAATGGACTGAATAAAGCAATATAAAGAGAAGTGCAATTGTAACTGAGAAGGATGTCAAAATGGGCAATGAGCCTTGAATACGAATCTCCAAAGTTTGGCTGTTCAGAAAGATTCCCAGATAAAAGTAAGCAAAAATAGCTTCTCACAGTGGGATTCTTCAGCTGATTGCAACTGATTTGAGATCAAAAGAAGAGCGAACAATATCCTGAGAATTATGTGAAGATTCATGGGTGAATTAATGGTTAATAATAGTCATCAGCAAAGAATCAGGGACTCATTGATGCACTTTTAGATAGTGATGAACACACTTCATCATTGTCAGTCACTGAACCTCAAACAATTGCTATATTAGGGCAGAGAAGTAACAAAATTAACCTCCTTCACTATAGCAAGTAAGATTGGATTAGCTGAAAGAAGAATGCTACTTGACTATAATTAATGGACTGTAAGTGAGAGATAACTGTCTTACTGATGACTGATCAATGCAATTTCAAACACTTAATAGAATAGTTTATATAAAATAAAAACCTTTGGATAGGATTCCATTTCAAAGTATAATAAAAGCTGCTTGTTAATGTAATAGGAATGCTTGTTATAAGCATGGAAATTTCTACATATTTCATAAGTTTGATGTGCAGCTGATTGGTCACATGGAACAAACTCAATATTATGCTGTCTTCTATGGATGAAATTGACCTTCTGTGAAATGAAAGTACTCATTACATGCTTTAAAAAATAAATGGATTTGGGGCAGTACATCACCCTGATTTTAAGACGTCTGATGTTGTTTTAATGGCATTTCTATTAGATTTGCTCTTAATTTAATAAGTGCTGCTTATACATTGTGATTCCAAAAGGTGGGTCAAAAATTTAGCCTTAGGTTCTACTCAAGAAACCAAACAAAGAAGTTCTTATAAACATGGGTCTGGAAATGAATAGTTTTCGAGAAAACTATTATTATTACTTTATCATTATTCAATGTAGGTGTGTTTGTTTCTTAGTTTTGTTTTGTTGGCACAGTAAGTTGCGAGAAAACATATTGCAAATATTCATAAAATGAAACACAGATAGTCAAAATAGGGAACGAATGATTTAATAAATCATTAAATCATTGTTGTAATGATCGGTGTTGTAAACCAAAAACAAACAATTAATAGATCCAGAAACGAATAGTTTTCGCGCAAAATGTAATTTGCAGTAACCATTGTATTGTTATAAGAGTCAACACAAATAATGGAAACGACTTGGAATTCGTCGTAATAAATGTTAGAAATATCCTCCATTAGCTTGCTTGCATGCATGCTTATGCTAGACTTCTCAGAGATGAATGAATTCTTTCACAAATCCCGGGATTTTGCCATATGTCCTGAAAGCAATTGGTTATTCGTATTCGCAACTCGTCCTGACTGTTGTCTGGACTGGAATACAATAATGTTTTTAAAAAACCCCAAATACAGAAATGCAGACGATTTAAGATCAGGGGAGCATGAAGGCCATTGCCTTGGGCTACCCCTACCTATCCATCTGCCACAAATTGATCATACAAATGGTGCTGCACAATTCGATGAAAATGTTCTTGCACACTATCGTCCATGTACCACATTGTGGTGCGAATGGAAAGTGAAATATCCTCCAGTAATTGAAGATGGTCAAGAAATAACAATAAGCCTCCCTGGTTAGTCTGTTCGGAAGAACAAATGGTCCTAATAAATGGTCTCATATAATTCTTGCCCACACATTCACTGAAAATTGCACTTGATGACGTTGGTGAATAGCGTGTGGGTTTTGGTAGGCCCAAATATGGTTGTTATAAAAATTGAAGATTCCATTTCGAGTAAATTGAGCCACCTCTGTAAGAGAATTCTGCTAAGGAATGACGGAATTACTAACTGTTGTAGTAGCCACTCACAGAAGTGTAACTGTGGCTGATAATCTCCTTCATTTAAAGATTGAACTCTTTGAAAATGATAGGGAACGAATAGATTTTCATGGACAATGTTCCTGAGTGTGTTCTGACTAACTCACTCTTCCATAGCAATTCGACGAATACTGACACTTGGTGATTCGTCGAGTTTCTGCAGCACCTTCACTTCCAAATCATTTGTCCTCACATTTCTGGGCCTTCCCGGCGATTTCGGATGCTCAAATGTTTCATGTTCTCTGAGACGTTAATGGATCTTGATATACATACGTCGAACTTGATGGTGTTGATTAGGAAATTTTTCTGCATACAGACGAACAGCTTCAAGTGCATTTCCATCGGCCTTGCCATACATCAAATGCATATCCGCTAATTTGCCATTTGTAAATATGAAAGGCATTGCAAAATTGTAGCCATAATGGCTTAGATATTTTTTGACAAATGTATTCAACATGCCACATGGCACGCGCATGTCATAGGAAAGCCAATTAATTTTTGCTGCAGGCGTGTTTAACGTCATTCACATTCGCTAATTTATTGACATGTGTCAACCACTGTTTACTAAATCATTCGTTCCCTATTTTGACTATCTGTGTTTCATTTTATGAATATTTGCAATATGTTTTCTCGCATCATACTGTGCCAACAACACAAAAAAGAAACAAACACACTTGCATTCAATAATGATACACAGCGTTTTTCTCGAAAACTATTCATTTCCGGACCCATGTTTATAGGAACTTTTTTGCTTGTTTTCATGAGTAGAACCTACGGGGTTCAAGTTTTGACCCACCTTTTGGAATCACCCTGTATATTTTATCTAAGAAACATGTAATTCTTCCCTGAATTTTATAGATTAGAACTTCCCAAATGTTTTGCCTTTACCCTTAAATTTAACACTCCCCCACTTAATTATTGTTGTTGTTGTTGTGTGCGGTTCGCACCAAAGTGTGATCTTCGTACCGAAGCTCCATGTTCTATGGATCTCTAGTGTTCCCAAGATGGCGAACCCCTAGAAGGATCCATAGAATTTTATGAATTTCCACTTCTTTATAACCTAGTCAAATAATTAAAACTTGTTTTTGTTATCCAGTAATTGTAATTAATTTTTATTTTGCTACTTTGCATTAGTCAGTTGTCTGAATTTTTTATTTGTCTTAAAATTTAATTCCAATTTAAATAATTCAACACAACCAAGTAAAGGCTAGTTTATTGAATTATCTATTAACCCTTCAGGCCGGTGAGTTTCTTCTCTGCACATTTCTCTCAGGCGGTATTTGTTTTTACCCCTTCCCCTCATTTTGTTATACTCCTATTCTATAATTAATTTCTTTTTAATGGAAAATTTTAGTACTTTGATATTTTTTAAATATAAAAACAATGAGTTGATATACAATCCAAACTATTTTATTTATATTTTTTACGAATATTTACCTGGAAAAAAAATAGTAAATCATTAAAAATATAATTTTGTGTGATAAATTTTAAAGCAATCCAATAAAC
>JAFIDM010009631.1:109024913-109050252 GCA_023159025.1 Thereuonema tuberculata
GGAATTAGCAGCAAATACTTGGCTTAGTACATCTTTCAGTCCAGATCCAGCCATTGTGTGACCAATGCACCCCATAAAGGATATTAGGGTGTGAAATCCACCAAGTCTCACAGCAATGTTTCCAAACGTGATTTCTCTAGCCTTTAGGTACAAAGGCTGGTCGAATGTTACGAAACAAACTGTGGCTCCTATCTCCTGACTATTTTGGAAAGCATACTGTAACGCTGTGTATACAGTGCTGTACTTGTTTGGTGGTGAATTGATAAATGGAAGAAAGGTTACTGCAGTTTTTTCTTTGTTAATGACTGTACTTATCAATTGCATGAAACCTTTCCATTCTAGAATGGTTGTAACCTCTGGGGTGGGTTTCACCTCCTGCAGCCACTTACCACTCATCCACAGGAGATCTTGCACAGTGGGTGTGAATATGTCAGCAGGGATTTGCTTCAACACGCTCAAGTCTTGTATGGTAATGTGCTGTAATGCGTTGGTTTCCCTAGCCTGAAATGCTTGCAGCTCCAGATCTCCCACCTGCCCCATTGTTTCCTGGGGAGGAGCAGATGTCAGCCTTTCGACATTTCTGGCTGGCAGGAGAGCTTGGGCGGATTGAACACAATTGATACCTCCCATGCTGTGGAAGGTATTCCATCCATCGAGAGTGGATACATTGAAGTCAGCATTATCAAAGATGTACTGAATAAACGTTCCAATTGGGATAGGCTCTTCCGTGTGGTGGATGGTGGAGAGCTCCAGTTGCTGAGCGTCGTAGTAAGAGGCACTCAATCCCAATTTCGAAAGAAGGCCCACCAAGTTCTTTGATCCATATTTTCGGTTTATAAGCAGAGTGATGCTGGACAGAATTGGGGATATGAAACATCGAGGGCGAACAGCAGCAATAAGGGCATGAGCTATAGTTATCATTTGTTTTTTCACCGCCCCTTCTGACCGTTTTTTCGTTGCAAGGCAGTCTGTGAAGACTGCGAGGGATTTAGGTAATGCTTCTTCAACCTCCCTGCAGAAACTATCTAACGGAGGATAGGCACTGTTGTCGTAAGCCATGGATTCAATGTCTTCCAAGATAATCTCAGCAGCTTTTCGTACAATTCTCTCACGTTCTTCCTGTTCATCTGTACACCTTGCCATGTACCAGGCATCGTTCAAGATTTTATCGCCAGTTGAACGAAAGCAGACGACAGTTTGTCTAGTGCGAATTGTACTGAAAACAATTTGGTCCCCATATTTATCCTTCATTCTGGCTTTGATGGTTTTCACATTTGGTGGTTTTCCCGTAATCTGTTCCAACAACTCGTCCATTGGGAATTGGCAATTATCATTTCCTTCAATGTAATCATAGATTTCCTTCATTGCTTCTGAAATCCCTTCATCAATAGGGCGTCCAGCTTTTCTTTTGGAAGGTAGAGTGGCAAACGTGAATTTTTTGTAACAATCCATGTGATATATTGCATCTACTGCGTGTAGATCTCCAACAGTGCAGATACGTCTACAACGTCGTTTCCCCACGCATCCTTTCTTTCCCTCCCTCGAAAGATCACGGAATTGTGAAATGTGGTCGTACGAACTTTCACAACGGTTCGACGCTTGGAATAGGGTTTTTTTCTCTCCCTCTGTTCGTTATATGTTTCCGTGCAGAAAAAACAGTTTGTTTTAAAATCGAATTTCCCTTGTCCTGAACGCAAAGCCGAGGCATAACGTGATGTTGATGGTTGCTCTGCAACTTCTTCTCTCAAAAACCTTTTTATTGAGTTACTTCGGACGTATTCTCTTCTGCAAGCATTGTGAACACCACCACTCCTGAGACCTTCATCTTTCCCATCTGTCCTTAACACACTTGCCTTCACTTACCCAATTATCCCTTTTTTTCCGACTTTACACAGGTTGCTTTCAACTCCACTCTCACAAATTAAACACTTCTCAGCCATAGTCACATAGTAGTCCACACTGCCGTGTTCTGTATGGTTTTGTAGCGCCGGTGCTGTAATTCAAACTCTTCTCGCTTGAGTAGTTCGGAGTTCACTTCTCTTGTAGATCAGCAGCTGGAAATTGTTAGAACTCATGCCTTCACGAGGCGTGTGCATCAGCACGTGTGTTAAAAAAGTAAGGCTAACTTTTCATTGTTAAGTTGTTATTGCCAATCTGGGTATTCGCCAAAAAATTAGTTATGTAAGTTTTGCTTGTAATTAAACAGTTTTTAATCTCAAAATGTAACAGTTTTAATCTAAAACCTAACAGAAATAAAACAAATAAATACAATAAATATCCGGGACATCTCACACAAGGTTGTCTGATTCCATACTATGGGTTCCAGAGACAATTAAAACTAATAATAATGTGTTTACTTGAAAACAACTAACTTTCCTTCCTCCGTATCTCCTTAACTATACATCCCAATACAAAAGTGTATAGGACCTTTTCTGTAGAGAATTTTATGTAGATTAATTTAGTATATAGACATTTTTTTCTATATGCCATAGTTTTCGAGTTATTCACGATAAACTGAAAAAAGGGACCTTTAAACCCCCACCCACCCTTAGCTCCACCCCCACCCATCGGTACTTTTAGTATGTTGTTCAGGACACCTTCCCCTACAACTGTACCAAAATTGGGTTTTACACGAAATATTTCCCCTATTTTTGCTTCGTTGCCTGGACTATAAATAGAATCTTTTTATCTTTTGATTACAAATTTTCAATTTAAAATTTTGTTTGATTAATTTCTTTTCTTTAAAGAACTATGAACTTTATTTTCTCATCTGCTGTGATGAAATTGTATTGTCAAATAAACACTTGAATATTAAATTTAAAATATATCTTGATGTAATGCTTTTTTGGTCTTCGTTGCCTGGACTATTAGGGAAAAGAATTAAGCCATTAAAATAACCGACGAAATCATTAATACAGAAGTTAACAATTTTCGTTAATGAATTTAGTTTATTTTTTAAGTTTTTCATACAATTGTTTTCATACAATTAGCAATAGATTAAAAGCTGCCAGTAAGCCAATTATCTGTCCTTGCTATCCTGGCTAATCATGTTTCTCTGAAACATATATCTTAGTAAAGATAAAAAAAATCCGTCTTCAACAGTCAATTGTCGAAATATTAACAATGTTTCTTAACTCTAAGCAAAGGTTGACCAATAAATATACAAAGTTAAGATATACAGAGATAAATACACAGAGTTAAGTTTATTTGTGTAAGGATGGAATCCGAACAATTAAATTTTTAAATCCCCTGAGATTCCCAAAAAATATATCTAAACAACAATAAGCATTGAAATAGGTAAGTTGTACAAAAAAGTAAAATACCGAAATGACTGTTAATATGCTTTATACGTGAAATGTAATTAAATGAAATAACTGAAATGCCAATTTGAGAAAAATAATAACCTTAAATTAATTTCACTTTCTGCTACTAAACAAAAAATAATCTCGCGAAACACAGAAAGGCACTTCTCAACATGTGTTCAGAAAACTTAGCTTGTAAATTAGTATTATTTCATATTAGTTCATTTTTTTTTTTCACTGTTGCTTTATTCCATAATATATCCTTGAAACAATTTTCATTTGTTTAATCCTTTATTAATCTTCTACATTAATCTCCATAATGAAGATTATAAACTGGCTTTTGTTTTTCTGGATACCTCCCGACACATACATATTTCGTCACTTTTTGGTATCTTTTTCTTTCAATGTAATTTCAAGCATAAGGTTACCGAATGTTCTTTTTCCGGGTGCAGAGATTTTGGAGAAATGGTTCCGGAAAGACGATCTGGAAAGCGATTGAAAAACATCCCTAATTTTAACATTAGCAAATGTATATTACGTTTAATAGTATTACATTGCAATTAAATGAATGGGAAATTTGTTATTGTTTAATTGCTTTATTGCTTGAAGGATGAATATTTTTCTATGTTTCTATGATGTGCCCCAAAAATGGGATCTTTAATAATAATAATAATAAAAAAAAAACACCAAAAAAAAAAAAAAAGTTTACATTATATTAAACTGAAATTCAAACGATCGGACTTTCTTGAAAATGCGAATTTATCTAATTTTGGAATACATCAGAAGATTCAGCAATTAACAACAGCTCTTCGAGAGACAGCGCCCAGACTGACGAGTGGCAAGAACCTCAACTACTCACCTAATGTTTTGAATTTTCGCAAGTCTTTTCGGATTTCGGAGTTATAATCTTGATAACAAATTATCTGAATTTAAGGATTACACAGTATGTCTGAACCTGATTATGCTTTTCAATTCATGTTTTTCCCAATAAGCCAAATATAACATTGTCCTATTTGAGCTAGTATTTAACTGAAGAAAGAGTGGAAAATGCATTTGAAAATCATATTCGTTATTGTTACTATTGCTAAAATTCTATTGTAAAGCGATCAATTATAAAAAAGTATTCCACATCTGGAATTTTAGCTTACAAATCCAAATTTTTATAAAGAAAAATTCATGTTTTGGATGATATTCGATAATACTTTGATACAATATGACTGGCACTTTCAAAACTGTTTATAGGCGACGAATACCTTGAATTTTCACCTGTTAGACTTTGTAATCTCAAAAACTCAGAATCTACAGAACCATTCTGTTCTTCCATAAAACAAAATAATTACAATTCTCTCTTTTAAAGAGAACTGTTCGTTTTTAAGCAGAAAGAAACAGAATGACTTTTATAGTGCTAGACAATGTACAAATCTAAAGAATATAATGTTAACGAAAGTAGGTTTTAATCCTTAGAACATGATTACCAATAAAAGAAACAACAAACACAAAAGTTGATTTAAAAATCTGTGCCTTGTAGTTGAGAGCTACAGGGCACAGATTGACAAGGAAGCCGTTAAGACTTTCGAAAGCTCTCGAAGTTTAGTAATGTATTTTTTAATTTTTATTACGTGCTTTTAAATCAACTTTTGTGTTTGTCGTTTCTTTTATTCCTGCTCATTTATATGCACACGTTAAAATATTTTAAACTAATACAACATGATTAAGAATATTAAATTAAAATTAAGGAATTAGTATTTGATAATCGAGATCCAATCGAATATTATCTAAATAGCAAAATTACCTTGATTCCTTCTGCATAACTGGAAGGAATTACCGTAAATTGCCATAAGATTTGTTTTAGTTTCAATGTCAAAGCTCTTCAGTATCTTATTTCTTTATCAACTTAGCATTACAACTGGAAGGCAGTAATGTAAAGTTTAGCATAAGATATGTAAAAGCGCTTTAATTTTGCAATTTATTAATTCATTAATAGCAATACAAAAAAGATTCACAAGTTCGATTTTTCTTTTAGGTTGCTCTTAACTTATCGTCATTCTCTAATTTTGCAGGATGGGCTAAAAGTTAGCACATGGTTTATTTTGAAATAACCTGATTTTTTAAACAACATTCTATTCTTGATCAACTTCATACAGTACATCGGTACCTTATTAACTTTGGAATAATAAAGTGATCGGAATTGACGACATTCTGCTCGAATTATTACGACAGTTAAGTGCAATGGCCAACCTCCACTCAAGGTCTTAAAAACGAAAGGTGATTTTAGGAATTATAAAATTGGATGTTTCATTGAAAAAGAAAGCACAGTTCCCTGGTGGAAGAAAAATATGAATGTGCAAATATACTCTTAAATATTAAGCCTTGAAAATAAATTTATGACGCAATAATTCTCGAAATTCAGAGGATTAGATCGGTGGATCGTGCAGGCCAATCTTTTGGTCCTCCTCTGCCAATCCAATGGCCAAGGGAGACGCGGTTAAGATGTCGTCGATCAGTGAAATGAAAATGAAATGAAATGGAGCCCCCTTATGCTTGAACCACAGTTGATGACGGATGTGTAATGGAATATCCTCAGCAATGCAGGTAAGTCGGTTTCATGGAAATGCTTGTAAACGACCCCGTTCAACCTAAATGGCAGAAATACTGGTTCAGTAGGATGATCTCCAGCAACACCAGCCCAGACATTCCATGAGAACTGCTGTTGATACTGTGCCTGCATGATAGTGTGTGGATTTGCATATGCCCAGTGATAATGATTGTAGAAATTCATAATGGCATCGAAACGATCTGTTTCTGCAGGACGACGGTGAATGTTTCTTGGCTGTACGCCGTCGTTGCGGATAGATTTCCTGGTATAGACGCTGAGCTCTCTGCTGTTTCCAATTGCTTTTCCATAAATGTAATGGATGTCTGCCAACTCCGTACGTACGTATGTCTGCCAACTCAGTTCGTACACGCCATCTAACAGTGGCTACATCTAAGCCTATGTATGTGTTAATCATTCTGTAACATCTGAATAAATGCTTTCCGCACCCGTGTTCATAAGGAATTTTTTCATTATTTTGTTACGTTGCATGAGTCTTCAAGTTTGACCAACCATTTTAGGATCACCCTATATATTAAATAATTCACATAAAATTATTATATAAATCTGCATTTCAATTACTCTGAGTTCGGATCTACTTTTAAATCAAGTAAACTAAAACCTGAAACTTAAGAGTTAAGAACATTCGCGTCAAATATCATGTTTCGAACTCAAGCGGTTTCGGAAATACACATAGTCTACAGGAAAGTTCCCCCCCCCTCCTACCTGTTTCCACCCCTTAGGATCCGAATATGGGAAATTCGTCGAATACTTATTTTAGATTTTGACAAAAAACACTCATGTGAAATTTCATGTTTGCATCTGAAGCTGTTTGCATACCCTGCAGGAAAGTTCCCAAACCCCCTTTACACCCTTTAGGATCCGAATATCGAAAATTCGTCGAATACGTATATTTTAGATTTTGACAAATAAACAATAAATTCATATCGTGTTTCCAACCAAAGAGGTTTCAGAGATTTGCGTACCCTTCAAGAATGCCCCCCCTCCCTACCCATTTTTAAAGATCCGTCGAGAAATGGCGACGTTGTTTCAAGGCAAACAAACAAACAAACAAACACTCATTCTTATTATATAGATTAAATTATAAATGAATAATTTTAGAATTCTTATCCATAAATTTTAATGGTTATTTTGTTATGTTGCATTGAGTCTTCAAGTTTGACTAACCTTAATATCCACTGTACATTAAATAATTCACATAAAATTATTATATGAATCTGCATTTCAATTACTCTGTTCTGATAATTCTTTGTGAGATAAGGTTTCATGTGATCATGGAATGCCTATTAACATAAATACCATAATTAAAGAGGAGACGTTTAGAGCCCAATTACCGAAAACGTATTGGGCCAAACTCCACCAAATTTGGTGTGAATACTGTTTAGACCATTGGTTTTGATTTCTAAAGAAACAAAAAATTAGTTCAAAATTTTGCCAGCAGGAAAAAAAGTAGCGTACGAAGCATTAAAATATGCAGATTACAGTAAACGGACGTCGTAGATTGAAGGATATAAAAAGATGACAACGAACAGGGTGTGTGCTATGGTTGCGCGAAGTGCTTTGATGTTAAACCTTCACAATGCTAAATTTACGTGATCGTTATTTGCTGCTGAAACTTTACTACCAAAAAAACAACATTTCTTCTGTCGCACTTCGGGAATATCGGAGGTTGAAGTATTTAAGGAAAGGCCCAATGACAATCAGAAATTTGCGAAATATGATTTTGCGATTTGAAAATACGGGATCATTACAAGTGCTGCCAGGACGAGGACGCAAGCCGACATCAAACCAACAACTTGAAACAGTTTCAACTGCTGTACTGGAACTAAACGATGCAGAATCAGTGCAATGGCAATATCAGACAATTTAATATGTCGTATGCAATGGTGTTGAAAATTATGGGCAAACTGCTGAGGTTTTTCCCTTACAACATCAGCCACACTCAACAAATGCTTCGAGGGGATACGGACTCTCGTCTGAACTTTTCTTTGATTTTCCTACCTCGAATAGAAGTCGAGGATGCATGGTCTTGGAACATCCTACGGAGTGATGAGGCACATTTTCATCTTATTGGAATTGTAAACACGTAGAATTGCCGTATTTGGGCGTTGAAGAATCCTCATGCGCCTCAACAGATTCCTTTGCGCTCATCGAAAGTCAGTGTGGTGTGGCTTTACTGCTTCTTTCAATATCGGTCCGTATTCTTTTGAAGAAATAACACCAAACGGTCCCGTGACTTGCTCCGTCAATGCTGTGAGGTATCAACTGCTTGATATGCAGGATGCAGCACCCCCTCACATTTTAGATTGGGTGTACAACAAATCTTACGGCAGCATTTCACAGAGCATTTCACAGAAGACAATAATTAGTCGACAGTTTCCTACGAGTTGACTAGGCCGTTCTCTTGATCTTACTCTATGTGACTTTTGGTTATTTTTGAAAAGCTTGGTGTACCAAGGAGGCATGGAAAACTTAGAAAAGCTAAGCAGTGTTTGAAAGCACTTATATAAAACAAAGAGTTCTTTGGTTAAAGGTAGAATAACGCTGTACATGAGACAAATCACTGGAAATCTATTGCATTCTGCTGTAGGGAATGCCCTGTTCACAGACAGTATGCAGTTATCGAAACAGTTGCAAGGAAAACATGATGAATCACATCTGTAAATGGTGCCAAGTAAAAATTACTACTGATTGTAAACTTTCTTTTTTTATTACTCCCAATAATTTTCTCTGCACATGTATTTCTATCATGTTGGCCAAATTTTGAGCTACTTTTAGAAATCAAAAGAAGATGGTCTAAATCAGTGTTTCCCAACCTTTTTTGGTCTGTGCCTCTCCTAAAGTATCTATGCCCCACCAAATTAGGTATAACTTTCAAAAAGAAAAAAAAAATTACCAATATAATTAGTAATCACTACATTATATAAATATATTGTTAGAAAAACTGCATCTGTGTTTTAGGTTAATTAACCTACATTAATTTATTTTTGACAAAGAATAGTTGATAAAAAATTAACCTTGAGGGATGATGAAAAAAGTCCGACTATCTGATAAAATTCAATATACAGTATAGATATAACCAGACCAGTTTCAATTCCTATTTACAAGACCTTTTTCAATGTCTAACGCGTAACATTGTAACAAAAAAGTTTTATAACATAAAGGGATTTGTACCAGTCAAATGATCGGTAAGGTCGATTTCATGAATAACCAATCAAAAAGAAAGTATGGAAATAAATGTAAGTAAGGAATAGTCTAAAGAAAAGTGGATTAAATTTGGATTATATATCTTTCGTAAGGATACCCAAAAACCTTATTGGTCTGTGCTAAAATGAAACTATTCAAAATTTCATGATCAAAGACTTGCTCGTTAATTGCTATCTGTATGTTTTTTTCTTTGATACTAATAGGATCTACGCTGGATTTGAAATTAATCATTGAACCTACATGGGAAGGTTTTCGATAAACATTAGCAACATAGCTTAAATTGCTTAGATCATGTTTAAATGTTCATTTTTTATCCCGTGTCCCAATGTTAGACTATTCCTTATTTCCATTTATTTCCATACTTTCTTTTTGATTGGTTATCCTTTAGCTCCCTTCATGAAATCGACCTTACCGATCATTTGATTGGTGCAGATCACTTTATATTCTGAAGCTTTTCTGTTATGCGTCAGACGTTGAAAAAGGGTCCTGCAATTAGGACTTGAAATTGGTCCGGCTTTTATCTTTTTATTTTTAATTTACTGTTCAGTGTGGTTTTGTTTTTAATTATTTTAAACGTTATTAACGATTACAAAAGTTAAATCTTCTCATCTATTCTCTCTCCTCATCTAACATTATTAGAAAGCAAATCTGTTAAGTTTTTAAGCATGTAGACCATTTTGCAACGAAAGAAACGTAATTAGAGTAGGCATGTTATCAGTCCTTTTGTTTTCTTTCTTTGTTTAAGAATGGACTAAAAAATAGACTAATCTAGAAAAGTAAGATCAAAGTATTGATTAAAGTATTTGTTCACTTTGTTTTCTTAAACCAAAGTATTGATAAGTTCCAATTCATAAGCCAACTTTTAGAGGAATAAAGGCTTCATCTCCGATACATAAATCAAAGAGTCCAATGTTGCAACCCATTAACAGGAAAAGCAGATTAATCATGACGTGATCCATTTCTCTACGATGACGTAGGCAATTAAGTAGCGTACGAAATGGCAACCACACCCAGTATTAATTGAGTGAAAAAATTGAGTATACCTATTCAATATCATAATTAACAGTGGCAGTTGAGAAGAATAGTATGAAGCTATTGTAATTCTACATTAATAGCAATTTCTTATCAAGATCAGGAAAATTTGATTATCTTCCTGAAGTGCAAAATTCACCATCCAACTTCATAACAGTGTGATTGCTTATTAATTTATTACAGAAATTTCACTCTCCTCTTACTTATAATATAAAGAAAATGTTGTTAAATTGATTTTTTTTTATTTTGGAAAGAAAGGTAAATGATAAACTGCAAGATAATTTTAAAAATCTGTTAGATTCAAAATTGTGAAAGCGATATCCTTCCAGTAAAATAGAAATTTAAAATGCAGATATAGGACAATAAGTTTTCAAAAACAGTAATAACAAGAAATTCCTGAAATTCAAATTGAAGCCTACTTTTCTTAAATCTTGCAGTTTTTGTTTTTTTTCTTTCTTTTCTTTTTAATTATAAAAGCAATACAAACCTCAAGTCTTCTTTTATTTTTAAGTTATAACATCTTATGAATGCAAACAGTAGACATTTTCCATTTTCTTAAAACATTAATAAAATCCGCTAGGTTTTCTTAAATTGTTTAAATCTGATTGATTTTAATTACATTAAAACTCTCGCAGATTTTAAG
Source organism: Thereuonema tuberculata (assembly GCA_023159025.1). Taxonomy (NCBI): domain Eukaryota; kingdom Metazoa; phylum Arthropoda; class Chilopoda; order Scutigeromorpha; family Scutigeridae; genus Thereuonema; species Thereuonema tuberculata. The sequence continues at coordinate 109,035,712 of JAFIDM010009631.1, forward strand.
AGGATATTGCTTAAGACTTCGATAGAAATCCAACATTTCGGTTCTAACGCTTTTTTAATGGAATTGTTGCCAACTTCATCGGTTATATTTCAAGAAAATCCATCCAGTGGTTCAAAAATTATTAGGGGACGTACACACAAACACATCTGACTGATTTAATGATGTTTGCTTTCTTAGGAAAGTAAACTAAAAACAACAATCTATGATCTGTAGGATTCTAGATTTCCAGTGATCAATCTATCTATTTTAATCCATTCTAAGAAAAATAGCTTTACTGTGAAATATATAATATTCAATTTATGAAATTATCAAGTCTTCCCACTATTATTCTATTAGTATTTTTGTTGTTAGTTTCTATTTGCTGTATATCTTTTGCTAAAGAACTATTGTCATTGCTCAATGAATCAGAAAGCATTAAAAAAATAAATAAAAAATACTGTCCTGTTAAATTCGAATTAGAATTGACATTCCGTTGTTCTACAGAAAAATAAAAAAAACAAATCCATATTCAGTAAGTGTTGTGTTCTTTTTACTGATTTTTTTTTTATTCTATTTTGATCTTTCAAGTCCCTCCACATGAAACCATAAAAATGTTGCAAGTAATATTCACAGTCAAGACATAGTGCTATAGTGTAAATAATGCAATAATGGCCAGATAAAAAGATACTATACATAAACAATAGAAATTTCCCTAGTACAGACAGCGTATCGTGGATGATATTGAATAATTTCAACTATTTAACATATTTTTACTAAGTACTGAGTAATTTACTATCTTTTTATCATTCATTCGATTTATACAACTAAACCATCTTGACACATGAAATAAAATTATTTTATCCTTGTGTCACTGAATAAAGTTCGGAAAAATTGAGTTTTTGACAAAATTGTAAATCAGAAGTAAATCTAAATTAAATTAGTAAATAAAGTAATTGTGGATAAAAATATATTCCAAATGCTTAAATAAACGGAACAGCACCATCAGCACGAATTATTAAAGACAGCTAAACAAGCATGTAAAAAAGGTGAGTGAACGATTAAAAAGCTTGTATGTCAAGCTGAATATTTTGGATTTAAAAAAAAGTCGCCGAATACGATGAAAATCCAGGGACATATTCGCTAGAGAATTTTGAGAATACTGGATTAACCGAGAAAAGATACTTTGTCAATGTATATATGTATAAATTTGTATACAACATATAACAAATACATTGGAATTTCATCATTCGAAACTACAGAATGAATGGAATGATTCAACTTGCGATATCGGATTATCTATGAGGGATTTCAAAATTTAGAAATCTGACAATAAAGAAATTTTTTTAAAAAATGTTTACGACAATCATTTAAGTGAATTACGAACAATGAATTAGAACAACTTATGAAAATAGTGTGAATTGCAAGATTGAATAAAGGAAGGCACCACAAGATAAAGATTATAATATAAAAGACTGTGCATTTTCCGACCGTTGAAACTATTTTAATCAATGGGTCTCCACGATATGTTCGATTCGACAGATCTAATATATCGACTATGTTCATAAATTAAGGGATCTTGCAAAATGAACTGTTCAGGTTGTTCGATCAGGATCAAACTTGGTAGGGGGGTGCAGAAGGTCTTCCCAATACCATCCCCAAACAAAAATTACAGGTGGCAGCACTGCCTCTAACAGGAGAAATAAAAATGTCCGAAACATCATTGAGATAGAAGCACCTTTAGTACTATCCAGGTGTTTGTGGAAGGCATAAAGAGCGTTCAGTAGGCTGTTCCCCACGCTCAGCTATGCAAGCAATGCAGCGTGCAGAAAAATCGCCGAATAAAAAAACAATCTTGCACACCAGAGTATGAAGCAAATCTTGGGGGATTGCATCCCACTCTTCAACCAATGCTATCCACAGTTCGGGTAGTGTTCATGGTGGTGGAAAGCGTCCAGCAATACGTCTTCCGAGAGCATCTCATGTATGTTCGATTGGATTCAGATGCGGGGAACGTGCAGGCCACTCCAAACGATGGATGTCCTCAGGTTGGAGGTACTCGTCCACCAGATCAGCCAGATGCGGACGCGCGTTATCTTCCATGAACAGAAACTCTGGACCAGCAGCACCCCTGAAAAGTCGCACATGTTGGCGAAGGACATTGTCCCAGTAAATCTGGGCAGTTATGAATCCTCTGTCGAAGATGTGCAGTGGTGTACGAGAGCCCAGCATAATGTCTGCCCAAACTATCACACCGCCACTCCCGTATTGGTTGTGTTCGACGATGTTGGCAAGATTGGTCCTGGTTCCGTCGTGAATCACAATCTAGACTGTACCGGGACTCATCAGAATGGCTCCATTGTGCCTGTGTCCATAGTGCGTGTTCAGAACACTACAGTGGTTCCCTGCAGTGAGCTTGGCTCAAAGGGATGCATCTCATGGGTTTCTTGGCATACATACCAACTGCATGGAGTCGCCTGTTCACTGTTTGTCTGGATACTATGGTCTGTGTCTCCCTGGCAAGGTGGCGTTCCGTGCTTCGGTGGTTCCGACTGGCCGTTACGACAGATAACGGTCTTCCCGTGGTGTGGTGACATGTGGACATCCTCTGCTATAGCATCGGCCAATATTCCATCCTGCTGGAAACATCTCCGTAAGCAAGAGGATGATGCTAATTGACACATTCAGTGCACGAGACACTTCCACTTGTGACTGGTCTGCCTCAAGACGTCCTATCACTGTCGTTTGCAGGTCCAAATGGACACGATAGGCCATGGTTAACCATTGTCATTCAGTACTGTACAATCAGTGACCAAAACTGTCACACAATTCGTCCTGTGTTGTGACCCGCACTGCCACTATAGAGGTGGCATTTCTGAACTTTATTTATTCAGACAGAACGAGTTCTACCATTTTATTTTTTGTGTGGGGATGGTATTGGGAAGACCTTCTGCACCTGCCTACCAAGTTTGGGACCGATCGGACAAGTAGAACAGTTCATTATGCAATATCCCTTAATTTAAGGACATCAGTATAAATAGATTCAGAAAGCAGAAATATATCCTGTAGTTATATCTTTTTTCTAACTATTTGTTCCTTAACTTAATTTTATGAGCTTCATATTAATTTCTTTATTTTTCTTGTTTTGTATTTTGTTTACTATTTGTCTTTTCTATATTTTAGTCTATCCCTTCTAATCTGTCGACCATCAACTAAGAACCAATGACAGGGTATTAATCTTGTGATAGCTGATCTGATCATTAAAAAATGATCCAATAAAAAAAATCCATTTAGTCTTGACTTAAAAGAAAAATATTTTTTTAGCAAAGTTATTAAGTTAATGGGAGATGGCCTAAAGGGGGAGATTCTAAACATAGCTTCAGCAACTGATTAGAACTATTCGTTGTATTAAAACCCTGCAATCATAAAAAAAATAAAAAACAACAGTAACTGTGAAATTGTACTTTAAGTGTAAGATTATCTAAAATACCTTCAGTAAAATAAAATACTTTAAATAAAAATTACCATTTTCTTTTGTATTTTTAATCCTCTTACAACAAAGAAATCACACGAATTGTAGTAAAATTACAAATTCCAGGGGGTGAGGGGTAAATATATACCCATGGATTTAATGCTTAGTGTTGGTATAATGGCGAATTATTGAAATGGTTTGATGAATATATGATATAAAAATAGAAAGATTCGCGTTTATCAACAGCCATGCGTGATTTCGTCAGTTGTGTCGAAAAAGTACTTCTCTCGTACATAAAGAATGTCAAAGTAAAAAAGAAACCTGTTGCCCTCATTTTAAGTTATGATTTATTGAAATGCAATTAAATTTTAAGTAATTCATTTCATTATTTGTTGATAATGTAATTTAGCCCATGTGGAAAGTAAGAGTAAACATATATCTTGCCTCTCCTCACTGTTCCATCAACAACTCTTCATCCGTATATCAACTCTTACAAAATGGATCCAATTACAGTAAAACCTCGTCACCCGGATAAGTCGTCACTCCGTTTAAGTCGTCGTTTTCCTTTGGTCCCGACAAGGTCTCATACACAATAATGTAAAATAACCCTCCTTTACCCGTCACCAAATTTAATTCTACTCCGGATAACTCGTCACCCTCAAAAATGGCTAAAAGCATCTTTCTTCTCAATTTTGCATGCCATCGTGTTGTCTTTTCAGCCCCGCCCCTTCATTTTAAGAAAGCCAAGCCTTTGCGGGGAATTTTCGACCACGCCTGTCACTTCATTCCTTTCCTACCCCTTCGGGTTCTTGGAATCTCGCTGCTAATCATTCAAAGCACACTTCTCGATGCGACTCTGTCGAGTGTAGACGTTTTTCTTAACCGCTCCTGAGTGTAACTTCATTTCACAGCGAGTAAGCCCCGCTCCAAGGGCTATTTTTTTCTCTTGCAATTTCGTGGTTAGATTACGGTTTTAACATGCAAGGGAAACGAAAACTTACCTCGGTATGTTTTAAAGAAAAAAAAAAAATTAATTGCACTTTTTGAACAATCCAATGTTTCGAAAACAGCTTTTGCCAAAGAACACCACATTCCCAGGACTATATTAAACGATATTCTTTCATCGAAACAAGTAATTGAAGAAGCTGACTGCAAAGACAAAAGAAAGAGAATGAGGAAATCGAAGTTTGACGAGATCGAAGAGGTTTTAGTTCGATGGCTAAAACATGCCAGATCGCAAAATGTGCCGATTTCTGCCTTGATTCTCAAAGAAAAAGGCATGGAAATTGCTAAGGAGTTGAACATTGAAGATTTCGGCGACAGCAATGGTTGGCTGGAATGTTTCAAAGACAGACATTGCCTTTCTTTTAAAACGATTAAAATGTAGTAACTATAAAAAGTGTGTGTTTTTTTTTTTTCTATTTTCCACTCATTTATTTGCACGTATTGATTTCTGAAAATCTTGTTTTTCTCACCGAATCCTTCAGCAATTCACGAAAATACTGTATTTCAGTGTTTTGTTTTTTTTTTCAAAAATTCCCCTCCGCCTAAGTCGTCACTCCGCTTAAGTCGTCAAAAATGTTTGATCCGTTGAGTGACGACTTAACGAGGTTTTACTGTAATATTAAAATTCACTAATAAGATTATCAACCGAATCCCGTCAAAATTTACTAGGAAAAGTAAATAAAGAAGAAAGGAATCAAAATGTTTTCCTACCTCACCAGAGATTTTTGAGAGATTGTCAATAGATTTTTTCTGCAGCAAAATTGTAAACAGCGAGAGAAAAATGAAAATTTAAAACGTAAGCCCAAACAAATAATTAATAAAAGAAGAGAAACGCTATATTTATTTGAAGAAGAAGACAATTATGAGGGTTGTGTTAAATCAGTTAACAGACGTGTGTCATAATAGGACATTGGACAAGTAACCCTCTCAAGTAAAAGTTAAAAAAAAAAACCCAACAACAAATTGTGGAAAACGAATCCTTGGGCAGCTAAACGTTCACCACAAAAAGCATCTGACAACAACAAAATAAGTAATAATAAAACTTTAAAAAAAACCTCTAATAGGTAAAAGGAAAAAAACAATTCATAATAAAATGATGTAACGAAGCCTTTTGAGTCAAGCGAAGACCTTTGAACAGCTATTTCGAGCTGATTAGGCTCTCTTCAGCCAGGGCTACCCAACAAGCAGAAATATATATTACTTTTTCACTCGTATCTGTTCTTTGCTTCCTAGTATATAAAACTTTTATAATAATAATTTGTTATTCTTTGTGTGGCATCTCACTCACATAAGGATAATGAATGTTACCCTTAAGTACATTCATTAACAAAAAAAGTACCGCACCAAGAAAAAAATCATTCTATAAAGTAAGGAAATAGCTACGACGAAGGTAGTACGTAAATGATTAACGTTTGGTGCGATTACATATGGCCGCTCGTCCTACAGCGGTGCTACAACCGCAAGGCGTGGGATAATAAGGCAAAACAGTGGAGTCCACTTGCACTGTAAGGTGATCAGGCGAGCTCTGTGAGCAATCAAATGCCGCGAAGGCGCTTTTGACTTCAGTACGAACAAGTCACGGAGTTTGAGATAGGCCTTATCATCGGGCTGCGAGAGGCGGGTTGGGCGGCGCGGCGAATTGCCCTCAATTTAGGCCATTATAACTTTACAGCCAGATCGTGTTGGAGTAATGAACACGTGAAGACACCTCTACACGGCCGATCGGCTCTGGATGACCCAGACAGACCACCAGGAGAGAGGATCGTTTGATCGTCAGAGAAGCACGAATAGATCCAATGGCTTCCTATCCAGTGACACTAGACAGGGTCACAAGGGAACCCTGTCTCTTTCAAACAACTTCCAAACGTCCAGCAGAGGCGAATCCGTGTCTTAAACATCTCAACATCATCGGCTGCGTTTGCAGTGGTGTCATTAGAGAGCAACGTGGAATGCCACGGACTGGAGACGTATCAACTTTAGCGACGAATCCCGTTTTTGTTTGGGAACGGATGACCACCGTATGAGGGTTTGGAGGACCACAGGTGAGCGCTGCAATCCCAACCTCACTTTACAGCCTCCACTGCAGGCGTGATGATCTGGGGTGCCGTCGCGTATGATAGTCGTTCGTCATTAGTAATGCTACGGGAGACACAGACAGCCCAGCGGTCGTTCAGGAGATCCTGCGGCCTCATATGCTGCCTTTTCTGACTGGGATTGCCCAGGAGCAATTTTCCAACAAGATATATCGCTCGTCCGCACACAGCTAGGGGTTTAGAGGACTGTCTACGTCATGCTGTTGCGGCACTTCATTGGCCTGCCCGCTCACCTGATTTGTCACCAATAGAGCATGTCTGGAACCGGATGGGACGCCAACTGTCGCCATGTAGCAGTGATCGTGATTTGGAGCGCTATTGGCAAGTACTGTGGGCAAATCTGCCGCAAGACAACATACGGCGTCTGTTTGACTCTATGCCCGACGTATCACCGCATGTAACCAGGCACGATGTGCCAACGAGGTACTAAAGGTGACCTTATTGAGTACCGCAGCTCCGGTACTCTTTATATCCCCCCGCTGTTGTGATATTGCAATCACTCCCGTCCTTTATCTACACCATCAAACTAATAAAATTTCATTTGAATTCAACATTTTCTTCGTGATGCGGAATTTTTTTTTTATTCAATGTGTTTATATCTAGAAATAAATATATAAATTACAGCCATTGATTTTTGACTGAAATCTCTCATATAGCTTTCCAGATCTGTGTATAACGTAACGCTCTCCCCCGTGTTTAGAAATTAACTTTAATTTCCTGTAAAAATAGAAATAATTTCTTCAATGGAACGTCCGCGACAGGAATCGAACCTGCAATCTTCTGATCCAAAGTCAAACGTCTTATCCATTAGGCCATGGAGACTACATTCGAATTATTTGTTAAATATTCTTTATTTATTCATTGTCCATCCAAACCATTTTATTAAATAGAAATTATTATATAGTTTTCCAGATCTGTCTGTCTGTCCGTAACGTACTCCCTCTGTGTTTAACGGAGGAGAGCTGCCCTGTAAATCTCACATGTACGACAGGGCGGATCTATTTGTGCATGCTCACATCCGCAATCGTGGGAGGTTTTTTTTTTGAGCGAGGCGGTATTGTCTCATGGCCAGCTTTATGTTACATTGTCGCGTTCAAGAGACAAAGACAACATAAAATAGTACTCATAATAATAAAATAAAAAGAAAAAACGAAAAAAGCAAAAGAAAAAAAAAACGACAGTCATTTGCTAAATGATTGTAAAATTTTCACTCGCAGTGTGACTTACAATCAAGCCTTCCAATAGAACAAATTCATTTATGTTCCTAGCAATGCATTCATTTTAATTTGCTAACAGTCATACATATAACGGGCAAATACTCTATCTAGAATAAAAGCGGCCACATTGCTATCCCGTCATTGTTAACTGGGCACATATGCTAGTATTTTCATTTAAATTGAATATTTAACAACTCATTACTCATAGTTTGAAGAAAATATCAGTACAACATTCTCAAAAGAAATAAAACATTACCTTTATTTGATTCTACTTTCTTTGATTCTACATTTGACATCTAAACTTTGGTAAATAATAATAATCACTAGGACTTCATAAAAACACTTACGCACAACTCCAGAAGTCTGTAGTACTCAACACAACACGCATAGTTAGGAAATTTATGGACACAAGCACACATCCCTAACTATTCTTCCAAACTTTTTTTTTTTTTTTTTACACTTGGCAATATGTGACCCGCCATATTGTCCTAGCTGGGGAAACCCATGGTTTGAAACTTTTCGATATAATAATAATAACTGTTAATAATTATATTTCTTCATTCATCATTTTGTAAATAGTAATTACAACACAATTTTTAATTATAGCAAAAGTCCTTCTCCTTTCATGCTTTTTCTACTTAGTTAAGTCTCTGTATCTATGTATAAGAATATCACTAACAATTCCTTTATTTGCTTCTTTTCTTTTATCACAGGTTTTAACTTCACAACACTGTATGTCATGAACTCCTGCATATGATTTATGAAGTAATGTATTAATAGAATGTAAATAGAATGTTTTTAATACATGAAGAGAAGATGAATCCAACAACAAGCAGTTCACAAAAGCTACCGATTATTTCCTATTTTTTATTTGTACATTTATTTATCTCAGGTAAGTAATGAAATAAGTAACCTAAAACTTATATTCCAGTAAATATTGAAAATAAAATAAGTAGCAGTTGTGCAAAGCATTACAACTTAAATATTTTGTGCTTCAGAAACTTTACCTAGATTAAATTGATTATAAGCATTGTGTACAATAAATATGTTCTCCTATGGATGCATAGTTATTATTCATCAGAACTTGAGAGAGATGCTGAAGTTAAAGTATTTCAGGCCAATTTAGGGCCTTTGTAGTCGCGCAAGGTAAGGCTGCAGACATGACTAACAGGACTGAATTGAGGTCAGGTGGTCAACCTATCGCCTTTAACCTCCCCGAAAGAAACCCGATAATCATTTCAGATAGGGTTGGGTAAGCCATAGGATCGGTCTAGAAGAGAAAGAACTACAGCAGAAATCCCGACCACTGCCGGAAATCGAACCAGCTTACTCTAGCATCCAGTCAAGCTTCGTTTTTTGGGGATTATTCCTTATAATTGATTTTCAGTTTTATGGTCTGTAACTTAAACCTTATTCATAATTACCCTGGTCCTTAGTTGTGTTTTCAAAGACGAAAGCGAAGGTTTATGTTTTATTGGAAAGATAGACAGAATATGATTTCGCTCCTCAAGGAAGAACCTATTCGCATTCAAACGATTTGACTGAAGCTATTTCCTAAGTTCGCTCGACTTATGTGCAAACAAACATCGAGATCAATGAGTTTCGGAGGAGAAAGTAAGCTTGAAGCTGCCACAGACACTAAAGCCCCGCGAACACCATCCGATTTTGCAGCAACTTAGTTGGCCAACTTTCAGTTTTCGAGTTGCTAGAGCCGACTTTGAGCACGTTTTTCAGCGACTTGGCAGCGATTTTAGTTGGCCGACTCGAGTCGGTTGTACAGGACCAACTCGAGAAAGTTGGTCGGAATTACCAATCACAGGGCAGCATTGGAACACGTCAGTCATGACGTCATGGAAAGAAATGGCGTCCATAAACGATTATCACCGCTTCGAATCGACGACAAGCGAGTAAACAATGAAAATCAGAGTATTGCGAGTTTCTTTCATGCATAAACAAAGTTTATACTAAAATGCTGTAATTTTATGCGGCAGAATTTATCAGAGAGGTTTCAAAACCTTGATTTTTTCGGATTTTCCCCAGCTGTTGGGGGAAACGCATTGAATTATGGGATTGCTGCTATCGCGGCCGACTTCATTTGCGAGTTGGATGGTGTTCTAGCCTGACAGAATCGGATCAACTCGAAGTTGGCCAACTAAATTGGTGCAAAATCGGATGGTGTTCGCGTAGCTTTAGAGTTAGTCAATCCCGCTTTTCATTCCTCAAAGATCTAAGCGATTTTCTCTCTGTTTGGTTAAAAACCATCCTCATGTTCACAGTATTTTTAATGCAAAAAAAAAAAATAATAATACTAAGATCGGAGAAGTGCCTTTGAAGTAAAAAAAAACAAACAAACATCAGCTTCTCTTCAAAGTAAAGTTAACTTCTTTCCAAAACAGTTAATTGGGTAACGAATAATAATGTGTAATAATGATCCGAGCTCATTTTCATGTCTGCAGATTGTTTGAAAATGGGTTGTTCGAAGCTGTCTTTTGTTGGGTTTTTCTAGAACTCATACATTCTACACGATCGGAAACTACAGCGTGATCCATAACACCTACATTTTCAAATCCATGTAGCATCGGAGAAATCGGATGGTGTAGCCACAGTGTTTTTATCATACCATTTATAAAATATTTTAAATAGATGTAGATTCAGTAAGCCAAATAAGGATGTATCAATGGTTAGGGATAATATGGTTAAATGGTCATTTCTGCATCTTTTGCTGTTTCTTTTTTATGTAGCCATTGAATTTAAAAAAATAAAAGATTTATGTGAGACTTTTAATAATTTTTGTTTTGTTGTACTCATAAGGGAAGATGAACAGTTTTTAATAATTCTTATTGTATAGTATTACTTTCAATGAATTCTTTCGTTGAATCCATTGTGTTTTTTACGCTTTATCGATTGAATTGTTTCTTTGGTTGGTGTTGCTATGCCATTTCCATTCGGTATTTCCGTAGTTCAGGCTTTTTTCTCTTTGATTATTTTTCCTGCCAGCTATAATTCACAGCCAATTGTAGCTTTTCCCTCCCTTACATCCAATAATGGATTAGTAAAAGGCACGAAGAACAAGAAATGATTAATGTTTAGGTAGATTTTATTTTCTCTTCAATCACAAACACACTGAATGAATATGAATAGCAAACTATCGATTATAAAAATAAGAAATGAGAATAATTAGACCACGCTGTATTTTCAGAATCAGCTGTATTTTATTGTTATATGTAGTAGAGAATTGAAGCAGAATAGTAAAGAATTTAGTAAAGAATTTTCCTTACACGAATACTTTTAAGTTTTTTTTTTTTTTTAATTTATTTTAAGAATCAGCTTTTTCTCGAGTCTAGAAAAACTCTACAGCACAAAATTGAATTTCGAAATTGTTTTTTTTTTTTGCTTTTAATAAAAAGGTTGGCTTTTTTTTTCCATTTTTTTATGTAAAAGATTTTTATATAAGTACTGAGAAGTTGAATTGATTAAATTCATTGATTAAATGTGTATTGGGGGATTTTTTAAGAAAAAACGAGACAAAAATTACATTAAAAAAAAAGGTGTTATGTAAAAGCTTATCTTCAAATAACGTTTTTTTTTTTTTTTTAATCGAATAAAATTTTAGGTTTGAAGATCTATTCTGTAAATTTAAATTTTATTCGATTGTTCCTCAAAACGTTGATATTAATCTCGTTATCAATAAATTTTTCATTCATAAAATTACTTTGTTTGTTTTAGTTAAAATTACAAAATTTAACAAAGGACCTCTTCGTTCTATAAAATAATTATTTGGCTTAAGGAAAGCAGATACTTTGAAAGTATCTTATAAAAGTTCAATTCTTTCCATTTTTTCATTTTGAAAAAAAATCTTGAAACATTCAATTACATTGTTACTTTTCTTACCATTGACCATTGTTTTCTATAATGTAAACGTTTTATAAGCAAAATAAAATACTAAAACATTTAATCAATAAAACTGTAATTTTCTGTACCATAAAAAAATCTCTGTTATGTTTGTTTGTTTGTTTGTTTTTCCTCATGACTTATTTATTCATTGCTATTAAATTCCACAACATTGGTTGACTGAATAATTCAAATGAACATCAATTTCTGAAATAGAATTAAATCACAAAAGATTAATTAAAAAGTATGTGGCGAATGCACAAATAGTTTAGCAGATCACATGGGCCAACAGGTCGCGAGTTTGAGACACTTCTCTAACAAATGGAAGTTCTTTTGGCTGGTGTGTTTATGAGCCTCTACTTCCTGTTCTGCTTCCTCGGATGAAGATAGGATGCATTTCAACCTTTTTACATTTAGCCAACGTTCAAATTGTGATAAAGAATTTTCTACATAATCTGAGGAAAGAGTCATTATCACTTAACATCAGTCTTTTCATTTAACTTTTTTCATTTTTTTAAATACACTGAAAGGCAAAAGTTAAGTTAAAAGTTTTTTTAAGAAAGTTCAATCTGTCTTTTCTTGAAACTTCATTGAACATTAAATATGTTACAACGCAAACATGTACACATAAATGATGACATAAATTTCAGTTCTTTTCATTCCAAAATGACAAAAATTATTAACTCTGAAAATTCATTACAGATGAAAATGTATGATGTCTCACAGTCTTTGTATGATGTCTCACAGTCTTTGTATGATATCTCACAGTCTTTGTATGATGTCTCACAGTCAAGTGTATGATGTCTTTTCTTACTGAGATTGTCGCACTAAGTTGTCAAATAGTCCTCAGGGTATAACAGAACATTCACGCAATAGAATGCTTTTACCTTGAGTTCACCAAAGCTTCTGATGAGGAAAACAAAAGCAGCAACCCGTCTTACAAGCATTTTCATGTTTGCTTAATCAGGTTCAGGTTAGGAGAATTGGCTGGGAAACTAAGGCAGTCAATCTATTCCTTGTTGATCAAGATATTGTTCCACAGGAAAATGAATGTATCTGCGTGCTTTACCATCCATAAATATGAATCCTGGACCCACTGCATCTGAAAATAGAAAACAAAAAACAAAACAAAAACAAATGTTCAAAGATGTCATCTCTAAAAAGATGTCCATAGCTCGTCGCAAAAGATCTTCAGATCGGTTTGGCCATTGACACTGATCCAATGCAACACCGATGCATCTGATAAAGAGAACTTTGGAATTTTCAAAATTTAAATAAATCATATAATTTCTTTCATATAAGAGAACTAACAGATATTTAGAGAATGGTAAATTTTATTTAAGTTTTTTTTTTTTTAAAGACACAAATGATAGATTAATAAAAATGGAAAACAGAATCAGAAGACATACTTTAATTAATTTAAAAATAAAAACTCGTAGCTTCTCGCACATAATAAAAATTGAAAATTTACTGAACATAAATACACAATCGATTTCTGCCATGGATCTTAAGGCTTTCTTCAGGTACAAAGTAATAAAATTTACTGATAAATAATACGTAAAAATATGCAAAGAACGATTGGAACGTAATGTGGACGTCATCACTTCTTATCTCAGGAGCCACAGCGCAGTCTTTAATCCTAGAGGGAACATCAACCCAACAGGAACTGATGCCAACGCCATTGACTTCCGCCCTGACATGAACAGCATGGGGCCACATCCTAAAGGAAACCACCATGGCCACCATAAAAAAATAAAACAAAACAAAACAAAAAAAATATTATTATTATTCCTATGCTTTTTTTTTTCCTTCTTCTTTTCCAATGCAAACCACAAGTCTTCGTAAGAAAGCCTCAAACTCACAAAGAAGCAGACTTTAGCGCTTTTTATTCTGTTTTTTTTAGGCCCATTCCACAATCTTTGTAACTCAAATTATATTTCGCAATGCTCTTTACTGATGGTCTATCATTGTAGCAGTTAAATAACTCTGCGCAATAAGCACAGACTCCTTGCACTTGTTAACAAAATGATTATGGGCCTGCCCCAATACACTGCAACCATCATAATCCCGCTATATCGTGTGCAAGCCCTTGGGGACGCGGGAGGTAAGGCTCCCAGCGCTTCTTGGCCAGCAGGACGAAGTTGAGGTCGGGTGGTCAGCCCGACGCCCGCACGCCATTAACCCCGGGAAAGACACCCGGTACCCATTCTACAGAGGGCTGGGTAGACCCTAAGACCCGTTTGGAGGAGAATAGAGTGTGGAAAAATCCCCGCCATCTCCAACCCCGCAGCCAAGCGCCCTTACCACTCGGCTAAGAAACTTGGTGTAGAAAAATTAAATTTGAGTTTAGGAGATGATATAAATAGTTGGAATCAAACACTTGTACAAACAAAAAGAAACAGTTGTAAAGAATGGTATAAGGTAGGGAAGAATTTAGAGAAAATAATATTAGATTAGTATCAGTGAAGAAAAGAAGAAACAGTAAAGTTGGCTTTTAAAAATAATTTGAGATGTAATAATATATCTAAATGAAAAGTTCATTTCCTTTTGTTGCCTTCGAAATCCACCACATTAACATTACAATTCTGCTGGTTATACATTCCAATTACTTTAAAATAATCTATATTACTAAAATCTTTTATTTCTCTGTCTGTCTGTCCGGCGCAATTTTCTGTGCGAATGGAAAATAGAAATAATTTTTACAATGAAATTTCCGCGACGGGAATTGAACCTGTAACCTTCTGATCCGAAGTCGGATGTGTTATCCATTAGGCCATAGGGACTACAACTCTTTTCGTATTGTTTTTTGACTTATATCTCCGCAATTGTTGTGTTGTTGCTGTGCCCTAATGTTAGTGCAACAATGCAAAACGGTTTTTCATTTTTT
>JAFIDM010009631.1:109057319-109099889 GCA_023159025.1 Thereuonema tuberculata
CTAGACAGAAATAATCTACTTGTCCTTCGATTTGCATTTTGAAAGTAGGAAGATTAGCTTACAGTGGCTCAAAATTTCCGTATCCATCAAGAAGATGGACTCGTTAAAAGCTGAAAACTTAAGGAATGTTTACTTGTTTATCATTTTGAATTTTATTAAAAGTTTTTTGAGATACATTGATCAAATAAGCTAGGAAGGATGATCGACCATTTAGTGATAAGATATCACTGTGAGAGAAGATTTCCAACAGACAATATAGTGCCAAGAAGATCGAATGTTGATAGAAAGGAAATACGCATTAAAAACTCACCGTTATGGAGGTACATTAGTATAATGTACCGCCTCACATCACATCTGTGAGACAAAAAGATTTTAATGATTCGATTATTTTCACTGAATTCGGGCAAATAAACAAAATTTCTAGACTTAAATTTTGATTGAAATTCCTCAGAAATTGTGACAATTTATGACTATGGAGTTTATAATCAATTTCGAAAAAAATCAAGTGATAAAAGGCTTTTTGAGTATCTATGGTAACTTTTTTTTATTTTGAGTTTCAAAAAAGAAATATATATAGATCTGTTGCCAGAAGAATTGAAGAGATATAACATGGACTTGGTGGTGTTAACTGAAACTAAGAAAAGTGGGAAAGGAGAAGAGCAGATGGGAGACTTTATACATCTTTGGAGTGGTGTACCAAGAGCGAAGGAGGGAGTCTCATTTATCATAGGTAGACAGAAAAGTACAATACAAATACAGGATATAAGGGCATACAGAGGGGCAGAATGTGGAACAGATCATTACTTGGACAGAACAAAATGCCTCTTTTCATGGAAAAGAAGAAACAACTAAAAGAAGAACAGCAGAATAAGGAGGACTCAATACAACAAGAAAATTATAACTTTGATCTGCTACAGGATGATAGTGTTAGAATATTTAATCAACATTGTACGGATA
The DNA here is from genome assembly GCA_023159025.1 of Thereuonema tuberculata. Classification (NCBI taxonomy): domain Eukaryota; kingdom Metazoa; phylum Arthropoda; class Chilopoda; order Scutigeromorpha; family Scutigeridae; genus Thereuonema; species Thereuonema tuberculata. Next base: position 109,058,277 of record JAFIDM010009631.1, read on the forward strand.
GAGAATTGGATGGAAATTTTGGAAAGACAGCAGAAGAGATATAAAAAAAAAAAAATTAGCTTACGAGGTTTTCGGTACCAGGGAGAAAAATAACAAAATGAGCTGGTTACCAGTAGAAACCAAGCTGAAAGGAAAAGAGAACTGTATCTAAACTGGCTACAGTCTAAGAGAGAAGAACATCATAGTGAATACAGAAATCTAAAAAATAATTTGAAATATGAAATTTGAAAAATTAAGAATGAAAGATGGGAGAGGAAATGTGCCGAGATAAATGCTCAGATTGGATTAGTAGATCGAGGGAAGCATGGAAAGTCATCAAGGAAATGAGAACAGAAGAAAACCACAGAATTAATTTATATCTGATTAAAATGGACCAAGTACTATTTTATTTTTGTAGTTTTGCAAGAACATAGACAACATTTTATTGAACAACAGTATTGCTGCGAAATATAGAGTTAGGTATTTTAGAAGATGAAGTGAGAAAAAAATTAGTTAATGGAATGAACGGGAAAGCACCAGAACCTGGTGGGATCATTTTGGAAATAATTAAGTACGGAGGAAGAAAAATTGTTAAATTAATCACTACACTAATAAATGCTATAATACAAGAAAAAAATATTCTAAAAGAAATGAGTAAAGGTTTCATTATATCTATATATAAAAAAGGGGATAAAAAACAATGTTTAAATTACAGAGGAATATGTGTCACTAATCCAATAATGAAAATCTTGGGAAAAATAGTAAGAAGTAGACTAGAAGAGGATTTGTAACATTTGAAGAACAATGCGATGTAACAACAGGGAAGTCAGAAATAAAACATTTATTTATAATCATACAACTATTGTAGAAAAGCCAGGAAAAAATGAAAGATATTCATATGATATTTGTAGATCTAGAAAAAGCGTTCCGAGAAAGCTTCTATGGAGTGCAATGAAAACTGCTAATATAAGTAAGCCCTTACCGGTAATAAATTTAGTGAGACTTATGTAAAAAGCCAACATGTGTCAAATAAAGATGGGATCTAAAGTTTCTAGAGAATTCAAAACAAGCAAAGGACTTTTGCAGGGATGCTGGATATCACCCACCCTATTCAAGATATAAGTTACTTGGATGTTGCGTTAAGGGACTGGAAGAGGAAATGTGAAAAAATGGATATAAGGTTGAATGATAAAAAATACTTATTTAATTTATTATTTGCTGGTGATCAAGTGATAATGCACAAGATGATGATGATGTTGATTATATGATGAGGAAACTTTTGGACGCATTTACAGAATGGGGTCTGAATATCAATTTTGACAAGAATGGGAGGTAACAGATTATCTAAGGCACTGATGGACTGGCAAGCAGAAGGTAGAAACAGAAGAGGAAGACCGAAAAAACGTTGGAGAGATAACTTGAGAGAAAATCTGGACAGATATGGACTAGCGGCAGTAGATGCTGAGGACAGAGACAAATGGCGATAAATTATGATTTTCCCCATTTCTGAGGTTTCAGTTGAGGAAAACCTAGAAATGGGGAAAATCCTGCAGAATAAGAAAAAAGAAATGTGATGAATTGGAGATGTCTTCGAATACTGGAATTCCAGCTTTCTGTTTTTATTAAATGACCATATAAAGACTACAAACGTACAATAAATAAGGTTAAGTCATAAAATTTGATACAGGGTGTCTGTAATGAAAGTTCACCTATTCCACTCACTCTACAGCAAAAACTACTTATCGGAATGGCACCAAATTTGCAGTACGTCGCAAAGACGCTACTAATTCATTGAAAAAAAATGAAGGACATTCATTGAAAAAATATTACCACCAGTTTCAAAAATCAACACCGGGAGGGGGGGTTGTAGGCGTGTATGGTATCAGAAATGCAAATTTCCGTTAGCACGTCATCACTTGCGTCACTATTTAAACAACAGCCTCACACGCATTTTCATTCACATTTTGTGTTCAACTAAAACGATGTTAAGTTAACGAGAATGTGCATTACTTGTCAAACTGTTTTCCAAAAACAGGAATTTTGCACCAGAAGCTTAGCAGAAATTTAGGTCGTTAAAAGGTCTTCGACCAGGTCCAATGACTGCAAATGGATACGATAAATGATCCTCAAATTTGAAGAAACAGGGTAGCTGAATGTGAAAGCCGGAAGAGGACGAAAGCCTGTTGCCGCGCAGGTGGTTGATGATGTACCGATCAAAGTGGAAGAGGACAGGATGTCAAATATCACGGCTAGCGTCGTGTTCGGCGCGTTGCACATTCGTTGGACCAGTCTGTTCTTTGTTCTCCCGGGTTCTCGCCGACATGAACTGGCCTCTCCACATCACGTACGACTTGTAACGGAGGTCTTCATGAACCACACGTCGGATGGTGGCCTCGACAACCTGCATGTTCCCACCGAGTGCCCTCATGGACTTCCCTGGGTCAGCTTCGACAGCAGCTTGGACGGAAGCGATGAATTCGGGCGTCCTGGTCCTGTTGGAGCGCCGACAATGTCGTTTCCTGTGGGAAACGGTTTCACATCACCACTGGCAGCCTCCAGCTCTCTCCGAACATTGAAGACGAATGACCGGGCGACTTTCAGGAAGGCAGCAATTTCGGAATCGGAGTGGCCTGCAGCCATGGAGACGATGACTGCATGCCTCTTCATTTCCTGGGTTACCCTAGGTTCTGCCATGTTTACCTACAAAACAAAGGGATGTGTTACGATGACGTTCAGGATACTGTGTCACTTAGAATGTGTGTTCTCAAATACCTGCCGCACCCTGTACATTCCCCCAAAGTGACAGTTTGTTGTGGATATACGTCAACATTCATTGTTGGACTGTTTTTCTTCGAAGAGGTGGGCGCACAGGTCCTACTCCATGTTTCGCTACTGGCAATCGATATGCATCATTACTAACCACTTCACTGATTCCAGAACTCCAACCATGTCAGTGTCTTGATTCAACAGTGTTCATTCAGGATGGTGTCCTTCCACACATCGCCAATTGTGTTAAAACGGGTGCTCCGAAATCATTTCACTGATGACCACGTCAGTACTGCGTGACCAATACGCACACTGGATCTCACCCCTGCGATTTTTGGCTGTAGGGATATCTTAAAGATTTGGTTTATTGTGATAACGTAGTAACCTTGGCAGATCTTAAAGCAAGCATATCACGTCACGTGCTCAACATTTCCAGGGACACCTTGAGTTCAACAGTTGAACATGCGATTCTGAGATTTCAGTTGGTAGCAGATAATGGTGGTCAACACATTGAACATATTGAGATGTGACTGTACCCATATTAGCGCTGTACTGCATTGTCAGCGTACACGCCTACAAACGCTCCCTGAAGGTGATTTTTGGAACTAATTTTTTTTTCAATGAATGCTCTTCCCATGGCGTCATTACGACGTACTGCAAATTTGGTGCCATTCCGATAAATAGTTTTTGCTGTAGAGTGCGTGGAATAGGTAAACTTTACTGGTAGTCATTCTGTATTTTTTTCTCATGGATCAGTCTATCAATTGAATATGCACAGTCTACATTTGTAGACTCATAAAGGAGCAGTTTATATATACTTTGAATATTAATAATACTTAACAATGAAAACCTGAATTGTGGCCGAATTCCTGTGTTATTTATGATTTTTTTTTTTCAACTTCAACATTGCTTTTTGAGGTAGGATAACGGTGACAGATAATTTTTTTAATTATTGATTTAAATTCGCCAACTAAAAAGAGAAAATCAAATCTAAATCTACTCCATTTTAGGTAGATGAATGCATTAGATTAATAGCTGGTTGAAACGGCAAGGAGAAAAGAAACGTTGAGATTGTTCCTAGATTGGCCCAACCATACAACTTCTCTGACCATTAAATTTCAACCCAATCTATTGATTTGCAACAGATGCCATTTATTTGTTGAATGCAAATCAAATCATAAAATTTCATATAATATCCTTTAGAATAAATTACATCAACACATCATTTTCCTTCGCAGCAATTAAAACTAACTTATTTTTCCTTAACTTATCTGTTCAGGTACCGGATTCATCCGTATCAAGACAAGATCTAGAGAATGGCTCTTACCAGCAGCGATTGTTGACAGGCGTAGCTCCAGCACTTAGCGTAATGGTATGGATAGCAATCTTGAAAACATATAGGAAAGCTAGAACAGATAAATCCCAAATCAGAAATTACCGATTAAAGTTTCCAAAAGCAGACTTTAGAGGATCACGGCAGAGTAATTGCCAGTTTAGTTCTGGATGTTGTTCTAAGTGATTTACGCAATTATCACAAATCGGACAGCAATCTTTCAGCAATTCATTGCTAGTATAGGTTTGTACCAGATGGCGACTTTTTTAATAAATGCTTACGTCTCTATATTCATAGAGGACGACAAAATATGCACAATGCACAATTTTAACAACGCATTTTCGGTAGCGAAATTATAATTTCCCGTATTACATAGCTTGTTTATTTAATACTTTCCTTTAATTATATCTTAGAAAGTTTAGAATTATGCTTAGTGTTAAAATTGTTTTATTACATCTAGACTAATGGCAATTATCACTTAACTCCGAAATTTAGCTGCAGGTTTTATCGTTGAAGAGCCAGATAGCAGCCAAAAGAATACATCTGAAATAAGCAAAATTTCAAATATTGGCAGTAACTTTGTTTCCGTAACAATCCTTGCAATACCCATCTACAGAACTTTAATTCTAACGACGTTCCAATCAGTTACATTCAAATCATCAAGCCTAGAACTATTAGGAGCAATCTATGTCCATTACCGAAAGCTCCACTTAGAAATAAATCACTTCCAATAGAAAGAAGGAAAAAATCTTTAACTTTAACAGATAAGTTTGAAAAGAAAAACTGAAAAAAGGATAGAAGCTGAGAAGAACTGAAAATAAATCAGCAAATTAAGAAACTCTGAGCAAGGATGGACAATAAAAAATAAATTATAAAAAGGAAAGTATTATATAAAACAGAAGAAATCAAATTAGAATGATACCCTATTAAATAAATAGTCTTACGTACAAAAATTACATCCAGGAAATCTGATATCAGGATATTTAAATCTAAAATTTGATCTACATCCAAATCTAATATCTCGATAACCAGATCTCCAGATTTAATAAGATTAAAATGAACTGTTTAACTAAATCACCATAGACATAAAATTAGGAAGTTAATGAACCACAAATTAAAATTAAGATAAATCTTAAATAACATCATATACTTTATTAAGAATGTGTTGAGTATAAAAAAAAATAACTAGTATACAAATATATGACTAGTAATATAATCTCAAAGCTCAGAGTTTAAGCTAAGATTCGATGTCGTTACTAGTTCCAACAATCATGCTTTCAAAAAACAAAAACAAAACAAAAAAATAGACAGGAAAGCTTTGAATCTTAGAACACTTAATATGAAAGAATTTCACTCATTCAAAACAAAATTACAACTGATATAACAATAATAATAATAATAATAATAATAAGCCACCATGGACCCTACCTCCTCGCGATGGGGGCGGAAATACACTAGCTTTAGGGTAGGCTAAAGGGTCCAACCATCCATGATGAGAACTCGTTCTAATATAGATCATGCTGCATCGGGTGTGGCGCAGGATAAAGTCACCCGCGTTCAGGGGTTAGGCAGAGGCCTCCGTTCGAAAAATGTACTACAGTCTCCCGCAGGTGGTGGTGGAGAAAGTGGCACCCCATCCTGTAGTATGGCTGCCACAATGCCTGGGCAACACCATCCCGCCCGAACAGTCGGAAGTGTTTTGTCTGTGTCAGAGCAGGCGACCACCAAGACTGGGAAACCACGCCAGTGCATCAAATGGTCATCGCAGATGAACCAGGATCTTATGCGCGACTTCTTCACTGTTACAAAGTTAGGTACTCAACTAACAGGATACAGACAGGCACTACACCAAGCTTTCACCACACGCTATCCATCGTTAGGGCTTAGCGAACAGCGGGTAGCGGATCAGCGACGTTCAATTGTAGTAAACAATCTTATTCTCCCCATGCATACTTGCACAAATTAAAGAAGAAGTCGCTGAATCCAACCACAGGACACCAAACCACATCCCACCAGAAGACACCATTATGGAAAACACAGAAACAATCTCTACTCCTCAGTACACATGCCCCAACAATACAACTAATGAAATATTACGTGCAGCTCATGATCATTTCTACACTGCACTCGCACAATACACAGGCACAGACCCCACACTCAGGCCGCCACTCCCCAAAGTACACACATCAAAACAACTCGCCACAGTCATATACCATCTCAACACACACACTATCCCACAACACCTTGACAACATCCAAACATTAGAAGACATACATACAACACTCTACTGTGCCGCACAGGGAACCATTCGGGCACTTGGAATCAAACAACACAACATACCTCCCACTGCACGGACACAAGAATACATCCCCCCTTGGAGACGTCGCCTTGAGGGCCGCATCAGCGACCTTAGAGGAGACATAGCCAGGCTCACACAATACTGTGCAGGAAACAAAACAAAGAAACTTATGTCCCAGGTTAGAAAGATATTCAAGCACATAAATACTCGCCCTTCACATTCAAATCATCATAACCAGGTTCAGGAACATCTCGACACACTAAAACAAAAACTCAGTGCACTTGCAAAAAGATTACAAAGATACAAACAGTTCACTCTGCGCAAACAACAGAACAACACATTCCAATACAATGAGAAAAAATTCTACAGATCCCTTACATCTTCCTCTACTACAACTAACACAAACACTCCCAACAGCGAGGCTTTACATGAATACTGGTCGACTCTGTGGTCAAACCCTATCCCCCACAATGATAAAGCACCATGGATCACAGAGGAACAGCAACTCATTGAACACTTAGCCTGCATGTCCTTCCATGAGATTACTCTCGCAGACATACAGACAGCACTAAAACACGCACACAACTGGAAGGCTCCTGGTGCAGACAGAGTCCAGAACTTCTGGATCAAGAGGTTCAAGAGTTCAAAACCCTCCAAATTCGTAGTCTTCCCGCGTGTTATGTATAGCTTCGACATTTGTCAATTCCAAATTCCATCCCAATGTCTTTGGTGAACTGTGTGGTGGCTTGTAGTAAATTAGTAAGTTGTGCGTTGTTTGTGGCGTACAGTTTAATATCATCCATGTAGAGTAAGTGTGTGATTTTGTATGGTTTCAGAGTGCCTGAGGTAAGCCTATAACCGTGCTTTGTGTTATCTAGCATGTGGCTCAGTGGATTCAAGGCGAGGCAGAACCAAACAGGACTCAAGGAGTCTCCCTGGAAAATACCTCTTCTTATGGGAATGGGATCTGTAGTGATGGAGGTGTTGGAGGTGCATAGGTGTAATGTTGTGTTCCAACTGTTCGTCGTAGCATCTAAGAATGCCGTGATCTTGGGATGTATTTTGTAGATATGAAGACTGTGTAGGAGCCAGGAATGAGGGACAGAATAATAATAATAATAATAATAGGGTTAGAACAGTCCCAATTATTTCTAAATGCTTTACAGTTACAGACTCATGAATTTTAACTATATAGAATCATACATATATTCTGAAAGAAAAATTTGACAAGAGACGATAATATATTCCGTGCCGTGTTCACGAAGAGAGGATTCATCTTACTTATCTTAAAAAATCGTTAAGTTGACAGTGTAGGCATATTTCACTTTCTTCTGTAATTCCCTTCTATTAGAAAGGTCTAAAGTAAAAACAAAAACCTGTTTTATATAAAAATCTGTACGTTCTAGGATGCAATCGGATTGTTGGACTCTTAAAAATTCTTGATCCAATGCCATCTCATATACAGGGAAAAGTAACTAAAACTGACTAAGGTGATCGAAGCCGTGAAAGAAAACATGTTTCATCCATAATTCTCGTTTAATAGTTTTTGAAAAGTATTTTAGTTAAATCCCCCCCCCCTCCCGTGGAATCGAATATGCTTTAGACCACACAGCTTTTTGGAATTCTTCGTAGTGCCAAGATATTATTACATAAATTGTGGGACATTTTCTAAGCTAATTAAATTAAAGTATCCCACTGTAGGACTATATGGTCCTTTAGATGCCTTAGAGTAGATCTCCTGGGTTGGGATGTTTAGATTTTATCTTAATTTTGCTATAAATAAAATATTACCAACGAATCTGACCACTTTGTGATTGTATGGCCACTATTTCTCTTCTATCGCTCCTCAATTGTTCCAGAGCTTTGAAGTTGGGCGGAGTAATTACAATGTTTTATATCGTATCGAAATGACAAAATGTTAAGAGCACTTACATTACTGCATGACTGATTGTCGTATTTCTGAAATGAAACTCTAATTGTTTCTAGTATCAGCACACACATTTGATTACCAGCTCTAAACATAACATTAACTGGATTTAAACATAATTATGTTTCATCAATTTTGACTGATTTTTTTAACCTATGTTTTGGCGTGCCATTCTTACCTTCGACGAAAAAAGTACCTGAATTCTTATGATCAAAAAAAAAAAATCTTGATTATTTTCTTCAGTTTATGAATTTTTTAGATCTAACACCTCGTCCTAATATTTGAAAAGGAGTTATGATGATTTCATTAACTTCATTCTTATAACTTTTAAATTTTGTTCAGTACTGATAATGTCTGATGATTATTTTAAATTCCTTTTTTATTTAATTGTTTTAAGGAAAAAATATAGATTAAAAACGCATATAATTATTTTCCTTACAAGATGACATTCTTTTCCACGTTAAATTTTGCCATTTAATTGTTTTGCATTTTTATTACTACTACTAATAAAATACTAATTAGTTTTTAAGTTCGTTCGTACTTTAATTTAGTAGTTAATGAAGTTATTTTCCTATTACTCATTAGTTTGAAGTTAGGCTTGAAATTCTGTACTTGTTTTTATAATTTCTTTATAAATGTGATTTATTAATCTTGTTCAGTTTCGAAGGTAAAACGGTCAGTAAAAGCGATAAACATGTGTTTGTGGTTATCTCCATGTTTCATTTTGAATTATGTACGATGCACTTCGTTACCGTGATTGATGCTATTGTTAATTTGATATATTAGCTTTATTGATGCTCTACCATTGATCCTGTTATTCTGTGACCTGTTCCCATCTGTTACTGTATTTAATGGTGTGCATCACTACGAGTTCACCTCCATTGTTTAACGGGATTATCCTGGTAGTGCTATCACTGTGTGTCTGAAGAGTCCGAGTAGCTGCAATGAAGGTCAATAACTGTTTCCAGAAAATGTAAAAGTTGAGTTCGTGTCTGTGTTTCACCCCTTTCCCCAATAACTTTTGAACCGACGGATGGATCTTCTTGAAACTTGCCATACACATTTAAGGACAACTAATTTTTATATTTAAAGTTTTTCCGTTTGGATCATTGTCAATATGATCCGTCAGAAGTTGAAAAAAAGTCTCATAGGAAAGTGTAGAACACAAACAATTGATTTCTATTGATGTCTTAAATAAAGCTTATTAATCCGTTATTAATATCTATGAGAACTTTAATATGATTGTAATTAATGAGATTTAGATATCTTAACTAAATAATGCAGATTTCATTAGTTTTTCCAGAAAATGTAAAGTCTCTACTGTTCATATTCATCATAATTATATTATAATTATCTCTTTGTAATTATCTTCTTGTCATTTATACGTATCATAATTAATATCTTCGATATCGATGTTAAATTAAGATTACAAATATCAGACACGTTAAACTGATTCAAGAATGTCTGTGTTTTCTGATATTCAATTTAATTAAAATTTATGACTTATTTGATTATTGAGGAAGAAAATCAAATCATTATTTTTTTTAAACTTTTTTTTATTCAGGAAATTAAGTTTGAATATTCTTCGAATTCAAATGAAACTGTAAACAAAATCAATTATTATCATTACACATAGAAAAAGCTAAGTTCTATGTAATTAATTAACTAACTTTCTTAGGAAAGGGAGGCTTATATATACATTCAGTCAATCTGTATGTGTGTCTCCTAATATCTTTTGAACCGCTGCAGCTGTATGGATCTTCTTGAAATTTAGCATTTGTATTTAAGAATAAGATACGATCTAATTTTAAAATGTTTTCGTGTAGGTCCTTGGTGATGACAGAACTTCCCAAAAATAATTATTGGAAAAGAAACAACGGATTTCTATCTTATTTCTATTTCTATCTAAAAAAAAAAAATATTGTTAATGTTTGTTATTTTTTCAAATTTGACTTGTACTGATAAATATTAAATGTATTGATTATTCTGGTTTGATTTCTGGTTGACATTGGTTTACCGTAAATGGTTGTCATTTATGTCATTAAAATTGAAATCATTGTTTTTGTTTTCTTTTAATATTGTTTTAGTTATTTATATACTCACATATTACTCTTGAGTATTATTAATTTCTAATTTCTATTGTATTATAGAAGGGATATCATTATTATTCTATATTTTGTTTTGTTATTTTTTTATCTTGATTTATTCAACTATTTTATTGTTAATTTAATTTAATTTGATTTTGCGTTAATGTAATGTATCTATATGTAACTTCAGCACCTGCACACAGGATCTCAAGTAGAAGTAGAACATAGCAGGACTGTAATTTCCTGGTATTTTAAATAATAATAATAAAAAAAAAATGGTTGTCAATCCTTTTAGTATGCCACTAATTTGATATGAATACAGTTAATTGATTTAGACAAAATTATTACTGATTAAATTAAGTATTGCTGATTTAATTAATTTTTTCAAAAAAAGGAAAATTTGTTTCCGTAGCTATTATAAATTAAAAATAAACAGATTTCGTTTGTATTATTTTCAAGACTTTAAAAAAGAATAAGACAAATAAAAAACTGCAATGCTTTTAAGGCAAATGTTTTTTTTTAAGTTCTTTCAAGAACTTCTTGTTCTTCGAAAGTCAATAAAGAGATATTTCAAATGTTTGTTAATTAAATGTTCAAATGTTAATACATTTAAATAAAAACATTCAGAGAATTAATCTGTATTAAAACTGATTGAGTAAAAGTGCAATAAATAATGATCAATGTAAGAAAACATAGTATTCAAATCAATGTACAGCAATATGCTGTATTATTACACAAATGCTTTCTCCAATGGCGAGCCTAGTAGATATTACACTTACTACACACTCACTGTTTACACTTATTGAACTAGTATAACAGTGTTTCTACTGAATTATTTAATAAATTGTGCACTTACTTCGTATGTCTTATATATACAGCGCACAATCTGTAAACATATTTTATAGATGTAACTTTTGATTCTATCATCACAAAGCATTGATGATTTCTAAATTATTATAACATTATATCAGATTCTTATTATATCAGATGATATCAGATTCTAAATAACATTCTATTCTAAATACGGGTATTTATATTCTATGAGTATTTATATATGGGTATTTATATACGGGTATTTATATTTTAAATAACATTATATCAGATTCTAAATTATTATAACATTATATCAGATTCTTATGCACATCTCAGTATACATTATCGCCACTGCTCAGGACGTATTATTTCTTAAGGAAAAAAATATTATTATTTTACCCAAGGAAGAATTTAAGCATCTTGCTTGTATAAAGCACGTTCATGTAAACGTTCATGTAAACAAGGCCCACATAGATGCACAATATGGTCTTTGCTGCCGTATAAATACCAGACAACTCAGCTGTAATTTCTCAAATATTGGATACAAATAATTCTACTGAACAGCTTATGATAAAACATACAAGACATGTCTTTAGGCACATATACAACATCTTGGCTGCAATGATAATCAACGACCTAAATAGCTACTCCACTGCCGAAAAGTTAACATTAATGTCTTCATAAATTGTATAACGCGTTTCTCTGTATTGTGAAGATATTTGAAGTTCCGCACTGCCCGACCCAAAAAAAATAGCACTCAGCAATAATACAGATACATGAATGATATTTCGTAGAATTAATTAACTATATGAAATAAAGAAATAATAAAAATGTTCAAAAAATAAATGTTACTAACTAGTAATTAATAATTGGTGTGCACGCCTCTGCTGGCGATATCGCTTAACGTTCATGCAGATCGTTCCTTACGGTGTCCTATGGAAATATTCTTTCTCCTACGTTTTTACCCTATGTTTCTTCTTTTTCCTATGCAGAAGACGAGATCCCACAACATTCCAAATGTTCTCTAGGAGATATAAATTCGGAGACTATTTGACCAAAGGAGAAGGGAAGCATGATATCCAAATAATGCTTCAAATAGGACGATTGTAAAATGGCCCCAGAGTGCACATAAGAAATGGTTGGAACAGGACAGCAGAATCTCGCTGATGTATCACTGGACTGTCAATATAGAAATACAAGAGATTGTCTTGAGTCATCCAGTTCAAAATCACTGCTGTGCATCAATATGGTGCTATATGAGTAAAATAAATAAAATTCCAAACGCTCTAAAAAACATACCAAAAGTGAAATAAGTAAATATATATTGAATCCCGACATTGATTTTTAAGCTACGAAAACTTTGATATGCCAGCGAAAAGTGAGACACATCGAAAAGAAAATGCGATGCTACAGATTCTTTCTTCCATGACGCTCTTTCAACGCACTTATGAAAACGTTAAACGTTGTCGAATGGATCAGTATCCATTCGATTGCCGTGTAAATGATTGCCGTGGATATTTTCCAGAGAATACAATTCCTTATGAGCGGATAAGATCATCTTCTCTTTCAATCGTGAGTTCGAGGAAGGGGAGGGGAATAGCACAGCCTCGTCGAAATATTGCGACCAAAAGATATACGACGAAAATCCCTAACAAATGACCCGTAAAAAGTAACCTTAAGCTGTAACTTGAAATATAAATACATCATTCCATTCTTAGTATGATTTTTTTGTCTGTTTTCTATTGTACTAGTAACAGGGCCTCCGAGAGCCAACCGGACCTCGGGAAAACAACAATTCCGGGCTCGATGACAGGAAAAAAACTGCATATAGATAGAAATTGGTCTTTATTTTTTCTGTAATCCAGTAATACGAAAATTGAATAATAGTCATACAATATGGGTTAATACAAATTAATATGCGGTACTTGTTTTAAAAAATTTCCACTCTTGTTAATACCGATAAACTATCATATCAGATTACAAAGTCAAAAAAATCACAGCTTGAGTCTAGGATTTAGACTAAATCACAAAAGTGCTTTACGAGTCTTATCACTTGTAAATAAATTAGAATGTTGGGCTAGCTTAGCCTCGACTGATAATAACTAAAGACGAAAGTCGGTTTTGACCAATAGTTGATGATAAAACATTTTTGATCCTTGATAGGCAACTATAAGATCGTTCTGCTTGAGCCACAGGTATTGTACAAAGCAACCTTATATCTGAATCTTGAACCACTATTATACTTTACTATTATACTTTGTATTATACTTATATTGAACAGCTGTATAGGTGAATGATTTTTGTTCCGGGTCATTGGGCTCCTTGATTCCAGCTCCCCATGGGCATAGTGGGATATGCCCAGTGGGATACACCTATTTACCTACCTACTTAGAGCGATATAGCAAAGGATCTATTCGATTGATCACAAAGAAAATTGGTGGGTACCTTAGTACGAACAAGCGGAAGAGAATTTGCAAAAAAAAGATATTTTGAGTGCCACCAGGTGGCGTTGGTGCGCAAAAAGAAAAAAGAAAATACCAAGTTGAATAAACATAACAATTAATTGAAATCTAAGATGCTCAATATGGGAACCATTCGTAGGGGGGAATGCGCTGGAAACGTAATACAGCATGGTCCACATTTGCGTGAATCAAGTCTCAGGAATGGCTGCAACATATTGTTGTTCTAACCGTAAGTTCCGCAAGCGATTCAACAATTTGGTTTTTCAAGAACATGTTAAACATGGTTTTTCAAATAACCCCTTAACCAAAAGCTCTCACGGGTTGAGGTCGGGGGATCGTGATGGCCAAGCATTTGAAAACGTTCTACAAATTATTGTGTCCTCGCCAAATGAGGTAACAACAATTGCATAGTCGTACCCCATCCTGCTTGAAGGTTATGGAGTCCAAGCAATTACATTATAGTCTAAGCAATGGGGTTATGGTTATGGAGTCTAAGCAATTACATTCTTGCAAAACCAGAATAATCTTGCGGCGGAGAAGATGCGTGTAACAGGGTCCAATCGATGCACGGGGCCTTGAGGCGTGATCCCCTCAAAGAAAAATAGTCGGATTATAAAGTTTGTGGAAAATCCGCACCATGTAGTTGGAGATGCTCGTAGCAAGTACAATATTCGGACATGTTCAGAATTCAGCGGTTGTGAGTATTCTCTGCTCCTTGTAGGGAAAAATGCGCCTCGTTGGTCCTTAAGACTTTTGAAGGCCACATCTCATCAAGCTGCATCCTCGACAGAAATCCCAAAGCGAAGTAGGTGTGGTATTCAGGGTCACATGGTTGTAACTCCTATGAATTTTATAAGGATACGACTTCAGGATGGAATATAGAATTCTACGGAGAGTTGACCACAGAAGTTGTAGTTGCCGGGATATGTATCTGACCCTAACTATAAGCAGCTCCGACTGGATTTCTGCAATTTTAAGTGGCGACATCTTCCCTATTGCTTTCTGCAATAGACCGCCGGCCAGGTGCTGCACCCAACTCGCCTGTTTCTTTGCATTTCTTTACCATATTCTTCAGTCCATTTTAGCGAGAAAGGTCTTTCCGTATTTCTATCAAACGACGATATTGGCGTAATGCAGCATAGCCGTTTTGGTAAAAGAGTTTCACTAGCAAAGCTTGGTCCTTCTTGCAGAATCCCATGGTTACTTCTAGAGATTACAGGAAGATATCACATGTGATTGGCTGCAATGCCACGAGAAATTAGCAAGTTCTAAAATTTTGTTTGGAGCATTAACTCCATCCTGTCGCATCAAAATAATTAATTTTTGTTATTCCCAAATATCTTCCCATTTTTAATTAAGGTACCCACCATTTTCGTTGTGATCCGTCGAGTAGATCCTTCTCTACAAAGCTCTGAGTTCCGTTAGTTTAATTATAACCACCCGGTACAGTAAAGTTTCCGTATTTACTAAGATTTCAGATTTATGTAATGTACTGACATTGTGGAGATGTGATTAGAGTTTGGTGTATGTACACTACTGATAAGGACTACTTTGCTGAATTAAAATAATTAAAATAAATAATAATTTGTTCCGAAAAGGTTAAGGTAAATAAGTAAGTAGACAGAAAGATTTGCAGTTTCTATTTATTACAAACTAACAAAATACTTCACGGAGGTTAAAAAAAGAGTTGTCCTGATATGGATAAGGAAGAAATTTAATTGTGAGATCAGTTTGAACCTTTCCCAGTTGGTAAAAAAAAATCACTTGATAGTTACAAATGAATTTTATATTCGTATTTTGTTACCCGAAAACCCCGTAATGTCAAATTTCATCGAGATCAGATGACCTAAGACTTCCAGCCCCTTTGTACCCTTCTCCACATTCTTCTGGAAAAAAAAAATTGTAAAACCCTGAGAAAACGTTTAACCTAATTCTAATGAAACCTTAAATTTAAAGTTTCTATGGTTAGCAGTTCGGTTTTGCATTGATGACTTAGTGAGGACATTTGCTTTATTATAGAAACCAATTCCCCTTCAGGTTTTTTTTTCGAAAAACATTTGAAATATTTATTTTTTCATTTTATAAGAGTATGTTTCCCGACTTTCAGGTTTCTAGGTTAAGGAGTTTCCAAGATGCGCATACCCTTCAAGAAATCCCCCCCCCCCCATCTCCATTTCCTCTTTCCGTTCACCTTTCTGGTATTTGTTATTTTTTTTTTGGTTTTTTTTGAAAAACCGTTAGCATATATTGTATGTCTTCATTTTTAAAGAAGACTGTTTTTCCCGAGTTTCATGTTTGTAGCTTAAACCGTTTCCCAGATAGGCAGACTTTCGAGGAAGTTTGCCCCTCCAGTTTTATACCTGTTAACTCAAATATCGACAATTTGCCGAGTACGTATCTTTTCGATTTTGACAAATTTCCTGTTTACAATCAAGCTGTTTCCCAGATATGCATACTCTTTAAGAAAGTTGTCCCCCCCCCCCCCGTTTACACCCCTTAGGACGCCATTATCGAAAATTCTTCGAATACGGTCTTTTTGATTTTTACGAAAGAACACTCATGTCAAATATTTCGTGTTTCCAACTCAAACCATTTCCGAAATATGCAAGGAAGTCCCCCCCCCCCCACCATTTATACTCTTTAGGGGTGGTATTTCCAAAAAATCCTTTCTTAGTGATCGCCTACGTCATAATTCATTCCATCTAAAATTTCAAGCTCCTAGGTTCAGCGGGTTTCGGCTGGCATTGCTGTCAGTCAGTTGTGCCTTTTATATATTAAGATTTTACTGATGTGCCATTGCCATATTCTGGGGAGTTTAGAAACTGGGTTTTTTTTAAAAGTCTCAAGTTTCATTATTACAACCTAAACAAAACAAAACCGTGTATTACCTAGTCTTAAAATATTCAAATAAACAAGAAAAGCAATAAAAACCATAATGAAAATGGTTTATGTGACTAATTTTAAGTATGAAACTAGCAATAAGTGCTTAATTTTGACAGCCGCAATGTTAACTGAGCAAACAACGCTGTCATTGAATTAGTATAGCTCCACTTCTACTAGCGCTTTTGATACGGAATAAATTGTGAAATCAAGTTTGAAGTTAGTTCCAGCAATTCCCATCAAAGAGAGATATCTTACCGACTGCAAAAACGTGCAGTCTTCCTTTCAAAAATCCGACTTGAATTGAGTTTTGTGTATGTCAAAATGTAACGTCCGAAACAATCAATCTTTTACTATACTTTTTGCAGTGTTTAGTGATCAAAATTAGGCTTTTTGGGCTGTCTATTGTTTTATTTAGTTGTGCAAATTTCGTAGCTTCAGAGGGTGCTGCAATTCTTAATTTAAGCCTATGTTGAAACTGGAAATTTCTTTTTTGTTAAAATCTGTAACGTCCGACATTCAGAGATTGGCTTCTGTAAAACAATCACTAATCCAAATTTAAATTCGTTTTTAGTATTTATTAAGATGTTTAAGCTAAAGAAGGTTTTGCTGTAGAAAGCACCTTTTTAACTATATTTGTGAAACCTGTTTTTTGATGAAAACCATGTGTCAAATGCTTGTAACGTCCGAACCAAGATGGCCGCTTGACTTGAATTGCCGGTTGTTTTCAAAATTTTGACATGAAAATTTTGCTCATTGTAATAGAATCTGATCAATGCCATACAACTAATTACAATTATTAGATATTTGTTCATTTTTTATTTATTCACCAGTTGCTTAAAGTTTATGTGTATGTCAGATACTGGTAACATCCGCAATGTGCCTGTCAAATGTCTAACACCCGACCAAATTTCAAATAATTAATTTAGTATTTTCTGAGCCATTTCCTGTCTTGGCAGCACTATTTATGGCATCTAGATGCCATGCTGGAACAACAGTGAAAAAATTGTGGTGATACAAAACAGTTCATTTTGGGACCTCAAATTAACATTTTGGTAACCCAAATTATGGCAATGGCACTGATACTATCTACTGAAATTATATTGAAGCGTCTTTTCAAATTTCTATTTTATGAAGTTACAATTGAAATATAAACTAATTTAAATAAACGAAGTTTATTTCGTTAATGAATTTAGTTGATTAAAGATGGACTAATTATATTTTCGATCAATTTTTGTTCATGGAATGGAATAAATGTTTCAATTAATAATGGCAAGAATCTTCGTCTTGTAGTTTTTTTTTTTTAAATTTTGTAAAATTCGTATTACAATTTGTAGATATTGTAAGATTTACAGTATTGCCTTTATTTTCTATTTTTTTTCAGTTTTCAAACAGTAACAAACGAAATATCTAACATGAATAGAGTTCTCTAGAATTAGAAGGATAATCTATAATATTTACTCTTTTTAGATGCTAAGTAGATTTATTTCGATTGAGTGGCAAAACTTATTTTAATTGAATAATTTGCACGACTTTAGCTAAATGAAACCAAATTTAAAAGGTTGTTTGTCAGTGATTAGTTTTAAAGAACGATAAATAGAATCCATTCTATGATTTTAGATTCTTGTTTTTGAGTCGTTGCCAAATACCAAAAGTGCGGATTAGTCCTTGCCTTGTGAATAAGCACATCACTGATTTGTTGAAAGGGCTAAGGTCATTCTCTTTGAGTTGAAGCCAACTGTCTCCCGGACAGACTATCCGGTTATCAGACTGTCGTGTCATCGTAAAATTCTTTTGCAAGTATTTTTCTATCGAAAATATATTTTCTATAACACTTTATTTAATAATCTTATATACAGAAGACTCAATTGAAGACTTTGTATTTAATTTTCTGAATTGAATTAAAGTAAAAAATCCGAAGACACATTAATTAAATAAAATACTCCGTGACCCTAATTAAATAAAGGGTCATGGAGTATTTTAAAGAATATCAATAGATAAGCTTTTATTCATTCTCATTACTTCTATCTAATTTAAAAAGTAATCAGATGGTACATATATTCTCCATCACAGTTCTTTCTTTTCATCCCTTCAGCCTTTTATTTTAAGCCAATAGGATGCTATAGTTGTTTTCTCATTTTTTACTACGTATTTAAATGTAACAAAATCTGAAACCAACTAAGGTAGTCTTTTGTTTGAAAACTGGTAGATAGAAAGCTTTATAACAAACATATGGCATTGTATTCACGTGGTCACTGGTAACTTCCAAGGGAGATCAGTAGGTTTTTTTCCCCCCAGTCTCTGCTGTAATTGATATTTGTATTACAGTAAAATACATTTTTGGCTTGGTAATGGATGGGATACTCAAATCGTCATAGTAAATTGCGTCATAGAAACCTCATAGAAAGAAGATTTAGAGATGCTGTTGATGAGGCCAAAAGACAGAGTTTTAGAAGAACTAATTTTAATGAATCAATTTACATTAGCAAAAAAGGTAAGAAACATTTTCATTCCAAGAGGCATTTCATTTTCACCTGCAAAGGATCGAAAAGTAAAGAACCAGTTGAATCCTACTGAGAGGATCTAAAATTTGCAGTAGGAACATCACGGCAATACATTACATTGGACATAATAACATATATAGTACAATTATCTTAATTTTTATTTTTTTATCTATTTCTTTGTTTTTAATTTATTTATTACCATTTATTTGTAACAATTCAGACTTAAAAAACTAAGCATTTATTTTTCTGCATCCAAAGTAATATCTTTGTTGAAAAGTAACCAGCCATTTCTTTTATATTTGTAATTAAAATTCATATGGATTGCTGCCCACATGGGGATTAAGATTCCTACCAGAATTGTGGGGCTTTCTTTAGCCTGATACCACTTTTGGAATATTTCTTTTTAACTGGAGTGATTGAAAATAAAAAAAAATAAGGAATTAGTCGAAGTATAATACAGTGCTGTGATATGAATGCAAATTTTAAAGCCTCTCAATAAGACAGTTTTGGAATCCAATTTTCAGATGAAAATGAAGGGACTCTTTTTCTAACGTAAAATGACTTAGTTTTTTTAAAAGAGAGAGAGAGAGAGAGAAAAAGAAGAGGAATAAATTGAATAGATTCTGCTAATTTCCTATTTTTCTCTGTAAAATCCTACATTTTAAAGTAAGCTGGTAAACGCCTTTACTTCAATGAACTTCAAAGTCCTTCAAAGTTTCTATTATTTTCCTTTTTCTTTGTAAGTTGGAGAGAGATTTTGTTGTAATTTTTACGACTTCCGGAAATTCTTTATTTTTGAGCCCTTATTCTTCAAAACCAGAATTTTCCAATTCAAGACCAGAAAAGCTTTTATGTTATTGAAATAAATCATCATTAGAATTGTATCCAGTGGCGTAGCTAGAGTTTGTGCCGCCCGGGGCGGTCCCTGATTTTGCTGCCCCTCTCAATACACATTAAACATAGACAAAAAGTCAAAACGACATATTGGACGTTCCCCGACCACTGCAGCAGACAAAAATGCCGCCAAAAAAAAGTGCCCCCCCCCTCTCCCTCCCTAGCTACGCTAGTGATTGTATGACACTGAACTTTCTTGGCGTAAATTACATATTATTGCTTAATAACAGCTGTTATTGTAAATAACATTTTTATTAAGAAGTTGTTGATGAATGACGTCACGTTTATATTCACTTTCTATTTTTAATATTGCTACAAACTTTCTATTGCTATGGTTAAAAACAAATTAGAAATGTTACTATTTAACTAAAAGAAGAGAGAGAAAGATAGATTCGAAATGTGTACTTTCATTTTTCGGAGAGTTTATTTTTAATTCATAGAAGCGCAAACTAAATATTCCATTTTATAAACCCTAAAAAAAAAACAGTTCTAAAATTTACAAAATTAGGATATTTATAAATTTAATACTTTTTGAGGCAATATATATGAAATTTATATCAATTGTCAGGATTCAATTGATTTTGAGATAGTAAAGAACTCTTACCATTGAATCAATTTTATTTTCCGTATATTTTAATTCTTTAATTTCAGGATTGCAGAACATCGTAGTCATTTAGGAATTATGTTGCTTTTTCTCGCAAAGTTTTAGACCATCTAAGGACAGATTTGTTTCGACGTTTGAACTGGGTTAGCGCAAAAGACCTGAAACTTACTTGCCTCACGCTTAGAAATGATGTGCCCTCAAGTCCAAGATGGCACTTGAAACGTGGAACATTGAAACATATTTCTTGGGATGCTTAAAAATAAAGGTTCGAAATTTTTCTAAGAAGAAACGCAACAAATTCTGAAATAACTCCGAGATACTGGAATTAAAGATTGAAAGTAAAATGGGAATTCAAGTGCCTCTTGCGATTGAGTCAATTTATTTTTTAAGGAATTGAAGACTATGCTAGTCTTTTCGTAGGACAAATTGAAGAGAAGTTCATGAGCCCATTTCCCTGAATTTAGAAATACTACTAATCAAACGTAAATTACAGGAAAAAAAATTGTCATACATTTTTTTTTTTTTTTTGATGAAGCAATAAATATCAGAGATATATTATTTAGGATAACAATTCACTCACAATGACGTTTTCAAAAAAGTTGACTAAGTATTTCTTTTCAATTGCTAAGTATAAATTTAAACTGTAAACTTAAAGAAATGTTATAACATTCGATCAATATTAAAACATTTTTTTTTACTTATTTCTTTCAATAAACTTCTTAATTTGAAGATCATTAATATTTGAAAAGAAAAGGTAATTATTAATTTATTGATAAACCCTACTAAATTCCTTATTAATGAGAGTTGTCAGCTAAATAAGGTTGTTTCAATTTAATGTTTTTATGCGAGAATCATATTTTTAATTTTAAATATTCTAAAAGAATATAACTTTTAAGTTGATTTTGAATTCTTTAGAAATAATTTTTTCGTTTACTAACAGATACATTATGATCTCAATTCAAAAAAGCATTTTTTTTTTTTTTTAATTATAATTCAAAATATTTCCTAATGGCTTTTTTTTATTTTAACTCCATTAAGAAATTAACTTTTAAGTACCGGTATTTTTCAAAATTTTATTAAGAATTTGGCTTTTTGTTTTGTTGGGAGTTCGTTGCAGAAGTCGCAGAAACGGAGACAAGATGACTGCTAGAACCGGATGATGACGTCATTTCCCCCTCTCTTGCTCTCCCTCTTGTATGCCGGGAAGCTCCTCCCCAGTTGCCTTGGCGACCGTATTCATCCCAGTGCAGCCCCGCCACGCTCGCTATTAACCCAGTGGTCGGACGAAACGCCCCACGTGCCGACGGATTGTTCGCAAAACCTAAGCGAAAAACTTGTCCTCGCGCGCGTGGCGGCCGACAGTCATACGCACGGGAAAAGACCCAGCTGCAACTGGTCTTTGCGGCGCGTGACACCGCTTCTCACATTTAATTGGGAAGGTTTGGCCTGGTCTTCTTGAGAACCTCCACGTCCTGCACCTTCCAGAACGTCCACCGCCTGCACCCCTGATCGTTTGTTGGGACCATCGTCGCCTTTGCTCCACCAACACCTAACATCGCCTGTTAATAAGACACCCAAGTCATGCCGGGCTTGTCAGCACTCGGCGCCTTCAAGGAGTGAGTAATCAAAGGCTTTCTAATACTTTCCTAAGAAAGAAAAAAAAAAAGGATTAATAATTTGCGTCACTTATTATGACTATTGATAACAACGGACGAAAGAGATACGGAGAACGGTTAAATAGGAAAATAAATATCTAACTACAAAAGCAAAATTAACAGAAAATTACCATGTTTTAAAATAATTACATAAAACCAAATTTACAGTATGAAATTGATATAAAATAAATTGATAAACATTAGAAAGAAATTTAAAGTCAATTACCGAAAGTTTTATTCATAAAAGAATTGATTTTAACTTTTCCATCATGGATCCTTTCAATTAAGATTACGTAATTCTAACTAAATTAAGTTTTAGAAATTAATTAAGAAGAAGCATTTTAAAGGAATTTTTTTTTTGCCTTTCAAGTTAATTTTAAAAAATTATACTTATAAATTGTTTTCCAACATGAAGTCGATTCATAATTACATGCAAAGTAAACGCTAGCCGGAATTTTTGAATGTTTGTAACTTACTTTTCGCTATAAGAGAAGATATATAAATGAGTATTAAATTATTAGTTTAGTTCATTTTTTTATTATTAAGTTATGACTACTATCAAAAAATAACGCATGGTTCAAATAATAGCTATTCTTTATATCACATCATCAAATATAAACATTCTGAATCGGAAAAGTATTAGAAAATACTTTTCTATTCGTTCATGAAAATAATCTCTGAACTTCAGTTTCATCCGTCTATTGAATAGTCAATAATAACTTAAAAGTTCGCTAATACACGCTAACGCCATGTAAATAATTGAAAATCTCCGTAACTTGCTGAATTTCGTGATATTTGTCCATCAATGTTATTCTTAAAGAAAGAAAAGAACGTGATTAATGTATAAAATAATATTATTATTATTTTTGGTCAGTTAAAGCTTTTCAAAAACTTCGGGTGGATCAGTAGAATTATTCAAGAACGTTCGCGTTTACAAACTACTAAGATTAGTTTACAATTAGAATGAATATAATAATTCAGCAAATTGGGAGGATAATTTTAAATAAAATTACAAAAACTAAAGAAAAAAAATACAGAAACTAAAGCAAAAAAGAAACAAAATAATTAGTTTATTAAAAAAAAATTCTGTATACATGTTTTATTGGTTGGCCAAAATCAAATCTTTTTTCTACTGGGAAAATGAGGCATTAAAAATTACATTTATATTCTTTAAGTTAAAAACTAAAATTATGACTGATCTTTTCAATGCATGGACGGCCGCAGAAATTTTTCGAGAGGAGCGAAATTTAAAGAAAAGTGTATTATTGTACGTTGCAACATTAAAATAATTTAAATCAAGTACAATTTGACTAAAATGTAGTATTCCTTTGCATTTGCTAGTCTTCTTACGAGAAAGAATTAGATGAATTACTTTAAAATTGAAGCTCTTAGGGGGAGGGGGAAACAATTGCCTCTTTGCCCGCTCCTGCGTTCGCCTGTGGATCATCCATTAAAATTAATATATCCAAAAGAAGTTTATAAGTTCCCTTATTGAGTGATGGGTAAACATATCCTTACTGTTTTCTAAACAGTTTGAAAAACTTTAAAAAAAAATTAACATGTTACAGGCTAGAAGAAAAATAATTCAATAACAATTCAGGCTTGTTTATTGTAAAGGCCATACGATGTTCTTTTTTTATTTAATCACATTTCAGATTAGCGACTGACGTAAGGGAAATTGTACGAAATTGGAAAAGTTGTCTGAACTTTCTATTTGATTATTAATTACTATAGTAAGTTTTTTTTTGTTCATTTTATTGTTCGAAAATATTTACAAAAAACTTAATTAGTTCATATTTGGAACGATTTAAGCTTTCTTGATGTGTAAAACAATATCCGAGAAATCTGAACCCCACAATATGAACCAAGGTTGACAGCAAATCCCGTCTTACCATTTCGAAACCCATTTAACTAAAACTTTCATACATTATTCTTGATTTGGAGAATAATATATTATTTGTATTATTTTAAATTAAATTTAAAAAGGAAAAAAAAAAAGAACACTCTTTATCATTTTTCAAATGCTGCAACTGTGACGATTTTTTTTTGTTTTTCTGTTTGTTTGGAAAGGTGGGGGGGCCGAAATTAATTAAAATTTAAATCACTGGAATTAGTTGCATCAAAACGAGTTAACAGCTGAAATTAATTTCGGGAGATGTAGGAACCGTTTAGTCTCTCCCTTAATTGCCACTGTGCTGCTGCTTTTCTTCTTCTTCGCGAATGGGCCACTAAGGACCACGCGGAATCAACACTTTTTGAGTCTTCCTCCTTGCCCAATAGTTCTTCATTTGGATGAAGTTATTTGGACTTATGCAATTTCTGCTCCTCCGACCATGCCCGTTGTTGGTTTCTTCACATCTTCCTTAAATCCCATTGTGTGGATAATATGCCTGACCACATTTCTATCCTACAAATTTGGAGATCCTAACTCAATGAGGTCCTTTTCTAATTGTTTATACCACTTTGGTCTTGTACTTTTGTTTTGTAAAAATTTATGGATACGATAAGTAAGTCTGGAATAATTCATTCTTTCCAAATGATCTAAAAATTGAATTCGTCGCATTCTCATTGTGTCAGTAAGTTTAGAAATGTGTTTATAAATTTCAGAGTTGAGTTTGGGATAATGAATTCCATTTTTAATTCTGGGCCCTAGAATTTTTCTCATAATTTTCCTTTCCTTAATCTCTAATTGTTCTTTTAATGTCTTGTATTGAAGATTGAGTGTTTCTGATGCATAGAGAGCTTCAGGTTTAATCACTTTTAAGTAATGGCGAATTTTACTGTTCCAGGACAAGCATTGTCCGTTATAAACATCTTTAGTGTTGAAAAGCAACTTCCATTTTCTGAATTCTCGATGTTATAGATTTATTTTCGTTGCAATTTCCTGTGATCCATTCACCTAAGTATTTAAATTCCTTTACTCTTGGCAATTTTATTAGCGTTAATGTCCAATTCACGTGGAGCGTTTTTGATATTAGTCATAAATTTAGTTTTTTCATAAAAGATTTGAAGTCCTATTTTTGCTGCTTGCTCTTCCAGTATAATAATCTGCTTCTGTGCAGGGATGTCTTTGGCAATTAGTGCCATGTCATCAGCAAATGCTAGACAGTCAATCTCAATACCCTTAATCTTTGGACCTAGCCGGTGAGCCGGTGCACCTGCTAATCTCCATTCTCTGACAACTTTTTCAAGAGCGCAATTGAAAAGCAATGGTGAGATCCCATCACCTTGACGGACATGACAAACTCAGTGAAACTTTGTTTCAGTGAGTGTCTTTGATAATATTTCTTGTTTTTGGTCAAGTCCCAATTCCGTTAAAACATTTAAGTAGTGAGTCGCGGTCTATACTGTCATATGCTTTTTTGAAATCAACAAATGTGATGACATAATTTTTGTTAGCTGTGTTACGAAATAATGTACAGTAGAGCCCCGATTATCCGCGGAATTGGGTGGCAAGGGAACCGCGGATAGTGAAAATCGCTGATAACCCGAAAAAAGACTAAAAATGAGGTGTAAACACGAAAAAAAATATTTCAGCATAAAAACTACGTTTTATTATACAAAAAACATAATATGAAAAACTTTTAAAATATGTACAGTACAGCAGAAACCTTTCTGCAGAGCAAGAGCCTGCATTTGTGAATCCACAAATTCCGAGAAGGCCTGTAGGATTACGATGTACAATAAACCTGTCAGTAATTTTCGACCTTCGCACTGTAAGGCCTATTGTACTTTCCCTGTTGTTGGCTTGGATTAAAATTGGTTTTTTTTTGAGGTTCGTAATTAAAAAAATTTTTCGCGGCACTCGCGCAAAATCCGCACCGCGGATCATCCACTCGCGGATAATCGGAGCTTTACTGTATAGTATTTTTCAAATTCAGAATTTGTTCCGCACATGATCGTCCCTTTCTGAAACCATCTTGGCATTCCCCGATTTGATGGAATACTCTGCAATACTGTAGAACACTGTGTTTATTTTATTTACCCAAATTTTATTTCAAGGAAATGGTTATTCTGATTTTCAAAAATTTATGTTTGGAAAAATAATATGCTGATATAGTCTTCAAATTCATATTTTAATTTATTACTTTGCTTGTGTTTTGCTCAATGAAGGGGATCTCTTAGGAAATGGGATTTCTTTTTCCTCATTCTGAACAAAGTTTAAATAAAACCGGTTGATAAAATTACTATTTTCAAGGCAATAATCTTATAAACAAATTTGAATTAGTTTAATAATGAGCTGATTGATCTTAATGAATTATATTTCAATAAACACTGCACTTGAAAATAAAAATAAGAAAATTAAAGAGTAAAGAAATAGTGATTGTTTACGAAGACAATCTTCTGATTTGTTTTATGATATTTTCATGTTTGTGAACCAGCAAAAAATTGTGTCACATCAATAGAAGAAATTACTGGACAATAAATTTTATTCTTTCAAAGAACGTGGAAGGTCGATTGCTTCCTTTACCGTTTCCTGTTCAGTATAATAGATTATAAATAAAAAAATATTAAAAGTACAAAATTATACTAGATTGTAAATAAAAAAAAAAAATTTTTTTTTTTTTTTTTACGAATCCTAATTCATATTTTCATCAATATCATTCACCATTCAAGCTTCTTTTTTAATGTTGAAACATGCTTTGTTTTTGAAACTAACTATATAGTATGTTTATTTAGTAAGTTATAAAAATAACTACAAATTGTTGTGAAACTTACTTATTTTATTAAAAAATATTTTCAGCAAAAAAAAATGTATTTAAAGTTTACGTATAGCTTACAAATTGTACTTTAATTCGGATAAAATGGTCGTGTATTTTGGAGCAGTTATTTGAACATATAATTATCTAACATTAAGGAAGGAAATATGAATTGTAGTAACAAATGTTGAAGGAAAAAAAAACTGTACACTTTGCACACATAAATAAACAATAAAATAATATGGAATTAAGAAATACGTGATAGAAATCCAAACAGTTGAGTGATTCCAAATTAAATAATCCTTTTTACTTATCATGAACAATTATTAATTAATTCATTAGATTAATTTGCAATAGCTTTGTAAGAATCAATATCTTTTTTAGTGTTTAAAATAGGTGAAGTAACTGTTGAAGTAGATGTGAAATTAAAGATTTGTGAATATTTTTAATTGTCTTTTTCAAAAGTTTTCTAATAGTAGGATTTGCTAGTTTTGCTACTAGTTACTTTTATTAATAAGAAAAAATATGATACCTCCACAAATCTAAGCTAAAAAACAAGAAATACACATTAAAAATATTATATATCTAAATAAATAAAACTTTTATCATTAGCATCTTAAGAGAATGAAAATCTAAATTAATTGAGTAAACCTATATTCCTCAGAATTGAGTAAACCTATCTAACTTAATATGAAATTAGAATTCATCCCCTTCAATTTTCTGTCTTTCTTCTCTTTTTTTTATCAAGAATTCATTAAAATTGGCCAGGATGTTTTCGAGCGAAAGCAGCAAACATTCATTTTTTTTTCTTTTTTAAAATTGTTTGCGTTTATTTCTTCCTGAAATACGTATTGGTGAAAAAAAAACCCATAGACTTTCGACAATCTAAAGGAAATGAGAATGTAATTATTATTTTCATTACTTTAAATTCTTGATAAAATTCAATTTTATAAATTTAAATTAAATTTCTCTACAACCCCCTAAAATAAAACATTTATTTTAGGGAGATGTGGAGAAATTTAGTTTTGTTACATTGAACTTCTAAGATAAATTGTCTTCTAAATGAACCTTGACTTTAAAATAATGTTTTCTACAGACATGTAAAATTTTCTACATGTAAAATTTTATGTGTTGAAGTATCTGCATTCCACTATAATTTTATTACAAGCATATATTCATTCCTATAGAGCACTGAGTCAAGTAGGCTTTTGACTTATTGTACAAAGCAAGCAGACAAGAAACCAGGGTTCAAGTTACAGTTCGATCAAACGTTCTAAGTGGTGTGATGTTCTTTATTAGAGAGAGCCTTTTATCTGTATCAAAATCTCTTTCAGGTAGGAGTGTTAAGGAGTTTATGAGGAATAATGCACTAAATAAGAAACAATTAGTCACTGGGAGGTCTTTGGGCAAAACAGCACTTTGATAACAGAAATTACAATTACAATGGATGGGATTGTGAAAGGCACATAAAATGTAGTTACATGTATCTGCAGCGATAGAGTCGTCGGATGAGCTGCTGAAACATTACGTTTCTAAATCCTAAAAAAATTGGCCAAGACAACAAGATGAAATTAGATAAAAAAAAGAAAAGAAAAAGGCAGAAACAACAAAGCGTGGCAGCGAACTAGTTCACTGTCTGGAGAACTTATTGAAGACACAAGGAAAAATCGCCATTTAATGTATTTTGCTCTTAATTTCTTAGACAAATATTTGCTTAGAGTCAGCAACAAGTCAATTTGGGAAGATTACTATTGATTTTTAACAAAAGGATTATTCCATTTATTAGATTAACTTTGTAATGGTGATTATTATATAAATATTAATGTAATAAATGTAGTCTCAGTGAGAGGCCAAAGGGCGTTAAAATCAAAGAAGGAAACTAAAAAAAGTGAAAAGTAAAAATTTCTTTAAGGAAAAAAAAAAAAAAAGTATCTGTTGACAAACAAGTTTTCAATTATAACAAAAGCAGTTTAACATGCAGAGGAAATGTTGCAGAAAAAGAGAAATCTCCCATCATGCACTAAAATAAACAAAACCAATTCATGCTTCTAATTTTGTCATTGACAGGGAATCCGGAACAGCTGTTTCAGCATTGTTATGGATCTTCGGCCAGATTTAGCTCTCAATGACAAGATCGGAAAGCATGAAAGGCAATGGAACCCAAAACCGCTCCCGGCCATGGAATCCAAGAAAAGAAATTTTTCATATTAAAACAGATTTCAAGTACTTTCAATCATTCAAACATTACTGTAAATCCTTTCCCTGTAAAGCTTCACTGCTTCCAAATTCTTCCTGAAATTTCAAATAAAAGTCACGCTAGTCACAGTCATCGTTTGCTAGGCATACAAATATTAACTTTGTATATCTAGCAACGAGGCAGGTTTCTACATGTGGTGACTAGAAGAAAGAACGAAGAATACAGAAAAAAATGCTTAGGGCTGCTTCTCCTGTATACAGATACTGGAAGATCTCTTTCGACGCCCTTTTAGCACTTCGACCACATAGTCCTTATTTAAAACGCTTATTTAAACCTCAAAAGTAATTTTACAAAATATTCTGATACCAAAAAAAACTGATTAGTTTTCATTCGTTTTCCGTCTTTTCCAGTGGATTAGTTTCGTTAGTAGATCACAAATTAAAAATAAAGGTTTACAGATTTTTGTGACATGAAATTATTGAGGAAAAAATATTTGAGACTTACTTCATTGGGTCGTGTTCTCTTTATTTTATCTCTGATTACCAGAAGCTGTTTTAGAACTGAAAGTTAAAAATCTAAAGATTTCGCTAAAATCAAATGGACTACAGAGGGAATTGCATTACTTTATTCTAGTAAACGAAACCATGATTTGATAAATATCTTATCCAGTGAAGTTAGGAATGAAAAATCACTCCCTTTATCTTCAAGTTCAATAAAATCCAAATACACACGCTAAGAGTTACCTCAAACTGATAACTTTTGTTTTTGGAATTAACATATGAAGCACTAAAATTTGACCAACAAAAATAGTGAACATTTATATCTCGTATCGTATAAATGAAATCTTAAAAGTAAAAATGCTTTCTTTTCATTTTATTAACGCTTAGATCAATTTTCATTCACGCATTTAACGAAATCCTAAGCGTCTGTTTCGAATTGAAATACAAGCTATTGATAATTTATGTCTTTAAAGAGCGTTTGTAAAAGTTTTGTAGACAATATTTAAACTACTGTGGACTGTGAAGACAGAACATTATAAAGAATCATTATAAAAAGTTTACAATTGTCAGAAACAATTCAAAAAATAAACTGAAATAGTCATCTAATGGAGAATAACTGTAACGGTTAATTTCTAACAATTTCTGAATATCTAATCAGTAAAGGTTTTTTAAGGATTTGTTTTTATCTTTACATAGCTTATTTACACAAAAAAAGCATCAGTGAATCTGTAACTTTAATCTAAATAAAATTTGTTGTAATTGAAGAAATTCTGTAGCGTATAATTCTATGAATATAGAAGCATATAAAACATTTTATTGATATAATAAAAGCCTTAAAGCCGTTCCGCCATGGCCGAGCGGTCAAAACGGCGGTCTGCCGTGTGGCCGTTGTGTCGGAACCTGGTTCGAATCCCGGTGGTAGCATGGCTGTTTCTTTCTTCTTCTGTGTTTCGTCCGTTTATCCCTGGGACTTACTATCTCAGGGTTATTCTGGACGAGATGTGAATCCCCCCCTTCCGTTCTTCAATTTCCTAGCCTCACCTTGACGTTGTCAGGTAGGGCTAGCTCATGGTCCAAAGTTGACCGTTGTCGATTAAAGAAGAAAAGCCCTAAATTTTTTTAAATGTTGGCTTAATGAATTATGCTAGAGAATTCTATTTCTTTTCATTCTAATTTAACAGAATAATTTAACAGAAAAATCTTGTGTATAAAAGACCCGACAAAAAATTCAAAATTGTGTTATAAAAACACTAGTAGGGGAGACTGGGGTCAATTGTAACACGGGGCAATTGTAACAAGCGCTCTGTAGCCTAAGTAAACTTTCATTCAATCCCAATTTTTGGCATGGGGATTCGTCTTATATACAAGAATGATTTACCGAAAAAAGACATCGGCCATTCAATTTGTTCTGAAGATAATTACAAAAACGTGGTTTTTACTGCTAAAAGTAAAAGTTTCCTTAGTCGTACTAATTATCAACTGCAACCAAATGTATTAGAGATAAAAATGTGACAATTATATATATAAAGAAGGCAGATAGAAATGCTACATTTCTGTGTCACAAAATACGCTATGGCTGTATCCTGCGCTAAATAATTGAACACCACATGTGAATTGAGCTGTTGGGGACGATTGTAACATTGCTGATGGGGACAATTGTAACAGCGTTACAATTGAGCCCATTCTTTATATTTTTGTTTTTAGGCCAATATTCTGTATAGATAGGCCTACATTTTAAAAATTAAATTAAATAATTCAATTAAATAAACATTAAATTACAGTTTAAAATGGAAAAATAATATGAAATCAAACGTTGCAAAGCCTGATGAATAAATAAAGATATAAATACATGATTAATTAAAAAATATACAATATTATCCTACTCATTTTATTTACATTAGCCCAACTCATATTTATTTAAAAGCCTATTGAAATAATTATAATTATATAATTATAATATACAAAAACAAAAGCAACAATATCAAGAGCACTGCAAGTAGGGATATCTACATGCCAAAACGGAAAGGCAAAGGGACGGTCAAAGAAAAAAGACTCATCAAAATAACTCTGCAAGAAGATAAAGACTAGTAATAAGGCTGCAATAGATTCCTCAAATGAAGAAAAGGAAACATTTTGCTTAGTGTGCTGTGAAGATTACAGAAACAGCAAACCCAATGAGAAATGGGTTCAGTGCCTGTCTTGCTCCGAATGGGCACATGAAGATTGCACTCCTGGTGAAGCAGTATATTACTGCCAAAATTATGATTCTGATGATGATGATTGAAATACAGAACATTGTAAACAAAAAGTAACCTTGGTATACTGTATTATCTCAATTTCATTTCTTTCTGCTATCTGTTACAATTGCCCCCTACTACTGTTACAATTGCCCCCGATTTGGGGTCAAATGTAACACTTGTAGTGTGTCCATTTAAAACATATCTTTTGTCACTTTTATATCGGTTTGACGAGTTGTCAATTTTTGTGTAAGTCCACCTAATGTTGAAGAAACCTTACATACTTTTCATTTCTGTATATGTCTGATTATTTTCTTGAAAAAAAAATATTAGTGAAAAATGTTACAATTGACCCCGGTCCTACTAACAAAAATACAATTCTCAAGCCTTGTAGCATACTACAGCAATTTCTAAACTTAGAAAAATAACATATAACACATTATATCCATACAATCATATTAAAATCCATCCCAACTTAATTTATCTTTATATTTAATTCTACATCACAATTCCTCCGTTATAACCAAGTCATAAGAAAGTAAACCAGTAGGAAACCTAAATTTATCCGTTAATTGTTTTACAATTGAAAAAAAAATTAATATATTAATATATTAGTATGTTATTAATAATATAATATTAATTATATAAAAAAGCTGAAAGTTGAAAAATAAATCCAATCACCATTTCCGCAGTTTGCTGGAGTTTCAGTATTTGCTTACAGCAGATAACATCTGTAAAAAGATTCGAATCTAATATACTAATGCAATTACTTTTAGTTTTTTGTGGTATTTGTTCAGTTATTTCCAAAGCATTATTTTAAACTCATGATCACATAATATATTAGGAAATTGCCTTTAAATCGATCTATGCATTAAGATCAATTTATTTCTTAATAAACTCTTAAACTTCGAATTTTAGTGTTTCAGTGCCCCCTGAATTCTAGCTCATAACAAATGATCTTTAAATCCAAGCTGTATAGATCTAATCAATTTAATGATCTACTAAATCGCTTTGACCATTTTTTTGACCACTTTGGACATTCCTATTGAATGATTTAGTTAATTTTTTTTCCGATGTGCAATCAAACCTGAAGTAGGTTTGAAAACCAGACGTAGTCTATTAGACCGGATAAAACAAGATTTAGTTTATCAAAGGACTCTTAATACACAAAATTCTAATCAGATCTCTACCACAGAACTAATCTTTTAAATTTTAAATTGAACGTTCATTAATGCATTAAGTTTTGGTATTCGTATCCACAAGCTTGTTTATAGAGACTGAAACAAATAAAATATCCGAAACGTCTTCATCTGATTTTAACTTGTTTATTTCAGTCGAGTTTTCTGTGTTTTCGCATATTTAATCAATGTCTGTAATAAAGCCAACGCTTAAAAAGTTTTAAAAATTTGTTTCTAAGTATTCTTTTGCGAATTATTTTTCTCACAATTCGGCAACTGTTACGTAATTAGCTATCAAATTAAATCTCTACCGAAATTGGAAAGAACTTTTAGGGTCCATTGATAGTTTGAATGTTGATCGTATAAAAGTAACATGCTCAAACTTTCTTAAGCTTACAAATTAGATGAAAATATTGTTTAAAACATTAACAATATTAGCAATTTTCCTTCGATACTTACTTGGAAATTGTAGCGTATTCAATATGGTTGAAATTTAAAATTACTTGTTTTGTAAACTGTGTTATTAATGAATTAGAATTGTTTCTACAGACTAAGTATTCATCAATATTTGCTGTTTGTAGTTACTGTAGTGAACGGAAAAAATTAAATTGGATTCGTTTCCGGTCTCAATAGAAGCTATTTTCGGCATTTCGTGACTAAAAAAAAAAAGGTGGAAAATAAGTAGCCAAGAAAGAAATTTATTATCTGCAGTTTAGTAATAGCAAACTAAGATGAAGCTATCCAATAAAATGAGAAATATTATTGCAAGGCAACTGAAGCATCAAATTGATAAAGAAATCGAGCCTATCTAAATGATCCACATACTTTTTATATTTTATTTTATTTACGTTTTAATTTGTTATTGTGTTTACTCACATAGACAACCATTACTTCCTCCCATTGTCGATTTTACTAACTGATATTGCTATTATGACTGCTTTTTAATTGCTTTTTGCTAATTTTATTTTTGCAACATTATTATTATAGCCTTGGCAATTTCTCATTCAACTTTGGTATTTCAATTGAAGAACCCTAAAATTTTCAGTTGTATCAAATGTATTTTTGATTGTTTTATTTCTAAAAAAAATATCGAATTATTAGATGTCTTATCGTTAACCAAATAATTGATAATCTGGAATAAATTACAATGTTCTGCAAAGTTGCAAGAATGATTTTAAATGAGGTATAAAATGAATCTGAAGACAATCTATTCGTGTCGTCGTGAATTAAGTCATTAAAACTAAAAGTTTAGAAAACGACAAATGAAACATTGGCTTTTACCAGTGATCTCAATATGCACAAGTTGTACCATACAAACCGTGTGTGACTTTACCACAGCCAGAATTTTAAGGTATGTTGTTTATTTAACTCTTTTTTTCCAATATCTTTGCTCGACAAACAAAAAATTAATGTTTTATTTTTTGTGCAGTTCATTATTTTGTTTTTGCTTCTTAATTAAACCTTATTTTGGAATAGGTGTCTGTTTAACTCATCTTCAATGTTTTTCTAATATAAATGTTTAAGAATTCCTCCACTCAGTAAGTACTGATGTAATTTGTTGTCTCCAGGCTTATAAAAAAAAAATTAAGGAAAAATATTGAAATTTAGGAAAGAAAAGTAGAACAAATTACTGCACTGCAGCTTGGTAATTTGTTTTCCCAGTTACAATTATTTTGGGACTTGACTAATCCAAAAAATAGCTCAATTTCATTTCACATCTACCATTTTTAACAGCAATTATGTAAGGACAGCAGACAAACTGTTCCAACTCTCTCTGTATGTAGAGGACAAATAAACGCCCTTATTATGTGGTTTCTATGAAATGTTATCTTATATTTACAAAATATGTGAATGTGAACGTGATACCTGATTGTGACGGACTCTATTTATATCTATGAATACATGGTACATATGAATTGCAAAACGACTGCAAGTATATTTTTCGAACATGATTTGGAAAGATGCACCAATTGTACATGGTGTCCTAAGCATAGCCATGCAATGGTTTCCCACCGTATTTCAATCTTTCACCCTAATTCACAACTTCTCAAAGTAACAAGCTGTTACCCAACACAGTACGGCCCACAGATCTTTGTCTAAATCACGGTCAAACGGCCTTGACCGGCGGCCTCCAAATCCTGGTAGGAGCCCACGATCAGAGTTATTTCAATTTGTCAACCAATATTGTGAACTCCGGAGACTTGAAGATAAGAATTTAAAGCAGAATACAGATCATTGTTATTCTAATTCTTAAGTCCAAAGAATTTTACGTAGGGTACTCACGCCCTGGACTCAGGGCCAAGACGGTGTGATGAGACTTTTTAAAATTTAAGGCAGTGTAAATTTATAATTTTCCAAATTAGTTTGTATTATTTTTTTTCTCTTGGTGCTATGCTTATTTTGCTTAATGGTTAATCCAGCCTGAAACAGCCCGTCACAACAGGGCTGAAGGATCATTATCCATTACCGTAACTTGATTACAAAACAATACCACAACTACTTTGTTCCGCTGTATGTAAACTTCCACAGTAATTGTGATTCCATTATAATATTGTTTCGTCATCTAGCCCTTTTGTATTTGTAAGCAAAAAAAAACATAAAAGTTCAAAGTGTTCAGGCTCCAGCAGGATAGTTTCGGCTATCATCCGTTCTCCGAAATGAGGTGCCTGGGATCTATAACTTACAAATTTACTTTTCTTGTTGTATTTAGTGGGTTTGTTTTGTGTTTTTGTTTGTTTGTTTGTTTGTTTGTTGTCGCACTTTCAGTCTTATTGGTCCATTATAATGGATAATAACATAATACAAATTAAGATAGAATTTAGTGATTTACAGTTTACAAAAACTACATATTTCTATTTTACTCTGAAAATTTAAAAAGCATCACAAAAGACCATGAACCAACAAATCTACCCCAGAAACTAGTAGAAGGAAACTGATCGAGGAACAACTTCTAATTGCAGCGCATGAGATCCATAACATGCCAATGTCTCCCGGTAATTCTTATTATAAAATTCTTTTAAGACAATCTTCAATCAAAAGAACTAGAAACAAGAACTAGGATTGAAACTAGAAACCAGACGATTTTCTTAGGTTTGAACGCAACTTACAAAATTATCTTGTAATCAATTAATATTAACTTATTGAACATTTCTTTCTCTTACAATTTGTTTCTTCAATTTTTTAAAAGTTAAACTGACATTTAAAAAACAATTACGTCATTGTAACAGAATCAAAACATCAACAACATTCGAATCTTTCCTGTTTGATTTCACAAATTTGTTCATTGGGCGCATATAAGGATATTTTAACTCGAGGATATTATCGCGTGCAAATCACAGTATCAGTAAACTCCATTTCCATTTTCTAACTTGGCAGTAGAGACAAAAAAAAAATACACCCACTTCCGGCAAAAATAAACCTATTAAAAGGCATTCATTATTGTTGGTCCTTTTTAGGTCTCTGTTGTGGACATTGATCGATTAAAACAAACAGAAATAGGTTTAGACGTTTTCTGAGTTATTACAAAATGAGTTTAATAGCAGTGATTTTAAATCTTGGCAGGCTATATTGACCGAATACAAAATGATTTTTCACGAAAATTAACGTAATTTAATAAACAGGAACATAAATTTATAAGTTTATTTATTTGTTTGTTTCACGAACATCTATAGAAAATATTTTAATGATTACTGGATTTTTAGCTTGCTAAATTAATAATGAAAAATAATTCTAAGTCTTAACACTTGATTTTGTAGTAAAAAAATTGTAGCTCGAATTTTCTTGTAACAATTGAAAAACAATGACTAGGCAGACTTTGGCAGAAGACTTTGGGTGGATTTTGTCTGAATCTGAGCTGTATTAAAGATATTGTTTTTTTTCTATTGCAAATGACTATTTGCAAAATTTTTTATTTTAAAATGTTTAATCTGATAAAAATGCTAACTATTCTATAAAAATTGGAGTTAACATAATAATGACGAAAATTGATCAAAAAAGTGGGATTTTTGTCAAGCTATTTTCGCTAAACTTTCAACACGGATGTTAAAAAATTATCTACGCTTCGTAGTTCATATGTAAAGCAAATAATCATCTTAAACGAAAAAGTTATATTTATTCTCTTACACGATGAAAGCAATTTTCTTTACATTAGAATTAAGAGTCTTATAGATTTTTCTGGGAATTGATTGCAAAAATATTTCATTATGAATTTATTCACTAAATAAATCAAAAAAGTATTTCAATGAAATAAAAACAAATCAAAACTTTAAATAAGTAAATTAATGTTAGCTACGAGTGCTTTATTCAAATGAGTATCATGTTTACCAATAATTTCTCTTGTTAATTATTATATATGTTACATTCATGAATTGGGCAAACTTCCGCCCATTCCATGAACTGGACAATTATGATATATAAATAAAAAAAAATAATATTAAAATAAGCATTAAGTCATTCAAAATCTTAGAATGGATGGACATTATGAAAAATAATATTAAGTAAATATCGATTTCAATAACAAACAAATAAACATAAGGAAATAATTCATGAAGTGGACGAGTTTTTTGCTCGGTCCGTGAAATGGACAAGCGAAAAAGCCAGTTCACGGAATCGGCAGAAATTTTCCTCAGTTCATTAAATGGTCATTTTCACTATTGGGGTGTATCATGTAAATGAAGTGTTGATGGAAACCCATCATTACTTAATTGCAAAAATTAAATTTACTCGGAATTTATTAGCACAAGGCAAAATTTTATATTACCCCATATAATCTTCGAGACCCCCCTTTTTTTTTTTTGCAAACATGGGGTTAACTTTTAATGCTCTGAAAATTAGTATTTTATAGAACTGCGCAAAAGGTATTTGAGTCAAGTAACACCACATAACCTTTTACCTTTGTTCTTAATTGTGTTCAGTATAAGATAAGTAAGATTGCATCAATCTACAAAGATATGTCATCTAATAATAATAATAATAATAATAATAAATAAAAAAATCGCCATTGTTTCTTGGTCAATCGCTATTCGTGTTTTCTTCTGACTCATGGCTGGAGATGCTTAATTTCTGTGTGAAACGTCTCAAATAACTACTTGAAATTCTATATTTTCTTGATGATTTTAGATTTGTAATGATGTAAATGCAATTTAATTTACTTTCCATATCTAAAGTCCCTACGGTGAATAAAGATCCTCCCAGAATGCAACGCAGCTTATAGATTGAGCTTTCCTGGCCGACCGCTAACATTGAAAGAGAAGAGGTCGCTTCTCTTCTGTTTCAATGTTAGTGGTCGCCCAGGAAAGGACAATCTATAACCTGCTTTGCATTCTGGGAGGATCTTTATTCACCGCAGGGACTTTAAATGTTTGAGAAATTTGAAAGCCAAAATTTCTCTGTTGCGCTGTAACGCAATTATGGTATTAAAAATCTATAAGCCAAGTTTCTAAATTGCTTTTCATTCAAAAAAAAAATACCCAGAATTGGTAATACAGTAGAGCCCGATTATCCGCGAGTGCCGCGAAAAAATTTTTTAATTACGAACCTCAAAAAAAACAATTTTAATCCAAGCCAACAACAGGGAAGTACAATAGGCCCTACAGTGCGAAGGTCGAAAATTACTGACAGGTTTATTGTGCATCATAATCCTACAGGCCTTCTCGGAATTTGTGGATTCACAAATGCAGACTCTTGCTCTGCAGAAAGGTTTCTGCTGTACTGTACATATTTTAAAAGTTTTGCATATTATGTTTTTTGTATAATAAAACGTAGTTTTTATGCTGAAATATTTTTTTTCGTGTTCACACCTCATTTTTAGTCTTTTTTCGGGTTATCCGCGATTTTTACTATCCGCGGTATCCTTGCCACCCAATTCCGCGGATAATCGGGGCTCTACTGTACCTAGATTCAGGAGCTATGAATTTTGTTTCTCTTATATAGTTTTCCAGATCTGTCTGTGTCTAACGCACTTCCTCTGTGTTTGAAAATAGAAATTTTCTAATTTCCTGTGAAAATAGAAATAATTTCTAAAATGAAACGTGATCTTCTGATCCGCAGTCAGACGTCTTATCCATTAGACCACGGGGATTACCTTCAAATTATTGTTAAATATCTCTTTTCACTCTGGATGGGTGTGTGTGAGACGCAATGAGAGAAGAGCCAGAGAAAAAAAACTAACCCATTAATTTTAGCTTACTAAATTAAAATTTAAATTTCAATCTTTATTTTTTTAGCCTACTACAAGCGCAAGCCAGACGAGCATTAGATGCAGAACCTCGCCCTCAGCGACGAAATGAAGAGTCGTTAGAGACATTTCCCGACATGAATGAAGAAATTAAAAATATTATTTTAACTTTTGCTCAACTAAAAGCCGTCACTCATTGTTCTCCAGTAATTGTTGTCTCTAGTCTCTAAATAAAATTTCCTAAAAATTTCCTAAAAATTAAATTCTCTTTTTTTTTTTTCTTTCCTCGTCAATAGGTTATTGCTTTTGTTTCTTTTAACTTCAAAACATATCAGTAACGATTTAGGATACTTCCAAGTATTGATATATTGTGTGTAAAATCTTTGGTGATATCAGTATATATTTCGTATATATTTCCTATAATTCATTTTTATTCCCATTTCTTTCAAATCCACTGATAAATAAAAAAGAATAATCTTATAATTGAACTTAAATGTATCTCATCCTCGGCTACCGTCATAACTGCATTAAATCCTTAAATCTTTAAATCCTAAATCTAAAACGTAATTTCTGCCAAGATTTTCATCATTACCCAACAAAGCTACAATGTACACTTTTTTTCTCTTTAACTCCATTGAATATTAATTTAATTTCTTCCTCATATATATATAAATAATTTGCTACATTATTACAATTCTGATTTTTGATCATTAAGTGCTTTTATTTTTTCACTTTCCTTTTTTTTTTTTTTTGTATTTTACTTATTTGCTATTATTCTCCTCCTGTTAATTATTCTATTAAATTCTTTTCTGTGTAATATTATTAAATAATTTTCTTTACTAGGTTTTCTAAAAAATATAGAATTGTATAGCAAATTTCCAGCTCTACTTAACTCTAACGGTAGCTCAAATGCCTAAACTTTTACAGCATCTTTCACATCATCATCGTTCTTGAAATGTTTTCCTTCATCATAATTCTCAAATTTCTTCTTATCATATGTAGAAAATAGACACAATAAAACTTACAACTCCTTTGCTTGGCATTCTATATTTCCTCCTTATGATAGGACTTCTTCAGGAATCTCAAATCTCAAATGATACACAATATAAAATAAATAAAAACATAAGAAAGAGAAAAATTGTCCTCTTCTTATTCAACATAAAATATAATAACAATGTCAATCGTAACAAACTTATCATATTACAAATTCTGTTCAATAATCCTTTCATCACAAAGTAAATCCATCATATTTCAAATTCTTTTCAATAATCCCTTTATACTACAAACTCATCATATTACAATTTCTTTAAACAAAAACCCATTATATTACAAATTCTTTTAAATAATATTAACATCATTTAACAATTTAATACCACTAAACAATACGAAAGGAACGTAAATTTAAATAATCCAAAACAAATACAAATTAATTTGAACAGACATGTAGATATGACAATTAATTCCTCATTTTAGTATTAAAAATTCTTTTACTTTCCTGTTTTTACTCAAAGACCTCTTGAATAAACTCAAAGATACATCATTCCACTTTTAGCGACCTGTCTTTATTCATACAGATGCAACTGTTGATTAGGCAGGATTCCAGCTTATATCGTTTATTTTTATCTTTCACACTGAACACATTATATACTATAGGGTCAGGGCAGTGGCCTTTGTTTACACAGTGTCTAGCCCATTCCTATATATTCACTTTTCTCTTTTCTTACGCCGTCGTGTGTTCTTTCACCCTCTCTCTTACTGTACTTCCTATGTATGTCTCTCCACAATCCCTGCATTTCAATGCATAAATGATATGATGGATTTACTTCGTTATGAAGGGATTATTCAAACGAAGTTGTAATATGATAAGTTTGTTACGATTTACATTGTTATTATATTTTATGTTGAATAAGAAGAGGAAAGTTTTCTCTTTCTTATTTTCTTCTTTATTTTATATTTTGTATCATTTGAGATTCCTGAAGAAGTCCTATCATAAGGACGAAATATAGAATGTCAAGCAAAGGAGTTGTAAGTTTTATTGTGTCTGTTTTCCTTCATGTTTATAAAATGATAATGATTTCGTTTCATTTAAATAACAATTTGAAACAGAAATGTTTATCCTTAGAGAGCAAAGCTGTGAAAATAGATTTGGACAAGGGTACAAGAACCTACAAAAATGCAAAGGTACAATGACTGGAGAACAATGTGACGGCGTTTAATTGAGTAGAAGTTTTTCTATGTTTAAATATTATGTTTAATATCTTCATCAAAAATTAATCCCTAAATCTGAATATTTTTAGAATATTTATGGAAATTTGATTACAAACATCACACCAAATTTAAATGTAAAAAACTACATTTAATACGAAAAAGCAAATTTTCGAAAAGATTACGTCTTTTCTTTTTCAAGCCTAAAATAACAATTA
>JAFIDM010009631.1:109099989-109116992 GCA_023159025.1 Thereuonema tuberculata
CAAATTGTTTTAGGCAACACTTGAAAGATTGTTATGTACTTGCAAGGAATGAAATTTTTCGTAAAACATTAAAAGAGCATTTTTAATTTTCATCTATTTTTAAATTGTTTTTCATGAATTCTTCTAATTTCTGATCAAACAAAGAATAACAGAAAACAATAACAATTTTTTTTTATTTTTTTTTTTTTTTATAGAAAACAATGATAATTTAAATAGAAGGCTAAACGAATACATTAACTGATATAAAAGTAATAATATTCATTTGAAAAACCAACATTTAATTAAAAGGCTTGGTAAAAATCATTAATAAGAATCGCAAGAATATAGCCAAATAAAATATTGTGAATAAATTATTATTTCAGAAAATCCTAATTTACTTTTTTTTTTGCTAATGATTTTATTAATAATATTTCCAAATGTTATCAATACAAAAAAAATCGTTTTTGTATTAAAGGTTTATATCAAAATGATGAGATTTCTTTCTACATCGTACTCTTCTAGTTTCTTAAGGAGATAGTGTGGCGTTTCGTGGGAATCAACGACAGTGAGAAGAGGAAATCACATTCCCCTGAATTCACACGATCACACAAATGAAAACAGTTCTATCTTACCCAATTGGAGATCGAATTCACGACATCTTTTTAAGAGAGTTCGATCCTAACCATCAAACTCAGAACCTTGTAACAGAAGATATAATTCAAAATGTTTATTTATTTTTTTTCCCAACTAAAGAAAAAAGTAATGAGAAGATCAGAAATAAAAGTTTCATTTCTAAATAATCTTGAAAATTATTTTGAGAGTAGATAAGCTTACAACTACTAAGAAGCTCCAATTACTTCATATTTATATTTTAAATAAGTTTTATATATATCAAAGCAAAGCTAATCAAAAACATAAGATTTATCATTTACTTACCTTTCGAAGTTATTTATTGAAAAAAGTATTGAATAATTTCGATGTCATTTATCGAAAATTTATAAAAAAAGTTGTTTCAGTTTTTAAACTAAAGACTTAAATAACCAAAAAAAATTGTCCTTTCATAATATAAAAACCCAATAGAAAAAATTATTAAATAATTCTGTTCGAAAGAATAAATATTTTGTTAAAAGTGTATTAATGCATTAAAAAGTGCTGATGTTTTATTTATGGGAATGTTCATATTCGTTTAGCAAAACAAACTTACTAGGAGCTGATTACAAATAATGGAAATAGCTTATTAAATCTACTAATGTTAACCAACGCAAATTTATTAGGAAGAATGAAATATACAGGGTTGATTGCATTTAAAAAAATACATTAAAAAATTGATTTAAATCTTATCTAATAAGACTGAGAACTCCTAAGACGTAGTAGCTCTAATCATCATCACTATGGGACAATAGAAGGAAAATAACGTGGAGAAAACTTCACACATTGTTAGATAAGAAATATAGATAATACTATGTAAAAATGACACAACTCACAAGAAAATTAAGCAAAATCAGCAACAATTCTATAATTTTTAGAAAGTCTGATGAAGAAAGCAATTTAATCATTTTAGACAGAAGTGATCAGGAAAATAAATCAGAAGAATTACTAAATCAATCAGAAGTATTACTAACAGGAGTCTAATACCAGTAAATAATTAAACAAAACAACGAAAATGCTGTATTTTCAAAAAACGGAAAAAGAATTAAAAAAAAAAACAAAAACAAAAACAGAATTGTGTTGATATTACAACTTTTTTTTTATAAAAATGGAGATACGAAATCTAGCGCCTTCGAAGGTCGACAAAAATCCATAAAATCAATAATCCTTTTAAGACCTATAATAAACTATTTCAATGCCCCCTACGCAAAAACTAGCTATGCTTTTGCACTTTATTAGAGTAAATTTCTTGAGGTTAACAAGAAGTCATTAGAAGAAACTTTAGAAATTAATCGTTATGCATACATACATACATACATACATACACATGCATAATAAACATTTAAATTAATTCCTCAGTAAAACCAATAGTAGAATCAGTTGAGAAATAACCTGAAAATAATCAGTAAATGCTACAGAGTTTTTCTTAAGCCAAAGTTAAATTCTTGTAATTTAATAAGATATTATGAAATATAATATGGCCGAACATTTATTTTAAATTTAAACATCAACTTTATCAATAAAAGTCTGGGTTTTCCATGGATTCTCTTAATCAGATATTTAGCTCTTCGTAACTTTAGTAACTTACGATGAATAAGTTAAAAGATGAATTTATTACAAAGATATAAAAGAGAACTGGGATGATACTAATGTGGAACACAAACCTGACGGAAATTTTTTGACAAGTTTTTTTTTTTTTTTCTTTTTCTTTCTCCGAACTGACTGACAAGTGAGACCTGCTTATACAAAACAAAAT
Source organism: Thereuonema tuberculata (assembly GCA_023159025.1). Lineage (NCBI taxonomy): Eukaryota > Metazoa > Arthropoda > Chilopoda > Scutigeromorpha > Scutigeridae > Thereuonema > Thereuonema tuberculata. Next base: position 109,102,373 of record JAFIDM010009631.1, read on the forward strand.
ATTAGATTTACAATTACGTTATTGTATGCAATGTTACTACTGATGTATATTATTAATTATCTACTAAAAAGATAAGAACCGATTGCAAAAAAAAAAAAAAACGGAAAAGAAAAATCGTAGAAGTAATGCATACTGTATAATTTAAATTGTCTTAATGGAAGTAAGGAGGGAATTCCATTTTTTTTTTTGTGCTGTTTGATTTCTACAGTTTATGTTAGTGCCTATTTTTGTTTTGGTTTGCTAATACAATAAGTCGCCTGGCACCAATAGAAATAGTCATACCGCACCAGTACAACATCAGCATATCTACTGTCATACAAATATACGAATGGCTTCTAGGCGATGACATATCTAGCTGATCTCAATGACGACTTTATTAATGCTGTCTTTATCGTATTCTATGTATGTCTTCATTTCATAGATAACAAAGAACTCAAATAAACATAAATTACAAACTAGAAGAGATCAATCACTTCAACTGACAATATAACTCATACCGATTTACTGATGAATTACAGTGTGAAGTGCATGCAAGTTTTCAATTGGGCAAACGAGTCGTAATCTTGACAAGTTTAAAGAGTTTTCAATCAATATCGCCCCACAGGCTTAATTCGTCGGACAAAGATTCAAAGTTTCTTCTACTGTTCCATCTTGGGTCAAACCTTTTAAATCACTCTGCATATTTAATATCGCCAATAAGCAGTGTATACTGTATGGATTTATCTAGGAATAGTGGGTAAGAGATGTGTTTTTCCTTCGCTTTCCAAAGCTAGAGATATCGTTTGAAAAGTCTGCTCCAATCTGCTTCTAATTTTCTCTTCTTTCATCCTTCATTTCCTAGCGATTTGGTAAACCTTGGGAAATTGTCATTGATAATTATTATCATCATTTAGCTGAATAAGCGATGAATGCTATAATAGTCCGAATAAAGAAAAAAAAAAAAGAAATTTTATTTTAAAAAAAATAAATTAATAATAATAGTTTTGTAAATAACAGAGATGTTCATCTTTGACTTGGATTTTATTTTTTATTACCGGTAATTGTATAGTTGCATTTTGCATATATGGTTTGCTAAGTTTTCATTACAATGCAAGCCGTCTGATAAGTCAATTATTTGGTTCAACATAAAGTTATATTAAAGAAACCAAGATAAGACAAGCAAACAAAGTTATATAAAGTTATATTAATTAGAAACAAAATGTGTTTGTGTTTCTATTACAATGGAAGAATGCATTATTGCAATAATAATAACTATTGTAATAATGATTTTAATTTTTCATACCAAGCAAAAAATCGACAGGGCTCTACTTGAGATTCTAATTATAAATTATTTTCTAATTTTTTTAATTATTAATTCATGCTTTTTAAAACTACATTGCATAGATTTTATTGGATTAAATAATAATGTGAACAGATAATTCGTTACGGCGACTTGCAGAGGATACGTTATAGAGTATGTTACAGTTGTTTACTTTACCAATACAGAGGGGTGCTTATGCTACAAGTGAACGATTTCAATAGGCAAAATCTCAAGTCAAGTAAGGTGAACACCTGCGATTTATCCAAGGATAAAGAAGGCAGCGTAGTAGCTAACATTCCATTTGATTGGTAATAGTGTATCACTTACAGTGCCACCGAAAATAAAACGATTTTGGGAGGACCATATTACTGCCAAATTTTCATATTCTGTGATTTTAAGCATGTGTAAAACTCGTGGATTGAGCTTTTCAAAAGAAGGTGAGAGCAACTTATTAAAAAAAAAAAAGTCAAGCACCTGCAACGTTAGACGAACCAGGACCCTCTAGAAAGAAACCCGCACCTCGTCAAATTTCGGAGGTGGTTGCTAAAGTGAAGCGCCTTGTCACGGGAGAGAATCAGAAAACGCAAAGGTTTGTTGCAAGACAAGTGAGGGTCTCTCAGTCAACACTACAGAACTTAATTCAACAGAAACTGCAACTGGTTAAACGTCACAAATCCCTTGTGCATAAGCTACTTCTGAGGCTTGTTGCAGAGCGACGTATCAATTGTCGAAAATTATACGAGCTTTGGACGACGCATATGTGTACCTAAGTGACTGTAACAAGCCCAGACTAATATATTACAGGCCAAGGGGTGAAAAAAAATTATTAAAAATGGTATCGAGAATGTAGGGAAAGTTTTCCGAGAGGTTTCATGATCATCGCTCGATACTGCTATAAGGGAAAATTCCAGATTCGTAAAGGGAACCTACAACTTCAAATTTATCTCCCTCTACTATCAGAAAAAATGTGCTGGATCCATTACACCGTAAAAAAGTTCCTCTCCTGTATGGAACAGGCATAAATCAAGTTTGGGTGCACCAAGTCAAAACTTTCAGTCAGATCTCTAAGTCGACCGTGGATTACTTAAAAACCCTTGAACAAAAAACGTCAATACGTGTAATTTCTTTTACTGGCATCAAATCCCCCGATGCATCCCCGATGGACGTTTGCGAGTTTCGGTTATTAAAAGGGGACCTTCAAAGTAGGCGACCCCATTCGTTGGACGGTTTGTGGAAAGACTGTAGAGGGGAATGGGTGGCGATTGATACGAATTCTCTGAGAAGGACTCTTTTCGAAAGGAAATTGCGATGCAGGACAATAGTTCGAAATAAGGGTATCAGATAGAACATGATTGTCGAGGATTTTCGTAATGTTGTGAAGAAATCGTTCATTTGTAACGCAATCAATCCTATAGGACGTTGGCCCTGCCTATTAGTAACTACTTTACTTCCTCCTGTAAATATTTCTAGCAAACTTGACTTTTAAAAATAAATAAATATTTTGTATTCTTTGTTGTTTTTTTTTCTATTTTGTTTTTAGTTTAATACTTTTTATTTATTTAATCTGTTATGCTACTTTGAATGACGTTTTGCTTAAAAATAAATGATCATTAATTTATCTTATTGGTTTAGATTAGACTACAGACTATGCTCTAATGTATAAACTAGACCTAATAATAAATATTCAATTTTTAACATAAAACAACATTACTTCAACTTCCGGCAATGCTGCCGATGGTGCAAAAATTAAAGCTTTTGGCGTAGGAGATTGGCTACTAATCGTTTATCCTTTGCTCGTGCGACAGTCTGGCTTGCGTGGTCGTTATTGGTGCAAAGCTGCTCTTATTGGAATAAATCCATCACGGAAATGGAGCCTCGATTCATTTTCTTAACTGCGTTTAAACAAATTGCTGCAAATTCGATATACTAGGAAATCCCAGTGGTATTCTCCGTGTCACTGATCGATATCAGTTTGTGTGGAACAGAAGCAATTGTTTACGTTGATCTTTTTTTTTTTTTTTTTTTTGAACACCATTTAACAAATTAAAATTATATATATTTGCTTTAATCCTTTTAATCGCACCTGGATAAAGGATATTTGTTTTCATTAGTGACATTACAATACATTAAAAAAACGCAAGAACACTCAAACAATTAGTTAGGAGATGGGACAATTATTCATTACAATAAGCAGTAAAATATATTGATTTCTTCATAGTAATCTATTTGGTTATCACCAGTTGCTTTATAAGAAAAACGAAGAATTGGTCCTCGAAATAGTGGAAAATTTCCTTTATATTATTTTATTATTACTTCTAATGATTTACATCTATATTAAAATCAGTACTAACTTCTTTTTTTACGACAAAAAAAAAAAGAATTCTTTATGCCAAATAATTATGATGACTGTAATGTTGCTTGATTTTCTAATCAGGGATTTCCCCTAAGTTAACATAATCTACATTTACAGTAAATTCGTCGTTTTAGCTGTATAGAGGGCGTCCAAATACTGTCCAATTTGTTGTAATTGGATGAAGCATTTGTTTTAAAGAAGTAGATAAATGTAGGGATCAAAATACTTATACATAAATTGATTGGTTCGCTATATTTTAAATATGTTAAATAGTGAAAGATGAAGAACAAAAAGTATGAAGTTTGAAATTATACAAACTCTGAAAGTTTAGATTCAGATCGTTCATTTTCAAAAAAAAAATCTCTATCTATCTACTTAGATAAATAGATAGATAAAGAAAAAAAAATAAAAAAAAAAAAAAAAAATGAAGCACTGATTTTCGCCTCTTTTAAAACTAGTACTTTAATAGGGATATTGAATTTGTAATTGCAAAAACATCCTCAATGCGAAACCTTATTGTCTTGACTGCAGCTTCTAGTATTTTGCTGCTTTTAATTGCTCAAAGATTACTATCAGTAGTTTGCCAGCAACCAATTCTTAATTTAAGTAATTTAAAAGAAAAATAGCTTGTTGATTGTTTTATTGATTAAAATGCAGAATGAAATCACAAATTATACCCTTATTATACCCAGGGCCTCACATCAAATTCATGGCCCAGGTACCAAATGCAATAACGGACCCCTCCGCTCCCACGTTATGGTCAAAATCATAGATTTCTTAGCCAAAAATATTGTGAAAACACCACACTATTTCAAATTTCTCCCTTTTAATAACATACCACACAGTTATTATCCTATTCTTAGAGTAAATTAATGATAAATAATAAATTAATTTAACATCAACATCTACTTTTTTCAGCTCTACCCAAAAGTTTAGAAAAAATTCGCAGTGCAAACATTGTAGGTCTAATGCAGAATAGCTCTACAGAGACGTTAAATCAGGAAAAGTAGTTTATATAAAATGTAGACTTCATTATAAAAAATAAAAAAAAGTCAAGAAGTGATAATTAATTCATTAATTTTTTTTTCGGTTAAGACCTCAGTCTGGGCACCTTTGACGGCCGGGCCCCGGTGATGAATGACCAACTGTCCCCCGTCCTTGTGGGGGCTCTGATACCCTTTGGGATCTTTGCCTCTTTTCATACAAAATTAGGGATGACTTCGTTTGCGACTCGCACTATATAATGACTAGAAATAAGGCTCGAAATAAAAATATCTTTAAATTTAACTGAATAAAAAAAAAAATAGACAAAGGTAACTTGAATTGCAATGAATTTTTATTTAAAATGACATCATTATTAATATTCCTATGTTTTTTGGCCAAGCGTTGACAGACAAAAGTCAATTTACAAAGAATTGAATTTTACTTTTACTTAATATATTTCGTATTTTTTTTATAAAAAAAAAAAAAAAAAAAAAATTCTGATAAAAGATTTAATTGACATCTCTGTTAAGGAGTAACAGAATTTATTATTATCATATTATTTATCATTATCAGATTTTTTTATAAACAATAAATAGTGAACAATAATTGAACAATTATTGAAAAAGAAATAATGGATAACGAATAAACATTTTCGGCTAGTATACAACCAGTGCACTTTCGAAATGTGTGTATTATTTGCTCAATTTATCGTCATAAAAGCCATTTCTTTTTAATCCAAGAAAATTTAGTGAAGATCTGAACAAATAAAATTATTTGTCCTGTCCATCATAAATAGAATAATCCTTCCATGAAAGAAGTATTCAAATAAAAAAAAAAAAAATACGATTTTGGGAGCAAACCCTCAAATTTTTTTTAGCAATTTTGTTAATTGTTCGTAATGCAATGGTAAATTGAGTTTATCTTTTCCATCAATTTAAAAGAAACATCTACGATCTAGTTTCTGCTAATCTAGTTTTTATTTTCACTATTTTTTTTATTTTTTTTCCTACCTAATGTTATTGCAGTTGCTTTTATCTCTTTTGTTTCTTTATTTATTAGAAAACAAAATACAATTTTTAAATACACATTTTTTTATTTATATATTGTCAGGCAATTTCCTTTATTTGTGGTTTTTATATTATTACAAACTAGGCCATCTCCCGTGTAAACGCGCTTGTTTTTCTATATCACATAGATTTGGTTAAGTAAGAATATTATATTTAAAATATTGCAACGTTTCGGCAATTATAGTTTTAATTGTCATTTTCGAAATACAAATAAATAGACGGATCGGAAATAAATAAACAATCTTGAGATTCAAAAAACAGATTGAATACATTCATTATTTAATGGGGCGAATGGGAAGGACACATATGTCAAAAAAACAAAATAAAGTGAGTTGTAGTCCCGGTGGCCTAATGTATAAGACGTCTGACTTCGGATCAGAAGGTTGCAGGTTCGATTCCCGTCGTTTCGTAGTAAAAATTACTTATATTTTCCATTCTCACAGGAAATTGCACCGGACAGAGAAATAAAAGATTTTAGTAATTTATAGATTAAACATGTGCTTATGCTGTTGTGTTTTCATTAACAATAAAAGTAAATTAATTAATTATCATTTTTTTTCGAAATCCTGTTAATAACAGGATGTATATTTAAGCAAATACTTATATTTCTGTTAAATTAGAAATTAACATTATTAACACGTGTCATATAGTATTTATTTGCTGATCTAAATATCAATAAAAGAAATCAAAACTACAATGTCTAATTATAAATATTTATACGTTTAAACTTTGTATGATGACGACATAACTGGCTTATAAATGAAATATTGATGTATACACTGTTTGGAGGATTCGAATACACTAGTTTTTATTTGGTTTTCAAAATATTCCCTTCGAAGAACCATGTAGGCTATAGCCAAGTTCTTAATGAAAGCCAACGGGTGAAGGAGATAGGACTCCTTCGATTCAAGAGCAAAAAAGGGGAAGAACACCAATACTAACTCCTCTATTGACAGAAGGATCTGTTTGAAATGGAATTCACTTCGGAAAAATCCCCGACCACCCGAGATTGAACCGAGACCCTTCGAATCCAAATCGAATAAATAAGATTGTTAGTTTCAGGTTCTGCTAAATCCAATTCCAGTAGTCAAAATATTCATTGTCTTTAGAAATTAATTTATTAATTAATTTCAGCTGCATTTTTAAATGATCATTGGAAAAAAAAAAAAAAATTCAAACAGTAATGCCTATGACAAAACTCAAAGCATTTCACTGCCTCAAATCTAGTTTTTCTACTGATTGTAGTTATTATTTCCTTACTTTTTTGTTTCCTTTGGCCTTCAAGACTTCCAGACTTCCTAAAAATAAACTTAGTTAAACATGAAGAGCGATCGTGCAAAATCAGCCAAATCCAATTTTTGAAAAATTGAGTTCTCCACCTTAAGTGCAACTGATTTTACCTCCCGCTAATGTGGAAGTGATTTTTTTGGAGCAATTACATACTGAAAATAAAGCAGAGAACTTTGAATGCTCGTCCAAGAACATCTTATAGAAATTAGAAAACAACTGAAAGTTGAATAGAATGAGGTAGCATTTTATGAGAGGTATCAGGGGTATCTATCGAATTTTATTTCTTTGGGGGAGGGGGGTTTGGTAAGCCGATATCCAAAAATAAGTCATTTTCAAAATTTTGAAAAGAGTTCCAAAGTCCTACAATCGGTCATTCAAATAAAAAAGAAAATAGAGCTGCTTCTATACATTCGAGATTCTGGGGAGAGGACCTTCCCCTTCCCCCATAGACCCCGAGAATTGCGTTGAAGAATCTGACGATGATTTGTTAATTCTTTTCATTCTGGAGTACATAACCAATGTACCTAATGTTTGCTTTTAGTAAATAAAAATATTGCATTAGTAAATAAATAATATAAGTTAATTAAATTAATTTTAATTGAATGTAATATATATCTGGTTTTCGTTTCATTTTGATAAATATTAGTATATATATTTGGCTTAGTTCTTTCAGCATATCTAAATTCTGTTCCAAAGTTAATGTTTTTCCGTGTATTTTTCAGTTATAATCACCATTAGTTAAAAACACTTAGAAAACTTTATTTTAATATAAATAATAAAAATAAATAATAAATAAATTAATTAAATTATAACTAGAGGATTGAGCTCCACCAGACTTTGGAACTCTTTTCAAAATTTTGAAAATGACTTATTTTTGGATATCGGCTTACCAAACCCCCCTCCCCCAAAGAAATAAAATTCGATAGATACCCCTGATACCTCTCATAAAATGCTACCTCATTCTATTCAACTTTCAGTTGTTTTCTAATTTCTATGAAGTGTTAGTTTGGCTATTTATTGGACACTAGAATAGAATTAATACTGTTGAAGTTAAATTTGGAGAACTTATCATTAGTTGCGACGGGTTCTGAAAAAAATTAAGAAATGCTTTTAAAGTACAAGTTTAAAGAAGATTTTTCTTCTTGCGAGATTAAAATATGTGAGAAGATGTTTTCAGATTTAATGCCACAATTTCAAATTTCTTTTTAGCTGCTTTCATGTCATGGTATTATTTTTCTAAAGTTTCAAAAGTAGTATTGAGTATTCAGAAGAATCTCAAAGTCGCAGTGGCGTAAATAGGTTTCTTGGTTTCCTCGGGCGAATGATCAAAATGCTGTCCTAAGGCCCTAAGGTACTGTTTTCCAAACCAACCACAAAAAAAAAAAAAAAATCGGATCGTAGCTTCCAGCCAAAAAACAACAAAAAACAAGACACCCATTTTGCAGCCGCATTTCAAGAATCGCTCGGAGCTGCTGCTTCAATCACCTCAGGCTTATTATTTTTTTATTTTTTTTTATTTTTTATGTACCCTATCTTTCCCTCATAAATAAAAATCTGAAAAGAAATTCAATCTGGGCATGGATTTATAAATTTCCTTTTGAAATTATTTAAAATTGAGATGAAACTAAGGAATAAATTCAAAATAGCAAAGAATCTTTATCTATCTTCTTATCTTTGACATCACCTGTGAGTACCGGGGTTCGGTTCTCATGTGGGTTTCGTGATGGTGGACGATCCGCGCTGGGCAGGTTTTCTCGGGGTTCTCCCGTTTCCCCTGCACTTCTCCCACCATACTTCCTCAGTCTTTCTCTCCTTATTTCCGTGGGATAGTACAATAGACCTCCGGTCGCAGTGCTTGGCTTCTCTGCCACCCACATTCACTACATAACATAACATAACATCTTCTTATCTTAATTATTTTTAACTAATCCATAGTTCAAAATAAAATTGATTCAATAATCATTTTAATATGTAAAACTACGATTTAAAAGGAAATAATAATCAAAGAAATCCGTGCAAAATCTGAAATGCAAACAACATTATACAGAGAAATACAAAATAAGATGGAAAAAAAATTCAAAACCTGGCGGACAGGAAGAAAAAGTATGTATTTCTTCAAACTCTGCCATAGGAGAATGGATTATAATCTTCGTCGAATTATTTCTTGTTAAATGTTATAATTATTTTCAACGCCACAAGAGATAAAAGGAAAACGAAGGAAATGAAAATGTTATTACTATAAAGAGTTTTAATTAAATAAATACAAAGGAAAACGAATTATTTAATTTGTTTGCATAAGTGAATAAAATAAAATCGTTTTGGGTAAACAATGATAATATTAATAAGTGAACTATTATCATTGATTATTTTAAATGAAAAATACAAAGCCAAATAACATTAATAGTATTATTAACAAACTGGCAGCTCTAAAAGCGCCTTTGAGGCGGAAGCTTTTAACATTAATGAGAGAATAATTAATTTGGTTAGAGACCGGCCAATCCTCAAATTTTCCAATACGATTAATCTAAAATTTAATTTATGAATTAGTCATAGGAGTTATGCGGATCCAAAATTGTCCAACACGATAGGAAAGAAATTAATAGTACAATGCATAGACGGAGCATCTGTAAGCAGTTATAAATTTCGAATTTTAATCTTCCTGTTTATTTCTTAATTATAGAAAAGTTCTTATGAAAATCCGAGTTTACCTAACAGCTTGGAATATTTTAATAAATTGATGATTACTGAGCATGCGCAGTCTTACTATTTCAGTGTACATTTTTGTTCTTTGTTCGTCCATTTGTATGTTTGTTTGAGCATCAGGTTAAAACGACCGGATGGATTTCCATCAAATTTAGTATGTAGCGTATTTATGGTCCAACTTAAAACACAGGCTTTTGAAATTTGATTTCCACCACCTCTTATCCGTCAAAACTGACCCCCAGAAATCCCTCGTTTAAACAGCTAGACTCATTTCTTTAAAATTTGATACGAAGCTTATTTATGAGAAACTTAAAATATGAGCACAGTTATTTTAGTCTCACCTCCGGCCTTGAAATGACTCCAGCATTGCATTCAGCTTTCCCCATTAAACGATGGAAAGCTGAATTTGTAACGATTATAAATAATAATAGTCTTTGATCTGAATAAATGCTTTAAAGTAGAGATCACAAGATCAAGTCAAATTACATTCATTTCCATCAAATAGCAATGTTCATTTATTCTATGTAATGTCTGAAGTGTCTTTTCTTGGTGTTTCACTAACAGGAAGTGTTTTATAAGAAATTAAACAAACCAAAAAAAAAATGAATAAAAACCACTTATCAAAAGGCGAAAAAAATATTTAACCGTAGAGCCAAAGAAAAATGATATCATATTGCCAAAGACGGTGAAAATTGTGGGGATTTTCAGCACTAACAAGGGAAGTGCGTGACCTCGAACGCTGAGAACCGCACGAAAATGTGCTTAGAATATAAATCGCTCATGCCAAAAACAGTGGTAGAGTTATTCTCATGCAAAACTGCACGTCTTACCACGAGAGTCATTTAAATGATCACCTATTGAAGATCCAAGAGAGCAACTGTGGTAACGCGAAGAAACAAAATATCGATATAATAGGACCAAAAACACACATATTTCAATGTCGTGACTATGTTGCTATGTTTCCCTTTGCTTAAAATAATTACGCTATCTGAACAACAAACTTTTCCTACTGACCTAATAGTGATGCACAGCTATTCTGTCTTCAAAGTGCGCTAGCAGAAACAGCTGAGTTTTGCATGGGAATGACTCATACCACTGTTTTTGGGATGAGCGATTTATATTCTAAGCACATTTTCGTGCGGTTCTCAGCGTTCGAGGTCACGCACATCCCTTGTAAGTGATTTTCAGTGTCTTGCTGAATTGTTTTAAGGCATTATGTACTACATCAGAACCTTCTGGATAAGGAATTGGGAATAAACACAAAATATTCCTATTACTATGTTTCATCCTTACTGTAGTAATAACAAATAATAACAACACATTCTTAATTTAAGAAAAATCTTCAGATAAGAAAATTAAAAAGCATAATGATATTGCTTTTTTAATTTATAATATATATATATATTATAATATTATTTATAATATAATCAATGAGCCTGTTTTAATAAAACATAATATGTTTTATGTTTTATCCAGCATTCACTAATGCGGACAGAATAACTATTTGAAAATAAATCGCTACAAAGGCCCATAAATAATCAATAATTATTTATCATCTTTAAATTTTATGATATTGCCGAATTTTACCCGGGCGAATCAACATTTTATTTCTAAATGAAATTTGCTTAATACTGAAAAAACGTTATTCCCGAGTTTCTATCTGAAATCCAGGTTTAAAGCAGGATTCAGAATAAAAAAGGAAAAAAATAACAGAAATCATATTAATTATTTCTGACACTGCGCGAACTATCCTTTAACTAATCTTGTCAGGATGTTGAATTTCAGTTCACCAGTGAAGTGTAGAATAAATGTGTAGAGGAAATGGAAAAAAAAAAGTAGGAAAAAAAGGATAGGATTTTTTTTCTTTTCAGCTTGATCAACATCAGCGCAGCTCTTAGCAATGTAAATACTTTGTAAGAGTGCGATGTGATTTTGTAAAAGGATATGGAAGTTTCTAGATTACCAAAGACAAGATTATCCCATTACGTTCCTTACTTTTAGGAGAAAGATTGAGCAATCGAGAAGTCGTGAAAAACATTTAATGTTCCATTTTGGAGGTAACAGTGGTAGTGAAAGCTTCTGTTACAAATTCCAAATCATTTTATTTACTGCTGGACAAGTCATTCCTAGAAGAATTCAAGTCATAATTCTGTTCATATATATATGAACAGAATTATGACTTTGAATTTTTTTTATATATATATACAAAAAGATTCTCAGTACTGTAACATTTATTGATGAAATGTACATTCACTTAAACTCGTTCAGTGGATAAAAAAAAATAAAAATTGGGGTTCAATTGCTGGAAACTGTAATTGATTGCTTTAACATAATTAGCGACAAACAGTGCCATATTCAGGAACTATTATATGATTATAATTTTATCTCAAAATTAGTTCTTTAATTGCAATTAGTTATTAAAATGACTGCAATTAATTAGGTATCAAATTAGTCTCAATAGGAATTTTCAATTTCCAAATTAAGAAATCCTAAATTCGTTTTGATACTAGACTGTAGGGTAGTTTGATTTCATTGTAGGATAATCCAGACTCTTTTAGACAAGTTATCGAAGCTCCCCAGCTTTATTGTCATTTTCGCATACGATTACATTTATGCATATTTTCGCATATTGTCATTTTGCCCCCAGTTGTCATTTTCGCATAGGATTTCACATATATTAATATTCTCAGTTGCTAATTAAACTCCAAGAGAATATTCAGTTTATTGGATTACTCTAATGCAAATTCAAGCTTAACTTATCTTTCTAATGTTTTGTTTAGTTGCAGGTTCATGTTGCAATTGTTAGTCCTTAACAATTTATTTTAATAAAAAAAAAGTGGCCATTTATTTTAAACAGATTTCAGCAATTTCTTTAATATGTAGTTTAAATTCTATTTTAGCAATCTTGTAGTAGATTTCTACGTAGAAGTATCTGAATTACATAATTTGTATGTGATTAAGTTGCAAATAGGAATTGCCCAAGCCTCCCCTTTAACTTACTTAAAATTTAATTGCGATTATTTAAAGCTTTTTAGAGTTACATTTTTTAAATGCTCAATTTTTAGAAAATTTAATAAATTTGTAACTCCCAAAAATTGGTATAGAAAATTACCACCTCTTGAAATTGGTAATTTTCTTTTATTTTTGTAGTAATTGGTAATAATACCCTTTTTTAACAATTTATACTGCTATAGAAATGTTATTTACATAATATAAACAACCAACTCTCAAACAACAATGATTTTCAGACAATATACCTAAGCTATACTTTTATATATACTTTTATATATATTCTAGGAAGAATATGTTTGCTGACAAGAATAACTCAATACAGAGAAGAGCATTCTGCTTATAGTGAAATTACTAGAAGTACTGCTGTTAGATTCAATTCCATTACTATCAATCAGTGCTATTCCATTTAACAAACAGTGAGGAAATTTGTATTTCCCAAGTCCCACTGTTTGCCGTACTTAATATAGAATCAGCATTTGCGTGAAAATGCAATCGTAAGCCTACGTCTAATTTAATTTTATTGTTTTCCTTAAAAATTTCAACTTAATACTTCCTTGAAATAGGATTTGATTTATTTTTCATTTTTTATATTTAATTTTAGCATTATCGACGAATTTGAAGACAATTATTTGAAAATTGCGACTATTATTAAAATGAAGAGTTTTGAATGAGATAAAAAAAATCCCTTACGACAAACAAAAGTAACTAAGTTTACTTAATAATAAATTGATAGAAATGAAACCTCGGAAAATATATTTGTTTTTGTCTGAAGCAATCTGAGAAATGGACTCCGCTTTGAAATAAAAAAAAAGGCAAAAATAGATGTTTTCGAAGATAAGAGTTAAGTAAAGTTTTTTCCAAATATTTCAAGGAATAAACAGAAAGAAAATTTAATAACATCCTTTTTAAATAAAATTATTCTTGTTATTCATATTTTAATTTCCTAATTGAATTCTTTTCAGTTTAGTTTGTTTGAAACCAACAAAAATGTAATTTCTATCAAAACTCAAACCTTTATTAAATTAATTATCACTTAGGACATTTTAATTATTAAATCCTGAAATGCAGTCGTTCTGTATTGATTGTAAATTGATAAATATTGTTACACTGTTTTCTAGTATTTATCTTAGTTCAGCAACTGATTATTTGAAATTATCACTCTTGATTAGTTAACAGTGCTATTTTAAAAAACCATTGTGGTTGTAATAAAAAATAAAGGCATTTCAAGCATTACTATGACTCCAAACGATAGAGGAATTTCTGAATTTCCTGATTCTTTTTGATAGGGTAATGTTGCAGATTATGTATGTCTTATGGTATTTCGAAAATCTAGCTATATCAAAATTTCGATAATATTACTTTTGCAAAATCTTATTATCAAATTATTGTTTACTAGCAGCAAAGCCTGTCGGACGACAGGCATAAAAAAATCTGAAAAATTATTTTATTATCAATCATCAAATATAAAGTAAATGTAATCTAAATACTGTGCTAACTTGGGAAGCTTCTAAGGCAAAAATGGTTTTGAGTTTCGAAATCAGCGTAAATAACTGAGTAAGTATGCCAAATTTCATTAAAATGGATGCAGTGGTAACAAAATTATTTGGTTTGGAACGTATGTTTTGTTAGAATTTCAGTTGTCGAGGTCAGTTTCCAAGAATAAAATTTCATGGAAACAACATGGAATGACACAATGAACTAATATTTTCATCCAATTTGAGTAACCTTGATTCAATGGTACCATGGAGAACCTTGGATCTATCTTAATAGCTTAATTATATCGAGTTACAGACAGACAGACAGACAGACAGAAGAACTTAGCCAATTTATATATATATATATATATATATATATATGTATATATATATTTGACTCGATTAATGATTTGATTTGAATTTTTTTTTTTTTTTA
>JAFIDM010009631.1:109123573-109140699 GCA_023159025.1 Thereuonema tuberculata
AACATTTATTTTTTCTTTGAAGATTGTGAACATACAAAACTGCAATACGAAGAAATGAAAGTAAAAATAAAGTAAGGAGACTTAATTACGTAGGTTACAAAATGGCAGTAAGATAGTCTTTATAACAATAAGTTATAATTATTTAGGATTTGTATATGTCAACTTAAATTAACATCTATCCATTCAGAGAAAATTATTTATAATTCGTTTACGCTTCTGCTAAATCAATATGCAGCAAAAAAGTTTTTGGATAGAATTGTTAAGCTAATTCGTCTTGTTTTCATCTTACAAGAATTTTAAAAAATTACAGAAAAAGATATTTTTAAGATTAAAAAAAAAATCAAATTCAAGATTAAAAAGAATTAAACATTCAGACTCAATTCAAATAGTTTATGACAACTATTAATACCCTAGAAAATTAATAATAAATTATTTAAATAATAAAATAAAGAAATTTCTAAAATTAATATTTCTCAGAGTACTATTTTGTTTAAAATACTTAGCATATTTGTGCTGCCGAGAGGATTTAGAATTTAGAGTTGAAAATTATAATGATAAATTTGCTTTCTTTTTAAGATTCTTTTTTTTTTTGTTCGATAATCAGACAGTAAGTACACAATAGAAACTCTTTCGAGTTTTCTACGGAAGCCATAATTATAAAATCAGAGAAACAAGATTGTGATTTCAGACAGATATAAAGTAGAGCAACTCTCCCACGAAGATTGGAACTGCAATTGGAATTTACAATGATCTGATCAACGTTTTTCTCAGAATAGTTTATGTAGTTCTTGTATTTTAATGCTAAATTAGTACTGTTATTTTAAATTAATGCTAAATTAGTACAGTTATTTTAAATTAATGCTTCATTAATTAATGCTTTGACTAATTTCATTTGCACGTCTTGTGATATAAATTTATGTAAAGATTTATCTCAAATTCCTTTAGGCAATGACATTTCGAATTCGTTTAACAATGACATTAGCGAATGCTTTCTTACTATAAGGTCGCTGCAACAATGAATATTGATAATTAAAATTCATTGTTATGAGGATTAATAGAAAGAAAGCATTCGTCACTGTCATTTATAGCCACGTAACTACAACGTGTAGGAGAAACTATAATCATTTAATTAGAAATCGTAACACAGAGCGCGTTCTGTATTTGTAAGCAAACTGTTGCCATCTGGTCGCCGAAATGGTAGCGTTATGTCACAAAAGTGTTATATCAGCGAATCAGTTGTCGCAAAGCGGGGGTATGACGGTATCTTGATTATGACACTTTAACAGTCCAATTCTAAAGGTAGTTTTGAGCTCTTTTCTTAAAGTTAGTGAGTTTATAACAATTTAACACTAGTACGTCAGTCTATAACACTAGACTACTCTAAATCTTTAAAGTAACAAGTATCCTAGAATAAGTAGTTATAATAGTATCACGATTATGAGGCTTTAAACCAAAATTAATAGAAATTTCACAATTGTTAGTCTAAATCTACTCAAGTTTTAGTTTTTTAGACTAAATTATTTTGAGTTATGCTGAATATCGAAGATAGCGTTGTCTGGTTCAAATTGTGTTCCAAAGTTACTTTTGTATTCTTTTTGTTCTGTGATACTTACAAGATTGTACTAATAAACAAATCTACTCTTAACTTATAGAAGCTAGGTTTAAGTAGATATAAGTAACTGAAAAAAACATAGTTCTATTTTATAATTCAAGAACTATATGTATAGGAATATGTGTAAGAAAATGCACTACTTTTTCTAATAATTGAAGAATTCTACTTATTCTAATTAAATTGATTGATAAGCTTTTTTTTCACTTGATAAAGTTTAAAATACAAATAAGTAACTTTTCTATGTAGAAATTTTTTTTTAAATACACTTTTTCGGATAACAGAAATGTGGAAAGTTCCTATTTAAGGAAAATGAGAAATGAAATTATTTAATGGAAATTATTCAACAATTAAAGATACTTCTTAGCTTTCATCATTTAAATTTAAGATTTTTATTATTTATATTTGAAATAAAAATGTGTTTCAATGTAAATAATTTCTGAAACTCTAAAGCTTTTCCTTGCAAATATTTTCATATTTATCTTTAAAATAGTGTCCGGTTTGGTGTCATTTGAAAAATAATTTTTAAAGTACTTATGAAAATAATAAATAGAGTATTTGTTATGAGCGTCTAGAAAGGATTTTAGAAAACCCAGTTTATTACTTCAGAAAGCCATGAATAAAAATGGTCAATGTAGCTCCCGTGGGAAGGGAAATTTTCAGGCGAAGCATTTCCTATCACATGTCGTAAAGTATAACCGTTACCTACGATGTGGAATGCAGGCCAATATCGTCTGCCATATTTTCTCGTTGCTGTCAACTTGTGCTACCAGGACGACAGTGTCAAGAGGCATCAGAGCGTATTCACGTTGCTTAGCAACTGTCGTGTAGAGTTGAGCAACGTGCGACCGGATTGGATGATGGGCCTGTTAATTGGACTTTAATTGGAAGCGATGTCAGATTGGGTAAATAAAGTAATTGTTAGGAAGTTTGATATTCGCTTTAGAGCGACTTATTGAAAGTGGAAATTGCTCACTTCATAATTTGAAGTTTCGTTAGTCAATTTAAAACCAATATTACAACAATATAATGAAAACGCTGATATACGGTTGATTTACATATTAAAATATGATATGATTCGGCTTAAATTTATTATTGGTCATAATACTTATCAAAGGAAAATATAAATTCATAGATCTTAAACATATTCGGAATATCGCCCGAAATTCTTGTGTGTGTGTCAAAAGGGCTACAGAAGGCAAAGTTACTTTAAATTATACTTATGATAACATTTTTAGTTAGCATTTAATTTGTATGATTCATAATGCATTACAAATAAAGACATTTTTGTATTTTGTCTAAATAAAGAAACTTTTGAAAAAAAACATCTTTTCAAATTTTTTCATATACATTTTACAATAATAATAATAATAATAATAATAATAATAATAATAATAATAATAAAAAGAGACAGAAAGAAAAGAGAGAGAGGGACAGGAAAAAAACAAACAAACAAAAAGCTAAAAAGTTGTTTGTATATGAAATATTTCCAGTATTTAAAAGTAATGCGTAATACTTTCTTTAAGTCTTTCAAAGTTTGAATTTTTAAATCAAATCAGTTCTTCCTTTGTATTAGATATTAAACGTTGTCATTCCAACAATAATATTTAAACTTCAAATTAACTCTCCTTTGACGAATTTTGAAATTTCCCTGACTCTATTAGGGCCAGTTGAAAGTTTTCTTTAAATATTTAAGCATCTCAGGACAGCTGATGTTACAATATATTTTTTAATTTTGAAATTATTATTTTTTTTTTTAAATTAAAAGTAAAAAGTTGAAGTATGCAGTTAATATCTGGAGACTTGACATAGGAAATTTAAGTCTTAACAAATTATTTCAGCTGATATTGAAAAATCACAAAATGTTGTAAAGGTAGGAAGAAAATTCCAAGTTACATTTGTAATTTCATCGATATTCGTTGTTATAGACTAATATTATAATTTTAATAAATAGTTAATTTAAGTTTTTAAATTCAATTACTATGGAAAAATAAAGGGTTTTTTTTTTTTTTTTCAATTTTTTAACCACTGTACTTTTGTAAAAGATAACAAGAAAAATATTTGAAAAATAAGCTACTTAAATATCAATCACCGATAGTATATATTGGTTTGGTTTTTTTTTTAATACAAATAAAGAACATTTTATCAAAACTTTTACAACACATTTATTTATATATCGCCGAAATTATTCTTTCATACTTTAAATTAACATTAAGCCCAAAATAACCTCAAAACTACAGCCCTATTTTCTAGCTTTAAAAATTAATTTTCCTTTAAAAGTTAGTTTAAATTTTTCCATTTAAAAGAAATAGTGAAGGTGAAAAACTAAACGACCGCCAAGGGGAACTTTTCTGCAATACATACTTCTTTACAGGGAAGTTTTAAAGGGAAATGTATCAATCTAAACAAAATTTCTTCTTTACATGTTTAGACATTATCGACAAGAATAGACATTTAATTGTTTCATCGTCCATTTGTTTATTTCGCCAACAAGAGTTATTTTTTTTATAAGATTTCAATCAGATTTAAAAGCTTAATTCTTGAGGCTCATTGTTTAGCAGGGTAATAGAAATCACTATGTTGTCACGTATTTACCTATTATTTCTTAAGCAGTTAGGAGACTTACGTCACTTATAAAAACTATAAATTAAATAATAAATATAATCTAAGTTAAATTCTTCAACATGAACACCAATCCATAACATCACCGATATTTCGTTCCTTTTATCAAGAAACTTTATCAAGGAATACATTCAAAAGAAAAGAAACCATCTTTCTTTTCTAATCTATCAACAATAAACTAAATATTAACAAATCATACACGATCTAAACTTGAAGATCAGAATAACAAATTAATAACAATAATAAATAAGCATACATGATTTAAACGTGAAATAAAAATAACAAAAATAAAAAATAAAAAAACTTTAAAAAAATAATCAGACACAATTCAAATAACAAAACTAATAATCCAGAAATAAATTAAATAACTACACCAAGTTTAGTTTTTTTTTTAATTTTCTATTATTATTCAAAAATTTCTTAAAAATGCCGAATGAGATTTCATTTACTTTTAACGATCTTTCTTTATTCTTGCATCTACTCCAATTTATGAAGCATGATTCTAAAAGTAATCTCTTAGTTTCATCATGAGATTCATATAAGATCTTGATCAGAGGATCCGGATTGTGGTTCAATTCCAGGCAGTGGTCCGCCCAATCAGAAATCCTTTTCTTATTTCTTCTGTATGCTCTTAAATGTTCTTCAACCCGTTCCTTCAAGGACCTTCCCGTGCTTCCAATATAGATCTCATCACAAATTCTACATTTTAAGGCATAAATTACTTCCATTTTCCCATTTTGCTTAAGTCATTAGAATCTTTATTCCGAATCTTTTTCTTAAATAATCTGTTACCTTTATAATAAATGATTTTTACCTTATTTTCATCACAAACTTCTTTTATATTACTATCCAAATTTATTCCAATCGATAATTTCAAGTATTTATAATTTGGATTTACATCCTTAATTTTATCCACCATTCTTCTGTTTTTGTTCCTAAAAAAACTTATCAATAATAGAATCAATAAATTTCTCCGGCTTCCATTAAATAACTACATCAAGTTTAGTTTTTCTTTTAATTTCATTATTCATAAATTTCTTAAAAATGCCGAATGAGATTTATTGGAATAAATCAAGTTATTTTATAGGCATTAAGATAATGCAAATATTGATCTAATCGATTCGTAGCGAACATGAAAATCTAAAATTATTCATAGTTATTTATCTTATGCTTCCTATATTCTGTCTTATATAGTGTGCACATACAGTAAATTTTACTTTTTAATTTTTTTCGGAGAATTTTACACTTTACTTACCTGTTAGAGGCATTCAGATTCCAAGTGAGATGTATCTTTTCAAACGTAGTTTTCCGTATTTCTCTCCAAAGATGCATACGTAATTACCGTAATTAAACATAATCAACTCTATCGCAATATTCTGCTATCACTCCTAATTTTAATTTTGATTGGCAATGGAATCGCCAGTTTCTTTGCGTAAAAATCATAGTACCCATTAGACCCATTTCTCCAGTGGTAATTTTATTATTAATACATTGAGTTGCACATTGCTTCTTATTAATGTTTAATGTGTTTTAATTTAATTCAATTTCATAGAAGGATTTCATTTTTTCTCACGTTATTGAGTAAATCCCGAACATAAAAGATCAGTTAAGACGACTATTCTACGCCGAATAACATTTGTTTATTATCTTCATTATTAATACAAATAAAAAATCTGAAAAAATTAATGCATAAATAAAAATTTAATTATGTTTTATAATTCTGTATAACAAAATGATAAAGTAGTGAGTATTTCGTGAGTATTTCGTGAACTTGAAAAAAGGCACTATATGTGTCGAAACTAGTTGTTCCATTTCTTTGTTATTATGTTTTTATTTTTCTAATATCTGTGCGTCGGCGTACATAATATTGTAAAATGATAAAGTAGTAGGTTATTTACAATCAGCGTTTGCATGCACAAAAGCATTTTACAAGCATGCGTTTTTTTTGCAATTCTTTTTTACCGATTATTTTCAGTAGAAACAAATGTTCTCCAAATAAGCGGCATTTTATTTTGTATTACTATTGATGTGTTTGTCCTTGTCGCTTCTTGCAAATTTTGTTGGATCAACTCCATATCAACTTTTCGTGCAATGTTTTTTTGGTAGATTTCCAGAGACTTTAAAGGCAGTATTTGCAGGGGATTATTGCTCTCGTAAATTGTAACATAACGGAATTTTACATATTGTGTTCAAAGAAAATTAAGAAATCGTCTGTAAGTCATGAATTCATTATATATAGGCCTATTCACACTTCTTCTAAAACAGAATATTGATTACAAATTAACTCATTCTTAAGCAACTCAAAAATATTCATGCATAAATTCACGTCGTCAAATGCCTTTTTTTAAGGGATGTAGTATCAGTTTTATTTCTTTGAAAGTATCACTTTTACTTCTGTTTTTATTTCTTGGACAGAATCAGTATTACTTCTCTTTTTATTTCTTGGACCGAATTAGTTTTATTTCTGTTTCTTCTTCGACGATATCATTTTGAAAAAATACACTCTGAAACTATTGCCATCCCTTTATGCTAGTCAAAATATGATTAAAATTCTACAAATGTAGACTTACTAGCTATACTAACTGCAGTTGCTTTTGAAACCCAATGTTTTGGCCACTACGTTTCCTTCTGCGAACTTTCATGTAGAAACACCTTTACTCAGTAATCGAGAAATAGTTGCACTTCTACGTTTTCTTGAAGACAGTCACTATAGTAATCTAACAAATGATATTACTAAACACACCCAGAAAGACAAATTGTTGTTGTATTGAAAAATAGCTGCTAACCAAGTGTGGAGAATAAAGACTTCTCAGTTCCTCAGAAATGTTGAAGTTGCAATAAAAATCCGAAATTTTACCCATACTTCTCTGAAATTTAGCGGGGAAGTTTTGCCAGTCGTCTCCTTCCGTGGACTTAATGGAAAGTTCTTCTGCTCAAGTGTAGCCCTTACTAGAACTAAACATATAAAGAAGAAACATACAAACACATATTTCTTTAAATATTCGACTAATATTTTTTTCTCCTTTTTCTTAGAAAAAAATATTCGATTTTATTTTGTTTCCACTTTATTTAGGTTTTATTGCTATTGCATAAGACAATAATATTAAGGACATTGCTCAGCATCTTCTGAAACCTTTTTTAACATTTTTATAATAATAATAAAACAATTCGAGCCCTCCTCCTTTCCCAATGAAAGTTCCTCCCAAATTCTGTATCTGATGTCTAAAATATTCTTCTTGAATGTTATATTTCTTTCTATGTTCTAATTAATTGGGGAAAAAAATAAAAAGACATAGTAACTTTTTCAGTGAAATAGAACATTGAGGGAAAAATAAGAAATGGACTAATTTGATAACCATTAGTTAAATATGATTCACAAATTTATGTTTAAAATTTAACGTCCAGAATACGTGTAGAGATATTTAAAAAATATTGTACGTATGATTCAAGTGATGAAACTTGAAAAGGAAAACGAATGACAAAAAAAGATAAAATAAAAATTAAAAATACAGTAATTAAAAGTTTTATCGAATGAATAATTTTGAAGTGATTAAAATGAAGAAAATAAAATTCTTTTATTTATTTATTTATTTATTTATTTATTTATTTATTTATTTATTTATTTATTCTTTTACTCTTTTATGGCCTGAAACAGATTCAGAAATTCTATCACTTAAAAAAAATAAATTATTAGAGTGTAATTCAACTGATCTGATTTGCAGGACTGAATTGAAAAGACAAAATCCAGTTAATGTTTAAATCTGCAGATATTTCAAATTTAGATTTCAATAACGATTGCCTGAATTGTTCGCGAACCGAGACTAAAGACTTTCGGTTCTTCAAATTAATTCCTTCAGAGATAATGGATTTAGTTTATCTCTTTCGAATTCATTCATCACTCCTTTTCTTTTTCTTTCTGCGATAAAAAAGTTTCAAGCATTTTTTTTTCCTTCAGAAAGAGAAAAATAGCAGAAGACTTTGCCAAGATAACTGGGACTTGGCCAAATCAAGCAAAACATCAGTGAATTCGTAAAAGGATTTTCTTTAGCTTTTTTATTTATTTTTTTTTTAAATTGTGCTTGTGCTTTGAAAGTATGTATAAAGTAGGTATGAACACCACAGGCTTTGAACATTAGTCTCAACTGACCCTTTTTGGTAGCTCCCACCTCCTACGTTCCATAGGATCAAAACTTTTTGCACTTGCAATATTATTATTAATATTACTATTAATTTTGTAATGAAATGTTATTTGGTAATATTTATTTATGTAATTTATAAACACAAAGTATTTTATACAAAAATAATATTATAATTTTTTTTCTGAAGAAGATTTTCTTAATTGCGAGTCTTTTAAAATCCACTTTATTTGCATAGTATTCATAATTACAGAAATGAAAAGGATTTCGTGAATGTAATTATTGGAAAGATTTAGGTTTTTAGATTCAAACGTAGATACTTTTTTCTTTGACTGAGATATAAAAAAATATCGAAAATTCTGAAAGATATCAAATTTATTAACCCATAAGTTAAAATTCTATCTAACAATTTTCTTCAAAATAAGAGAAATTTAGTATTGAACGACTTTTTTAAGGAGAACGTTCTGGATGTAGTTTAGATTACAAAAATCTTCGGCTCACATTTTGGATATCTTCTATATGTATATTATAGAAGGACTAGTTCAATTTTATAAGTTAGCTGTAGCGAAACGATGGCGATTTAAAGTAGACTATATCTCTTAATCTTAACATATATATTTATATATACAGGCATATATAAAAGTCAGTTTGTATGTTTGTATCCATTATCTCTACAAAATTTACACGCTTTGACTGATGTGAAATAAATTTTGCAAAGTTACTCTTTACTTCCCTGAGGAAAATATAGGCTACCTTGGAACCTCGACACACTACCCCCTCGCTCTCAAAAGGGGTGAAATCAATTAGCTCTGCACTTATTTGTGCATAAATCTCTTCCGCATTCTTTTAGTGAACACGAAATTTGAAATGAGTGTTCTTTTATCGAAATCGAAATGATACGTATTAAACGAATTTTCGACATTCGGATCCTAATAGGTGTAAACAAGGGGAGGCAACCTTTTTTTTTGAAGGGTTTCCGTATTTCCAAAACCGCTTGAGATGGAAACATGAAAGTTGTCATGAATGTTCTTCGTCAAAATTGAAAAGATGCTTTTTCGATATTTAACCCTAAGGGATACAAACGGGTGAGGGGGGTGAGGGGATGGGTGAATATTGTTGAACGATATTTCTACGGGGTTTTCGGGTTGCATAAAAAGAATATAACACGTACTGGTCACGTGATTGTTTACTAACTGGGGAAGGTTTGATGTGATAGGGTTGTGGAGAAGGGGAGAAAGGGTGAAAAGTCTTACATTCTCCGATCTCGATAATAATATAACATTGCTTTGTACCTATCACAAATATTGGGGAAGGTTTGATGTGGAAGGGTTGTGGAGAAGGGGAGAACCAGGACTCCCCACCCTTCTCCACCCTCTCCTCACCCCACTCCCTCCCCTGGCAACGCCGGATACTTTAATCTAGTGTAATAATTAATATAATTTTATTTATATTTACATTGGAATTAAATTGGTGACTTTCTTAATTATTTCTAAAACTTTTTTTTTGTTTTTGCAGAAAACTTTTTAGTGGAATTAGTACCAAAAAAAGTTCTAATTTCAAGTTATTTAGAGGATAATTTCATTTTTATACTAAAAATATATATTTGTTATAACAATCAAACAAATAAACAAAGTAATTAATTAATCATTGATAAAATCATTTCTTCTGAATGTTCCTGAATGTTTCATGATAGAAATCAAAAATGAATCATTATTTTTACAGAATGACTTATTGACTTATAATAAGTTGGTGTGGTTTTTGCTTCTTGATACCACTTTCTTTCTTACAAATTAATGAAGTAGAACTGATAAGCGGTCAATTTCTTAAAAAGTACAATTTTTAATTATACTTTCATCGCCAAAATTGCTTTGATATTTTTTTTTCATATTCTCAATTGGAGATTTTCTTTGTTCGTTTACAAAGGACTTGATTTCATATTAAAACGGTCATAAAAATTGTATCTACTGTTTTCGAGGATGTTCCTGGCATGAAAACTAATTGGAATGTCATTGTGACTTCTACTTAAAAATATGGCTTATTTTATTAATAAGAAATTGTATCTTTTTATCAGAATGGTTTATAATAAATTTAATTGAAACAGCAAAAGCAATTTTTTTCTTTTTTATCATAAGCTAATTTTATTTCCAGATTCTATAGAAATTTGAATTAGAAACTTCTTTATACGTCTTCTTTCGAAACAATTCAATTTAGGTAGAGTTAAATCACAAAAAATGTTAGCAGTTCCCACTCAGACAAAAGTTCATAACAAATTAAATAAAAGTATGCACACACGTTATGTTTTTTGAAGGTTTCTTTGCAGTCTTGTGCAAATACATTGCTACATACATAAGTATATTCACACTTTCTCATAACATTATCTTCTTATTTTGAAAAATAAGAAAAATAATTGTAGATGACTGATATTTATTATTATTTAATAAAAATTATTAATGAAGTAATAGATCGTATTTTTGAATTATAATTTTTTAAGCAGCAAAAACTTTTGTTGGTTCAAAGAGTTTCGAAATGTCTGTCTTAGATGCGTCTGACTGTTTTACTGATTTGGAAGATGGCGTCCAAAATCCTCGAGATAAGAGCCGTCATGTTAGAACTGGCAATCTTCGTTTCTGCCACTCCTGCGTAGCAGATTGTAAGGCTTTTTATCTGGAAAACAACAGAATCCAACGCTCAAAGATTTACGAAAATACTTAAAAAAACTAATAAAATTTAAAGCATTTTTCTCCAAGATTAAGTGAAAAGAACAGAAATGTATTTTAAAATACATCTCATCAATGCAGAAATGCAGTAATGCTATTTAGATGCTTTAAAAATATCTTTGAAAAATAAAAATGAAGTTTTTTAGCGTAGTTATATTCATGTTTTTGTTTAACTTAATATTTAAAAAAAAAAAAAAAAAAGAAATTATCTTTTACGGATTTGAAAGAAGGTTGCCGAAAATTCTGGTCTTCAGGCTTAAAATTAGAATGAATTCAGCAACTAAGGTTTATTAATTAAATGTGTAGACTGGTTTTGGTCTGATGATTTCTTATTTAAAATAGTTAAAAAACAAGAGGGGGAGTTCAAAGGCACTTTGATGAGGAATGTAACGATGCGTCTCTTCTCTCCCTTTGGAAACGGTCTCTTTCTGGAGTAGATTATACCAGTCATTGGGATTCCATGAATAAGTCAACGCGTGGGAAGAAAGGAAGGGATGAATCCGTCTGGTTACCATAGAAACATGACATTTCGGTCGGAAAAGTTTTATAGTCGAGTTTTGGAATGATGTATGCGATTGTTCCATTTGTGGGACGGTGGCGCTGTTAGACACGTGATTGCAGTTTTATTGCGCAAATGGGATAAATTGTGTTGTGTGTCTGCTTTGGTTCTCATTCTTCTGGTGCAAAACAATCGTACGCGCTTTTTGAGTGAAAGCAAACAAATATTTTCATTATTTTTATAGTTACTTTTATTTGTGAAAACAACTAGCAAAAAGTAAAATTAATAAATGAATTACATAAATATTCTTTCCTTATTTATTACTTTGAATTTTTAGCAAATTCTATGGAAAATTATGAAGGAAACTATAATGAAAGATCTACGATCTGTAATAAATTTCAAGTTCAGCTTTATGTGGTAATAGGTCAGCTTAAGTACAATCTATGAACTCACAATATTAGCTCTCCGCAAATTAATGAAAAAGAAAATTACTCTCGATTTCAGTAATTGCATTTAGTTAAGTCAAGGAATCTTTAACTAATTGAGTTAGTGATAGTATCCTGGATTCTAATCGATAATTCTTCTCTACATTAAAAATGGCTGTAAATAATATTATAAATTCTTTCCAACAATCAATCTTAATTGAAAATATCAAATCATACAAAAGATGATGTGATAGATTCTGTCGTGTTTCGATTTTTAGATAGTTGTTGAAGTGACGATAATAACTTACATACTTCAACCCATTCAGGATATAAAGGAATTTTCTTGAATATCATACATATCACCAAATCTTATATTATAAAAGCATTATTCTGTCTGTCACTATCATAAGACTTTACGTTTTTCCAATTTTGTCACCAAACTATAAGAGATAGATTGGTCATTAAAATGGATAAAATGTAGAGCTTTTTAAGAGAAACAAAATGCTACAAAAATCTTTCGAAAAAAGTTTTTGTTTCCAAGATGTCGCCTTTTAAAGGGTCAAATTTGGACTTTTTCTCAATTTAAACGGAAAGTATAAAAGTGGAAGAGAACATTATATTGAGAAAATGTTGGTATTTGAAAGTTCTATCGAACGATGTATCACTCATTCACAAACGTTTCTGCGTTTGCAAGATACTTGCAAAAATTGTGATTTTTCGCTTTCAACCCCAGATGTGTGGCGCCAACCCGCAATACATCTCAGTTATCCGAAGAAGCCACAACGGGCTGGGAAATCTCTATTCTCCGACGATCTCAGCATTAATTTGCTAAATAAATAAAGTTTATTTGTTTAATGCTATATGCAAGGGTTCCGGAGCGAAGCGACGGTACCCGGCTAATTATTAAATAATCCATAAAAATAAAATGGATAGTAGGATAAGAAATATAAAAATAATGTCTGCCTGATAATAACTGAAATTTAAATATTCTTTAACCATTTCTTGCGGATAAAATAATGATATAGTACTTTAACGATGGGTTAACGATGATACAAGACATGAAAAATTGTATTATTTTATCATATCAAAGAAATTCTTGAAAATATTATAGAAAGAAATTATCGTAATCCGATATCTTTCAACGTTAAAATTGGTTTTAAAGCTTAAAAAAAAAGAATAAAGTTTTCGTATCGCATTAGTTTTTATTTCGTTTTTTAATAAGATAACTTTGGGTAACTTTTATTCAATATAAGCTTAAAACATTGCTAGATACTATTTATTTTCGATTATCAGGAGAAGTCAAGAGTATGATATTAAATATTTTTTGCTCCTTAAATAAGAAACTATTGTCGTAATCCAAAATTTATGAGGAGTTCGAATTTCAAGAGTGGAATTTAAAATTAATTTTGTCCTTTTAGGGAGAATATTATTTTTCTTTTTTAGATACTTATTTGATACTTAAAAAGGGACTGCAAGGAGCGAAAGCATCAGATGGTCCATTCCTACACTGCCTGAAGAATTCATTGGTTTCCACATGGAGTACGACGAAGTGGTCATTGAGGACGTGTCATAATTGGAGAGAGTATCTTTCGAGATCGAATGAATCCTATGTATTTAATAATTGAGACTGAACTAAACTATCTGCAGTGAGATGTGAATTTGTTCAAGAGGAACTTGACGAGAGTTATCAAGTGTCGATTACTGATACAACTATAATGTGCCTTGAAGCATTAGCCGAGTTTGAATAAGCTTATTTGTTTTGTTTTTTAATCATTGGAAATCTTCTGTACTGAAATTGATTCGTGGTATTGAATTCAAGGATTTAGAATGACTACATTAATGGAATTTTACTTAGATTCTTTAAATATTAAGTTTAAAGACTGAACCGAAGGGAAAAATGATGGGGATTTAAACTTACTCTTAATTACATTCAAAAATGGAAGATTTTGGGCATCCTTTTGGCATCATTTTTTATGGTTGAGAAAACGTCGCTTGAATTGTAATTCTTCCCCTTTTTTTTTTTTGTTTTTTTTTGGTTGAACGGTTAGGCCCCTCAAACCTTCCCTTCCTACTCCAAATTTCTGGGCGCTTTTAAGTATGAAAATAGATTTAACAAGAATGGATGTCTACTCAGTGGAGTGTAAAGAGCAGTAATTATATTTAAAAAAAATGATTTTATATAAGGCTTTATTTTTGTAGAAAGAATAAGATTTTTAATTTAATTTTTTTATCTGTTATTTTATAGTACTAAGAGACTGTTTCGTTTTATGAGCAAAGCCATTATAAATTTAGACAAATTTCGGTAAACAGTAACACCAATCACAATTATTTTAGATTAAAAGTTCCAGTATCACAACCAAATCCTTGAACTCAGGATACTGTAAGTATCCGGGGCTGCACAGAAAGAATGGGAGGCTTGAGAACCAGTTTGACGTTTCTCTGGAAAGAAACTAGTTCACAGTGTTACTCGTCCATCTGGAGAAGAAACAAACAGTGAAAAAAAAATCCCCCAGAACGCGTCTCTTCATGTTGGGCGATCACTGTTTTATAGATTGATAATAGATAGAGTTAAATAGAGTGATTACATAACTAGAATTTGTAGACTTATTTTAATATCTTTCGTTTTCTACTGGAAATTCATTCATTAAACATTTGATTTTCTTCCAAGGACGTTTGACCACGAAAGCTTATTATGTGTGCTACAAAGATGTATGCTTGGATAAATAATCAGTAATTTTCTCTGCATGAACTACGACTCCCCTGTACTTATGATCCCTGTACTTATGATCGTTTAAAAATGAGTCAGAATGGAAACATTTCTCTCTATTTCTAAACTGTGCCTTTCTTTTTAAACTGCTGCGAGGTAAAAAAAAAAAAAAAAAAAAAGTGTTCTTTTATCAGATAGGTTGTAGTTAGTGGACGAACAAATTATCTCAGCATTGACAACTTATAACCTCCAGGGAAAAATCAATGAGTTAGGAAAATACAAATTAAAAATGTAATAAAGAAATATTAGAAAAACTAATTATCATATTAATTAACAAAATAATAATAAAATTAACATAGACAAAATATTTTAATTTTATTTTGAAATGACATTTGAAAATTTGAAAATTTTGAATTGTAAAATTTTGAAATGATTATTTGAAAATTGAAGTTGCAGTTGTTTCATATCTGAAGTTAAATAATATTATAAAATTTAAAATTATCTACAAAAAATACATTCTACATCACGATTGTTAATTAGTTTATAAAATGCGAATATATTTATTCAGTATAAATAATAACATTAATGAATTTTAAATAAAGTAAAATTAATATATTAATGAATTTTTAAATAAGATGCTTTGTTATTAATAACAGACTCGGGTTTTTGAAAAGCAAATATTACATTAAAGAACGAAATATTGTACTACAGGAATAAGAACTACTATATAATAATTTTTTTCTCAAGTAGACAAAATTATAGTAATTAACAATATTAACAAAAAGAATTGAAAATAAACAGAGTATTTCGGACCCACTTCATTCCTAATTTTTATTAATATGTTACATTTGTATTATTAATAAATGCAGAACATTCTCCACCTCAACACTTCTATATTCATATAGATATTAACATTAATAATGCTGAAAGCAAACTAATTTATTAAATACAAAAATAGGTGGATAACGTCAAATTTTCAAATAAATAGGAAAAAAAAGCTCTACTTTATTTATCAATATCATCCAAGAAATCGTGTTTATTTATTACATAATAATAATAATACAAAAGCCTGCTTTCAATTAAATCCGTAAATAATATCGAAATACTTGCAAGTGAAGACTTGTAAGTAAAATGCTCTTAATACTTCTTAATTAACATTTTATTAATTTCACTTTATTACTTACTTAAAATTATGATTTTCAGTAATTTATTGTTAATATCAATTAATCATATAATTATTTAAAAGTAATATTGGAAACGTTGACAATCCAATTCGTTGCTAAAGCAAGATTCCGCTAAAATTCCAGCTCTAAAAGCGCGAAAGCCCTGAAACCTAAGCTGACTGTATTTTTTTCCAGCCTTAATCTAATGTTTCAAAGGCATAAATTGGATTGTATTCGTTGAGGGGTTGAGAGGTCCTGTGACGGATTCAAAGTGACATTGAAGACAACTGTAGGTTCTATAGAGTAGATGCGATGAAAGACAGATGGAACGACAGAAAGAAAAAAAGTCCATAAAGCGATGAAAATAGGATAAAAGAAAGAGAAAAAAATAGAGAAGATCCTAGAAAAGGGATAGAAAGTGAAAAATAGACTCTAAGATTGAACTTCATTCTGTATATTACATCTGTCTATGTTCATATTGAAAAATGCCATGTTTTGAAAAAAAAATAATAAATAATTCTTGGTTTTTCTCATCTTCAATATTTCTAATTTGTTTTGCAGAAAGTTTATTTTTAAATTCTATTTATAATTTTAATCTTTCTTAGATATAAGATAATATTAATAGTTTATTATCTTCATTTTGAAAACTTTTGGAATTTTGTTTCAATCATTTCATTTGATTTTCATTTGACTTTGGAAATTTATAATAAAATTCTATCAACAGCGTGAATGTTCCATTTTTCAGATTTTTTTATGATTTTTTTTTTATGTTACGTAATTTGCTCATATCAAATACTTAAATTTGCATGATTGAATTAATAATAAAAGGACAGAAATCAATGTGAATTTGAAAGGAAATAATTTATGTAAAATTTATGATAACAGAAAAACTGCATTTGAAGGTGTGACTTAAGAAAAAAATGTTTCTGCAGACTATTTTCGTTTAACAATCTGGATAATTTACTTAGCATGCAACAAGGAAAATGAAATTATGTGATTTTTACAGTGGGCATATTTTCCTACAGACTTAATATTGTAACTGAAGCCCCGCGAACACCATGCAATTTTTCAGCAACTTAGTCGTCCGATTTTGACGTCACGAGTTGATATAGACAGTTTTGAGCCCGTTTATATGCAACTTGACTGCAACTTTTGTCATCCGACTCGAGTTGTTCGTACACCTGCAACGAAAAATTGCATCGAAGTCGCTGGGAATTACCCAATCACAGGGCAGCGTTGGAACACGTC
>JAFIDM010009631.1:109142208-109157407 GCA_023159025.1 Thereuonema tuberculata
CTAAAATTTTAAATTAGGCAGTAACATAATTTAAAAGTTAAAATAATTTTCTGATTTAACTCTATATATAATTATTACATATGTATATTAAAGTTACCTATGTTTAGCTTATTTTTGTAGACTACAGTAAGAACTAGTAACAATAAATATTAAGGACATTGGAAGTAAATTGAACAAAATACATAAATGAGATATTACAAACAGGATTTATAATAATAATAATAATAATAATAATAATAATAATAATAATAATAATAATAATAATAGCAAGATGACTTACGCAGAAGGCTTACGCATAATGAACTTGAAACAATATAACATAACACATCCGAATGTTGGTCTTTATCACAGGCAGATTACAAACATAGACATGGTCAAGTTGGAAAGACTATCCATCAGAAATTAGCTAAAACAAACATGTTGATAAAAGACACGATTCTCAATTTAGTTTAAAGACTCAATTGTTACTCAAAGTACAGCTGAATATTCCAGTTTAACCTGAAACAAACAAAAACTACTACTAATAACAAGTATCACATAAAACTTGTTGATTGTAAGAAACAATAACTTAATCATTCTATTAATCAAATGACGATATTATTTTAAAACAATGCAGTTGAGAATGTTAGTAATACATTAATAATAACAGTTGCTTGTAACAGTTGTATCTTTCTTGTATTTAATGTGGACTGCTTTGTATGGTCCCTCCGATCTCTGTTTCATCCTGTTTGGCTTCTGATGACAGGAGCCTCTGCCTCTTGTAATAGCTACTACCCTCATTTGAAATTGGGTGATGCTTTAAAGTTTTAAGTCATGATGTGGTTAGAGTAATGAATTCGCTGAAGTTGTTTACAAAATTTCCTCTCAAGTACAAGTCTTACGACAGACAAAATAACGCTTTTATAATATATAATTATATGGAATTAAGGCTTTACAAAATTCTATTTATCATTATAAATTAAATAATTTTTTTCTCAGTTTTCGAATAACTATAAAATGTTTATTCCATTACAGACCATAATTTACTGGATAGCTGGCTATTAATAAATATTTATTTATTTAATATGAGTAAGCATTTCACCGACAATTTGGTCGTAGTAAAAAACACGACATTTTTACAAGTTTTTTCAAACGAAAACATGTTATTATTAGATAAAGATCGTTGGACCTACGTATGATCGAATCTGATTGAATTATCAAATCTCTGCTTCCTTTGAATTTAGAGTTACGCTAAGCATTACAGACAGAAGCGCTCGCCCTAATAAAGCTAAATGAACTACTTCACCATTAGTGTTTATTACTAGGGCTGTCTGCTTGTGATCCCCTCATACGTCCATTTTAATTATTACCTTATTTCCGGCTCCGGAAGTTTGCCATCATGGCGTCTGTCAGAACAAGTTGCTAACCATGTTTATTTGCTTGTTCTAATATAGATATGACACTTGCAACAATGCAGCAATTACTGAGCGAAGCAAAACGGTGTTTCCATTATATTGGAATACGCCTTTTACTTCCTTATGTTTAATTTATTTTGCAGCTATTACTTAATACTATAAAATTCAAAAATGTTGGTTTTTATTTGTTTTTGACTTTTGTACTTTTTTAAATAATCTTGAGCTATTCTTGAATAAATAAATTAAACAGAATTTATTTGAAATTAAATCCTGCAATAAGTATAGCACATAAAATGCAATCCAAATGTCAAACGACTCATAAAAAAAAAAACCCAATTGTTTTATATGGTCTGTTATCTCATATGAATAATTCAACTCTTACAGTTGAAGTAGGAAATTTCATATTATTCCGTTTTGTAGATATTCACTGATATAACCAAAATTTGGTTAGAATCGATCAATAACTTCGATTAGTTCTAATGAAAACATGTTTGCATTTTAACTAATAACATTATATAAATTGGATAAATTTTGTGAAATTTCGAATGACGTATAGAATCAAAAATATCTATATTTTTCTAAGTATATAAAATACTTAATGTTCAGAGTCTCAATTGATGCGTACAATTCCTTTTTTGTTTAAATTAAACGTTGTTTAATTTTAAATCAAATTCCAAACTTAAAAACTAATTTGCATTCAGTTGATTGTCATTTAGGACTTCAACTGACTTAAACAATTATGACTTCTAATAATAATTTTGATACAATTTTGAGATCTACAAATTATAACTATTTCAAATTGCTAATAGTTAAAAAGCAATCAGAAAATGACCAATAAAAGTGCTTATGAAAATCATAAATACTGAGAATGTAATTTAGTAATTTATAGATAAGGATTAAAATACTCATATTTCGAGTTAACTAATTATACAAAATTAATTAATCATCAGTATTAATCTGACAACAAAAGCTCATATAAATTTGCTGATTCACAGGGTCAGTTTTAAATAGATGGTTCAATCATGTTATTAAATTGTATTTTTCTAATAGATCTAAAGCATACATCTTTCTTATCCAATGTAAACTTTATATGTAGGTAGGAATCTCTCTCGCTTATCATAAATAGTGACGTATTTAAGGAGAGAGGGGGCTGACGGGATATGGGTCTTCTGAAATACATTATAAGTTAACACGCTAATTAACATGCTGTGATTGGAAAGAATTCTTTGTGTTTTAAAAAGTTAGCAAAGCCATCTGCAAACATAGTGAATACAAATCGTAAATACACTATTGGTCACAGAAAAGTAAAAAGAAAACAAGTGAATATAATTTTGTGCTAAAGTATAAATTTAAGCAGTTCAAGCTGTAGCTGACAACTGAAATGAGATGGTTACATGTCTAACATTTAAGCTAATAGCGGAAATTCAATGAAAACAATGCCAAATATCTCGAACATGGGGGGGGGGGGGCTATTCCTACGTTGTTTGGGCCTCCGAACACGTTGGTGAAGTTCGTTTGTCGATCCGACCTTCCGTTCGGGAGTTGTTAGGGGTGGACGGACAGGACAAACGCAATAACTACCAATTTTGGTCGCTATCACAGTAGATCCCAGATGGGTCGCTAAAAATCCTTGCTTTTTTTTTTTTTGTAATTTATGAAATGTAAGGAATGAATCCAAATAATTCAATGGAAATGCATGAGAAATAAAACAATGTTAAACATACTTCTGTTAATCAATTACATGATCTTCTTCGCAGATGAAATCAGCGAAAACGAAACTTTTCAGTGCACGAAGTGTGCGAGAGAAATTCAAAGACTTTAAATAAAGTCCAGATCTTTAGATTGACGCCAAAGATTCATGGAAGAATTTAAGGATATTTTGAAAACGAATAGTACTAAAACTATGTCGACACCTACTGCTGTTTTCAAGTAGTTCGAAATTTACCTGATTTTAAAGTATTTCAAAGTTGCTAATTCATTAAAAATTTACTGAATTAGAATATACTTAAGAGTAACTTCTTTTAAGATTTTTACATAACATTTCTCTTCTCTAATTTTATGAAGAATGCTGGCATTGGCTTTGGTTGGAAAAAAGAAATCTAATGGCAGACATATCTGCCTGAATATTTGATTGGCCTTGCAATGGTATCGTTTTTGGCCTGAAACTAACCAATGGCTGATGAAACAAAATTTGAGGTATTACAAAGTACCTCCTAAAATGATATTTTGCCGTTTGCCGGAATTTCCTTCTATTTCAACGAGATTTTTACAAATTACATTTGTCACTCATCATTTGGATAAGATTTTCAGGACTTCCGTGTAAAGCTTTTATGATTTTTGTTTGGATTTTATTTTAACATTCGAAGGTTAAGATTGATGACCTCTGTTTAGCTTTCAGATGTTAAAATATTGATAATTCGTATTTGATAATTACAACTTGCTCAAAACAATTGATTAGATCAGATATTAAATTAAATTATGAAATATGATTCACTTTCAGGGTGAAAGCTACATTTCAAAAATACTATCCTTTCAAAAAATTTAAAAATTTTCTCTCATTTTTACAAATTATCATTGAATTACAATTTTACTTTCAAAGTCCTCGATAGCTAAAATTGATATTTTCTGTTGTTAATGCAATTAGTAATTCAAATAAATGCATTTATTTAATATTTCATGTTCATCTCTCTTCCTTTTCTTTTCTTTTTTTTTTACTTATCTATTGTTTTATTTTATTTTTTTTTATTAGTAGGCGGACATACATAATAGGATTACCGAGTTAATTATTTGTATTATTTTTAAAATTTCTATTGTTAGTTGAAGTCATAATGTCATTCGATCATTGTTCCCCGAACTGGTGAAAGAGAGAGCACAAGGATTATTTTTTGGTTGGTTTGTGAGAGCAGACCTTTTTTTTTTTATTCTTTTGATTTTTTATTTTGATCAAAATGAGGAAGACTAAGATTTGAAGAGTATCAAAAAAGGGGAGGACGTTGCTGAGGCCGAAAAATTTGAGAACCAGACAATTGGCTTCAAGCATAGCAAATTCTTTGCGAAACGTATAATGAAAGCACTACAAATTTCATTTCTTTTTAATTTTTATAATATCCTATTTAATTCTTTTTTTTCTTCTTCTTTTTAATGTCAATGTTATTATGTTCCTGTTGCTTTTTTTTAAGAAAATGTAATACAGCAAACTAATAATAATAATAATAATAATAATAATAATAATAATGGAAACTCGATTTCCAATTTCCAGTCCTAACAACAAATTTTATCTATTTTCACGTGATGTCTGTTGTATTGTGTTGTGGACATCTTACTCAACAAACAAGTGAATATAATTTTGTGCTAAAGCATAAATTTAAGGCGACCCATAATAATAAAAAAAATAAAAATAATAATAAAAAAAGGAAGTACATTAATGTAAGAAAAATTTAAAAAAAATAGGAAAAACATTAAAAAAATACCGTACGTTAGGAAAATAAGAAAAACAAAACTAAAAAAAAAATCCGTTTGTCGATCCGATCTTCCATTCTTGAGTTTTTAGGGGTGGACAGACACGGACGGACAGGACAAACGCAATAGCTACTGATTTTGGTCGCTATCACAACAGCTCCCAAATGGGTCGCTAAAAAATTACTAAACACATCATAGCGTATACGCCCCGTCATCAATGACGGGAGAACAATGTGACGGCTTTTAGTTGAGATAGAGTATTTTAAGGAGAAGATTTTTTTTTTGTTTTTAAATATTATTTTTAATTTCTTTATTCATGTCGAGATAAACGACTTTTCAGTTCGTCGCTGAGGGCGAGCTTCTGCATCTAATGCTCGTCTGGCTTATAGTAGGCTAAATTTAAATTTTAATCTAGTAGGCTAAAATTAATGTTTTTTTTTTCTTTGGCTCTTCTCTCATTGAGTCATACACACAGAGGGAGTGATAAGAGATATTTAACAGCGATAATGGATGGACTAATAGCTAATACTTCTGATCAGAAGATTCCAGGTTCTATTCCTGTTGCGGGGTTTCATTATAGAATTATTTCTATTTTCATAGGAAATTAAAATTATAGACTAATAATAATAATAATAATAATAATAATAATAATAATAACAAAATAGCTTTCCGATGGAAAGATTCTCAGAATTCAAGTAGAGATGAAAAGACGGGACACAAGCGCCGCCCTTTGGGAAGCTGGGTAACCGCAGATGAATTCAGTTCCAAGAGAAATCCCTGAGGATGTGAGTAAGTCATCACTGCTTGTGACGAATACTGATGTCTTACAGAAATAAAAAAAAGTGAAATAGATTTAAGTTAGAGATTTTTTTTTTTGTTTTTAACAAATAATAAGATACTTTATAAAATGGAATTCCAAGATTAATAATTTATATTTGAAATTTCGTACACGAACTGATGCAGTCTAAAAGAATAACATCTTAAATGAGCGTTTTTTTTATTTTCAAATATTAGGAAGTTAAATATGTTTACTATATAAAATTGCAGAAGTCTCGAATAGATACAAACAACCTTACGCTCTAACAATGCAAAATGTTAAATCTCTTTTGACCAGCAAATATTTCTTAAATTTAACTTTCAGAGTCTTTTGTAATAAAAGATCTGGTACTTCTCTTTTTATCAAGAGCCACATTGGAGTGCGAAGTTCAGTAGTAAATTTCAGAAGATCATTTTGTTAATTAGTTCAAGTGAAACGATATTCATATCAATAACGATATTCAAAAAAAATATTGTAATTTTTTTTCTCATTATGAAATGATTAGTATGATTTGTTTGAAAGATATCAAATGTAGTTTCTGTAATGTAGTATAATGGCTTCAAAATGTATGTGTTGGTGGAGTTAAGATTTCGAGTAGCTAAAATGAAATAAGATTATTTTTCTACAAAAATTCTAGTTAAAATAGATTGGGTTTTTCAATGTACGTGAACATACATCTTTCTTTACTAATTTTAAGATTTCCTTTTATAGATTTTTAACTAATTTAGGCTAATTGATGAAATACGGTTCCTACTTTATGAAGAAGAAATCCGTTACGGTACTCATATTCTTTCCATCTAATACTCATTAATATTCATATTCAATTATTATTGTTAACTATAATTATTGGAAGGGAAAAACATAAAACTAACCTATGCTATAAATTCACCCTTAATTGTATTAGAAAATTCCGAGCTGCAAAATGATATTTTCATGGTCCTATAGCAAATAAAGAATATTATTAGTAATTGCAATTGCAAACAGTAGAATCAACTTATGTTTTTTTAAAAAAATATTATTACAGATTTCTTCCAACTAGATAAGGCGAATGGCCAAAGCAATAAGATTACCAGAATTCCATAAATAGGCCATTCATGATCAATATAATCATTTTTTATTATTTTCTACAGTATTATGTGTACATCTACAAATATAGAATTGATATAACTTGTATGTAACTAAATTAAACATTTTCATAGGATTTTAAATAAGGCCCAGTAACGTAGGCCTATCATTATTTTTTCTGATTGGCAGAGAAAAATTCCTCTTTTCTTAAACAACATTGATTTTGTCGATAGGTTTATAAAACTATTTGTTTTCCACAAAGGAGAATTAAAAAGCCAACTTTTTAATGGTTATTCGGTGTGCATTTAAACAAACACTCCAGTATGTGTCTGATTCGATGTTTTCCGAAGGTCGAACTTTTGTAAATTAATTTCCAATATCAATGGATACTGATATATTTGTGTATTCTGAAAAGGCATTAGGCAAAGAAGCCAGCCAATTTCGATGAAACGAATATATTCTGAATTAATTAAATTTCGTTACTTCCGTATAATTTCGAAATATTTTCTAATGAATGTTCACCCGCTTCCCCTCAGATTGATTTTTCCTCATAATACATTTTTAACATTTTTTGTACATTTAAAGTACATTTTCTATTTCTATCTGCAAACATTGTGTGTAGATTTTAGTCAACTAAATATTTGTAGAAACTAAATATTTACTAAATACTTGTACTAAATATTTGTATATATTATTTAATAAAAAATAAATAAAATATTAATAACTGAAAATTAAAATTAAACCACGTAACATCTTTCAATTCTTTCTATTTTTAAGTAAATTAATAATAATTAATATTTTTTTAAAGAAGAAATTGAATCATAGTTTGTGTGAGTAAAAAAAGATCAATTATTTATTCCATAGGAAAAAAAAATCTACATGGGAGTTATTTCCTGTTTTCCAAATAAATTTGATTTTGAGTGTTTGGCTGTTTGGGACTGAAATTCTGTGATATTTTTAGATTAGCATTCATGACAAATCAGAGGCAGAAGAAAAAAAAATAGAAGAACGAAATTGCCATCATGTAAATAGGATATGATGACAAAATTCTATCTTAAGTACAAGGAAACCATAAAAAGATTCAGACATTTAGAAATTTCAGATTATTCTCCTGAATTAAAGCTTTAATATATCTTTAACACTTATCATTAACATTTAGGCTAATTTATTTTAAAGAAAATATTAACTTTAAAGCTTTGTTATGATTATTAGTCTTCAATTGTTACATTCAATTTTCTTTTCATTGAAAACAAATGAAATCTTTTAATATTTTTTAGTTTACAAAAACTCCCTAGAAATTGATTTTATTCTTTTACTTAAAAAGGTCAGACTTTCATCACTGGTTTTACATAAATTAAAATCTTATTTTGGAATCATTGTCCGTTTTCCCTTTCTTTATATTGTGATGTAATATATATTCGCCATGGTCTTGAATATGCACAAGTTTCCAATTTCCTCTTGCTATTTCTTTCATCCAGTTCTCTTTCCTTGAAATCCAGTCTTCCTGTGCCTTGTTTACGGTTCTGTCCCATATTTGTCCTTCATTTGACCTTGAATAGGGGAGAGGAGAAAGTCAAATCGCCTCCCCCCATCCCCTCCCTACCTCTGGATTTTGGCAGTGCGAACGGCGATTGGCCTAGATCCCAACCTATCAACAGCGCCGCTTGCAAACTGGTTCCAATGTTTCGCCAACGTTTGCCAAATAAATTTCATGTGTTTCCCTGTGGAAATTGCTACCACGCAGTCTCTTTCTCCAACCCCCCCCCCCCCCTCCCTTCTCTCCCTTTTCTTTTCGTTTAATACACTGTTAGGAAATGGGGAATATTAGCAGTGACTCTAATACTTGTTCTTATCTTTCTAGTAGAACAACTGACTATTTTGATCTATTCTTTAAGATTGAATAGTTTTCTGCCGCGTAGTTTTAACCATTTGGAAACTTTGCAATCATCATAAATGAGAGTTTTAGAAATATCATTAAAAGACTAGAAAAGAAGAAATAAAATAAAAATACTAACGTCTTAAAATAATGTATTTACTTGTTTTTGAGAATTTTTAAAATTATTTATTCATACATTTTGATCATTTAACATTATTGCATTTACTAAATAAGTTGAATAAAAAATTAACTTGATTGGCTAGACAGTTTGCAAAATTGTACAAACTAACTAATTAAAAATGTAGCATTCTGATTATTTTTGTTCATTCTCGGCAATAAATGTAGAATATAGAATGTTTTTTCATAATTAATTATATGTGTGATGACTTATTTCAACTTTTGGATTACAACACGCAGGTTAAAACTTCTTCAACGATAGAATATTTCATATTTCTTTTATCTCTTCTATTATCTTTATTTATTTATCCCAAATATTTATTTATTTGTTTATTTATTTAATGTTTATATTTTTACATTTTTAAGATTCTAATTATATTCTTAAAAGTATTCTTAAAAATTTGAGAACATGCCACTAGTAGTACTATTTTTAACAAACCGGTTTAAAGCTTGCTTTTTTAATAGTAACTAGCAATATTTTATTATTCATTTATAACCAAGTTAACAAGTGTAATGATTTTACACGTCTTACTTTCAATTCAGATCCTTAATGATATGAAAGAGAGCGAAAAAAAATCGAGGATGGAAATGACGTTAAATCTAAAGCATTATTAGATTAGTTTATCTTTTCTCTTGAAACATGCGTAGGTCGTGATTATCAATTTGCCGTTGACCTACAGAATGTTTTCCACTTATGATGCCGAATCATCGTCATTTGTAGCTCAATCATCGCTGCACGTTCATGGGCGCTCATTAATAATATGAATATTTGTATCTAATTAAATTATTACATAAAAGCAGCAATCTATAATACCCAGGATAATTCCTGCTTTACCCAGGATAATTGCAAGGGAAGAATAAACTTTAAGCACAATTTTCTTTTGAAACTTCAATATAAACTACACCTTAGAGAGATTTAGTTTTTAAATAAGAAAACGATAAGTAAAAATTTTACAACGAAAAGAGTAAAAAAAAAAAAAATGCTTTTCAAGATTTTTTAAAATGTAGTTGGCAGGATGTTAATTTTTCAATATAGGGAAATCTTTTTAAGTTTAACATACACAAACAGTGTGCTTATA
The DNA here is from genome assembly GCA_023159025.1 of Thereuonema tuberculata. Taxonomy (NCBI): domain Eukaryota; kingdom Metazoa; phylum Arthropoda; class Chilopoda; order Scutigeromorpha; family Scutigeridae; genus Thereuonema; species Thereuonema tuberculata. The sequence continues at coordinate 109,152,076 of JAFIDM010009631.1, forward strand.
TGAAGGTAATATTTCTGGAAAGTTTAATGTTTTTTCGTATCTTTAACATTTTCACTCATCAAGGACAAATAAGCTGAGAATAGCAGATGTATAACCTTTCTTTTTTTTTATTTGTTGTTTCTTTACTAAATTTAAGTGTTATTTTGAATCATCAATAGTGGATGATTCTATTGCAAATGTCATTGCTTTCCTTGGGAGTTATTTTTTTTTTTATGTGAATATGTTTTCAAAAATCTTTCACAGGATTCAATAAAACTTTATAACTTCAGTACTTTTATTTATTTATTTATTTTTTGTAGTATAGTGACATACATTTGAACAAATTCTATGGCTTACATTCTAACTAAAAACAACAAACTTTGCGTCTACACACACACACACACACACACGAAAGGGATTTTACGAAGTCCAATGAACTCAAGAAATGGATAATAATTTTATGTTGCCCTTGGGTTTGTATAGAATTATGGCCGAGGAAACCCTACATCCCTCAGTTTTGAAAATGTGTAGCTTTTGGTAATCGTACGCCTAATTATTTAAAATGGAAAAGAAGTTTGATGGATTCCATTAGAAACAATCTGTTTAACAGCAGATGTCTCAATAGCATTTAATTATGATTTTTAATTTAAAAAATTAAATTGGCTTATTTTAAATTTACTATTAACTAGTTGCAGCATGATTAATAAAGCGACGAAGTTAGAATTTCTTAATAAAGGGTGAGACCAAGTTGCTTACTAAATGACATCCTAGTACAGCTGTTTTACGCTATTATGGCGATCATCAGCTAGGAGCAGTCATCAGTAAACAACCAGGTCTCGATACACGGGCCTATAAGAAATATCGTCGGAATCAATGTGGAGCCTGAAAAGCTAAAACAAACAATACTAGGATGTCATTTAGTACATTGGTCTCACCCTTCGTTAATATTTACTTGCGTAATCTGATTTTTTTTATGCGCTAAAAAAATTCATAGCGGCCGCGTGTAGCGTGCACATGAGTTTTCTCGCCAGCTATCCTTTTGGCGAGTTTTTTATTGTTTGTTTTAGCTTTTCAGGCTCCACATTGATTTCGACATTAAGGATTTCTTCTTCATTATTTTCTTCTCTGTTCATTTAGCCTCAAATAAACCTGCGCAGGTGATTTTTAGACCACCCTAATAGATATCGTAAGGTCAAATCATGACATTAACATTTCTTCCCTCATTCAGTTTTCATTGATACTTTTTTAATGGTTATGTGTGTATTCACAAAATTCATAATTCAAAAAGAAAAATATACCTCTTTAACTAATCAAAAAGAAATAAAAGAAATTGCTCGGCCACAAATTAATTTATTAAGCGGTTAAAAATTAAAAGAGCTAATCCATTTGTTACTTTCAATCGATAATGAGAGTTTCTCGATAAACATGTTTTACGATTATTGGTCAACATTTGGCGAATGCAATATTTGCTGAACGTATCCTAGATAATAAGCAATAATAAGAAACTAATCGTAAAAAGAAATGTAAGAAAAAATGGGGATCGGAGGTTGGTCAAGTATCATCTACACAATATCTTATTACTACTAATGCATGTTAAAAGAATTTAAATCAAATATATATACTGGTCTGTACGGAATGAAAAAAGTGAGGTATCGGCCAGCACTCAATAAAGCAAATAATAAATAAATAAAAAACCAACAATCAAAATAGAAATTGTTTTTATTGTTTGTTCTTCTACGAATTTATCGTTAAATTTCCGGATTTTATGATTAAATCTAATATTGTGTATTTTCATTATTTTTTAATACATTTTTTTAAAAATAACTCATTGTACGGAGTGCTACACGATATGTACTCAATTGTGTTTCAGTAATTCGGATTGTTTACAACTAAAATTAAAATTTGGAAAAAAGAAAAAAATGGCTTTGGTCCTTAACCACTTTCAGGACAAATTGTGCTGCAGAGTTGGCGACTTTACTGCTATTCCATGGGATTGCATTAATTGTAGAAAGCGATAATGAATCCATAATGACTTATTTAGAAAATTCTAAATTCTTTTCGATAACAGCAATTCATCCATTTGTACTTACCCTTACTAAACCTAACTCTTTTTCAGTATTATTTTGAAGGCAACACAATACAATTATTACAATTCCGAATTAATTAAATAATTATTAAATCTTGTAATTATATCCTTCTGCTTTTAGAACATAGGAAGTAAAATATATAAGAAAAGAACAGTATAAACATTGTGCTCCAAGATTTTTCAAGTTTTTGTGCTTTTGATTAATTTACTTAAAATTAAATTAATGTGTATTCAATTACTTTTAGAAGGGTTTTCTTAATTTTTTCCCATCTTTCTCGATGAGGGAAAGTAATTCATTGTATTGGCTTTCACGTAGCCGTAACTTCCAATGTTAAGTTATTTAAGGGATTTTCTGTGTTTGTACATTAAAAATTATATTTATTTTATTTTCAATATTTGCGTGCATCTAAAATAGGCTAAACGTCAGTAAGAAAATAAATAAATAAATAAATAAATAAATAAATAATGAAGTATTGTTAAAATCAGCATGGCTTTGAAAACATTCTTCATTTATCCTTAGCTCCTGAAGTTGCTACAACTGCCCAGCCAAAGCATTTTTGATTTCTTATTTACGAATTACATTCCTTAATATGGAATGCTGATGTTATTATTAATTCCAGAACACTATGAATGGCTTTCAACAATATTCGTTATTAGATTCATTTAACATAAAACGATCCTAAAAGATGGTATTGAGAAGATTAGACCTACAGATAAGGGCACCTGCGAAAGCAATTGACCTCCCTTCTGAAAATATAAGTCATATTAAATATAATTCATGTAATCACTATACGGAAGAGCAAATAAAATAAAAAAAATAAAAAAATAAGTTTCATTTAAATTACTTCAATAATTTTAGTTTTTTTTTCTTTTCGAATTAATTAAAAGTTGTCTGGGCTTCAAATATTAAAAATCCACTGACGATGTACTGAATCTGTTTCATATTCTTCTAAGAAAGGAAACAAAATATTTACTTCCTGTATCAGTGAAAACAATGTCTAACTACTTTCGCTCGATGATATTATTGCTAAGCAATCTTGTTCTACTAAATCATCTTTATTGATAGGATTGTATTACTCCCTATAATATTGCTTTTGGAACTTGAGAACATAACAACCACTTTACAACCATGCTTCATCTATTTCCGGTTTCATTCAGAACTTCGTTGATCATTGGGTTGAAGTTGATCTTGCAGCATTCATCAACGACGTACTTTTCTCTCGCAGCGTCAACTATTTCTTCTTTTCCCAAATTTCCAGTTGTGACTAAAACAAGTTCAACGTTTCCTTAACAGAAGATAGGAGATAAGGAAAATTTTAAATTTTTACGAAATTGTATATTGTCCTGGAAGAACAGTCAATAACAAAGATATTAACTGTTTAATGCAATACCTACAACAATAGTACAAAAACAATACTACCAAGAATATTGACGTCAGAAATTAAAAAAATGCCTTCTGCTACTTATATTTAGATATTTAACTATTTATTCGGTTTTAAAGAGCTTAAAAAGATTTTATTTTTAATTGATGACATAAAAGTAAGCAAGTAAGCAATAAGAATAAGCATGGGCCTTTCATAAACAAAACAAAAAACAAAACAAAAGCAAATTTAATCTATTTAAAATCTATGACTCAAATTATAATATTTGCTTAAATTTGACTGACGAACAAAAAAGTTTTAGACAAACACAATATCAAGACAAGACAAGACAAGACAAATTGTTATTCGAGGTTTTGAAAACATCCTGCATGAACTTCTAAGGGTGACTTGATGAACAAAATGAACAAACTCCGGAGGCTTCTGCAGCAGTAAGTTGGATGCTATAACGTCAAATGAATGCCATGTATCTCTCGCGGTTTTAATTTACATTAATTAAATTTCAGGTTATTTTTTAATCAAACACAGGACAGGAAATTTAATGCGGTGTGAAAAGCAGAAGGGGTAAAGATACATGACGTTTAGCCTTTATCAACTGTAATTTGAGATAAAGGTCTTTCCTGAATTAATCATGAATTCCTATATATGAAGATACTCTTAAACGTTTAACAAATACTAAGTAATTGAGTTTTTTACGTATTTTCATTCTCTCAATATTAGTAGTCTATTAATACAGATATGGATTCAAAAAAACGAGTGAATGAAAATCTAGTAATATTAAGTATATGGTACATTTCCAGCACTATCTAAGTGCTGCTCATTTTTGAGTCTGAAACAGGACTGGTGTGACCGAAGCAAACTCGCTACACCTTTACTTCCAGAAAGACGATTAGTATCCAATGAACCCGGGATGCTATGGAAGTAATCTCAGCTTGGAAAACCACGGATTCCCTTCTGGGATTCAAAAGGTTCTTTCAATCTGTTCAGAGGTCTCTTTGAGTCCAAAAGATAAAACTAGAATTATTAAAAATACAGTCGAACAGAATATCAGATCTAGGTCTTATTTTGGAATAATACATGTATAAAATATCTAAAAGGGGAAATCGATGGAATAATTTTTCAGCATTTTCTTTTTTTTTTTAGTTTGTCTTTTATCAGTTGAAAAAAAAAAAGTCTGGTTTAGAGAAGGTCGAAAGTAAATAAAGCCTTAAATTGTTCGATGAAATGATTTTTAAAATCTACTTGAACAGATTGATTCATAAATAAAGAAGGCTATCTAGGCTAATCAATAGAACATATAGATCATAAAGCGCAGAAATGAAGTTTCAGTAAGAGACTTACAAATGGCGGTTATTGCAAGGAAAAGGAAAGCAACATATGGTATAGATAAATTAATAAAATGACAAAAGATTAATAATCAATTAAATTAAAGTTGAATAGTATTATATACAAACAAACCATACTTCTTCCTTAAATCTTCTCTTTTATAATAAATATTATTAAACATCATAACACCAGAAAATAAATGTCAAACTACATTTATTAACTAAAAAAACGAATTTTCAAGGAGATAAAAAATTAACCGTCTCCTCTTTTTCAAGCCTTTTTTACAATAATAATAAATTGACGAGATTCTATTACAACAATGACCTTAAAATATTGACATTAACAGTTAAAAAATACCTATAGCCAGCATACCTAGCTCAGTGAAATGGGACGATATACAAAAACGGACAAACATACAAAGCAATGACCCCTGAATTACAAAAACATCAAAATAAAATCAAGAATAAAATGCTGGACGGGTCGGGCTGAAGAGAGGCCAATAAGCCTTGAAACAGTACTGTCCCCGATTTCCAGCACAAATATCAAAAAATAGCTCAGTGAA
>JAFIDM010009631.1:109169748-109190596 GCA_023159025.1 Thereuonema tuberculata
AAAAAAAAAAAAAAAACCAAAAAAAAAAACCGGACAACTATTTCCATAAATAAACAAGATATTTTGAAACAGAACAAAAGCATTAATCATTATTGCTTTCATGTTCTTTAATTCTGTTATCCTTAGCTAAGAATATTCTCTTTTTATGGATCAAAAGACAGAAAAAAATGGAAATAAAGGCAATGCATTGAATGATGTTAAAGGAAAAAAATTCAATAACATTTTTGCAACATTTTTACGTAAAAAAAAAGAAAAGATTATTGAAGTATTTAAGGTGAAGACCAAATATAGTCAGATGACAGAAAAATTTAATTATTATAACAATTATTCTGACTCTTCTTTGTAAGTTTTATTTACTGATGTAAATTATGTATTACAATTAAAACTAATAAATTAGGAGAGAAAAAAAAAAAGATTTATTTCTTAGCGATGTTTGTTATCTAAAGAACATCTCCTAGGAAACAATTGGATCGTTAAATGGCTTCAGGAAAAGAAAAAAAAATCTTTCGACAAACTGTGGTGTAGAATTGTCATGAAAAGTAAGAGAAGAATTGATAGATTTCACAGATTTTTTTAATATTAAAAGTTGAATGTTTCTTGTGTGATTTTAAATAAGAATTAATGGCTTGTAATTTGGGTCTGTCCATTTCTTACAGAATAGAAATAAATATAATTAAAAATTAGTTTTCAGTCTTTAGTTTTGATAGTAGCGTTAGATTTTCAACATTTTAAATAATCCTTATGAATGGTAAAAAAGTAAAAACTAAATTGATCAAAGTCTAAGAGTTCAACAGTTAACTTTTGCTTCATAATCAAGAAATAACTTTGGTAAAATATAAATAAGTTAATCAGATTTTTTTCCTTTATATAAATTTAATTAATATTCCATGATTTAAGTGTGATAATAGAATAAGAAAGAAATCGCCTGACGAAGGGAATCGTTCATGTTCGATGTTATTCTCCAAACGAAATTTTTCAAGGAATCTCAAGAAAATTGGAAAGACAAAGAATTTTAACATAATAATTACGATACGGATTTACATAACATATATTTTTCCCTCATCTTTATCTCCTTTTTTAAGTGAAATACTACTCAGTTATTCTGATTAAAATAGCACGATTTTGATTTTTATAAGAAACATATTATGATACTATTTTTTTAGTTTAAGAACAAACTAGCAAACTTGTGATGACGTGATCTTGGATTCTAAGATAATTTTCGCACCATCTGTGACTGCGACCGCTTTCTCACAACCCGCGAGCGCGTCTTGGAGATCGTCTCGGAGACCTCTTGTTTGATCGTAAATCACTTCCGATTGATCAATGTAGAAACAATGTAGATGTAAGGAATAATATCTCGGAGACCGTCCGGGATATCTCGGGACGTCCCGGGACGTCAGGTTGATCCACATTCAAGAAAATGAAAATGTGAGCATCCTTAATACTACCCTTAAAATTTGCCACCTTATTTGCATTTCTGTATCTTATTGTTTCGGAGGAGATTGGGCCACAAAAATTCAACTTTTCTTTTATGTAGATAGATTTCGCTTAACAGGGGCTTATTTTCGTCATATTTACAAATATTTCCATGTAGATTATGAAGGAAATCTGTGGTTATGCTTGTTTGGTTGAGGCATACATAAGATTTTATTTCGGCGCGGGCCAAGTTAGGGAGCCGTGCTCGAAAACAAAAAAGTCGTTTTCAATATTTCGGGGTGGGGGTGGGGAGGCAAGCTCTCAACCGGCCTCCAACCAAAAAAACGTAAGAAAATAATTCCAATTTAACACAATTCCAAATTTTGGGGGAGATTGGAGACAAGGGCTCCTCTGCTCTTCCCTTATGTATATCTAAGCTTGATAAGTTTGAACTCGATTTTTTTTCTTTTCTTTTGTTTCCTGATGAATTTTCTTGATCCTTCAAAATCAGTTGACTATTGTATTTTGAGAAAAGATAATTAAATGTAATAATAAATTTGAATATTTTATTTATTTGTTTATTAGGAATCTTAAATGAAATCTAAGTTAATAAAATTATTTTGTTACAAATCAACGGCAAAAGATGTGTATGTCTCCCTAGAAATGTAGCTCTAATTCTGAATGTAATAAAAAAAAAAGCAAGAGAAAAGTTCTATTAATAATAAGATAAATCTTTTTTTTTTTTGCTTCTATTTCGGAAACCTTTGTCGTCGATTTGAATTTGTGAGTTATTTGTAGCTGAATGCCATAACGACCATCGGTCTTCTGATCCGATTATGTTCCCAACAGAATGAAATGTAAATGGAGTCGAAAGAATGGGGAAGGGAGGGTGTTCACTAATCAGATCAGCCTGTCATCCCCATTCCGTAAGGGTGTTTTCATCAAAGGCCTTTACTAGAGTCCAAGGGATACCTCCCTTTGGGACGTAATCCATCACCATGGAAAGGATAGTTTTTATATTTTGTCATTTCCTCTGAAGAAAGAATAACAAGATTCGTTGCAGAATGAAGTCGTGTTTTCAAAGTAGACTTAAACATCTACTTCTCATTTTCTTTTAAAAACTACTTTTTTTTTTCTATTATTCTTCTGTTTACTTTTGCATGAAGAAAGAATAAATTGATTTTGGTCTGAAATGTTTTTTTTCTTTTTCTAAGAATTGATGATTTTAATTATAATTTCTTGTAAATAGATTGTTGTTGTTCAGAAAATCTTTAAAAAAATCTAAAAAAAAAAAGAAAGTACTAATTAGAATAGTTGGTAATGTCTTCGAAAAATAATGAATAATTGGATTAAAGTTCAAAGAAAGTAAGGATCATACTTTTTATTTATTATCAGTTTGGCAATTTAATAATTTCTCTTTTTACATACAATTTTAAAATAAAGAAAATAATTTAAAATCAAGCCTGCAAAGCATTCTTTTCATTCAATGTTTATCTTTGATTAATTGAGCTTTTCTTCCAAGAGAATTAATGTCTTTTCACCAACTTAAATAGATGTTCACTTGATAACGGAAGTTTATAAATCTATGCGAAATCCAAAGAAAATAGAGACATCAATCGAACACATTGAATATTAAGTTATAGGGCTAACCATTGTGTTCATTCGTAATTAAATTTAAGTCTAATCATACAGACTTCAGTCAGTTTGATGTGGTTTATCATAAAGAAACCTGATTGAGTATTCTATTATTTGATGGAAGAGCCACTGATCTTCTCACTTCTTAATATGCTGAAAGAATCAACTGTATCAGTTGTCTACGGATATTAACTCTCAGCTGTTTTTGAACTATCTGAAACACGTAAGACGTAAAAAAAATCATAAACGAAAGGAGGGATTAACAGCCAAAATAAAGGAAATCATTCACACCCTTTTACTTTTTTTTCCCATTCCATTCTCATCTGCAGACGACATTGGTATCAAACTAAACAGTGATCTGGGGGCACGGCAGTGCCCCCGCCAAGACGAGCCGAAGGCAGGAAGGGCACTACGTACCTTTTCTGGAAGTGTTTCGTCGTATTTTCGAACCCTCATAGCTTCGGCCTAGATAATACTAGAGAGCTCAAATTTTCAGGATATGATGCAGTTACCAGACTAATGAAATACGCTAAGTTTCATTTATTTAGCTTTTATACTTTGGATTTTATTAATACCTAAAATACGTCGATTCCGTCACTGACTGACTGACTGACTGACTGACTCATGATCATCAAAACCTCTAGGGTACTTCCTGAAGTCCTAGAAAGCTGAAATTTGGTATGCAGGTTAGGATTAGCACACAAACAACAAAAAAATTAAGAAATCCGTAACTTTCACATTCCAACCCCTCATAAAGGGGGGGGGGTCTGGCTATGTATTATCGAACCCTCATAGCTTCGGCCTGGATAATACTAGAGAGCTCAAATTTTCAGGATAAGATGCAGTTACCATACTAATGAAATACGCTAAGTTTCATTTATCTAGCTTTTATACTTTGGATTTTATTAAGATCTGAAATACGTCGTACCCTCAATGCTTCGGCCTAAATAATACTGTGTAATAATGTGATTTCTTACAAAAGTGCAAACAGCTTATATATACAAGTTGACCAATAGAAAAACAGAAAAGTAGGGTATTGAAAAAAAATCCATTTTCTAAATAATCTTAAAACTAAATTTAGATGTAATAGATAATCCCACCCAAAACATTTCATGTAAAATAAGTTGCCAAGATTCACATGCTCATAACGCTTTCACTGTTAAAAAGTTATCAGGTCTCATCTTACAGAAAGAAATGAAATCCCACCCAAAACATTTCATGTAAAATAAGGGGTTGCCAAGACTCGCATGCTCATAACGCTTTCACTGTTAAAAAGTTATCAGATCTCATCCTACAAAAAGAAATGAAATCCCACCCAAAACACTTCGTGTAAAATAAGTTGCCAAGACTCACATGTCATAATGCTTTCACTGTTAAAAAGATATGAGATCTCATGTAGAGCCAAGCCCCTAAATCAACGAGGCCTAACTCTACAAGCCCCAACTCTAAAAACCCTATATCTTGGTCAAAAAGTATGGCTTGGCCGTTTCATGGAACTATTTCATCTCACCCAAAACATTTCATGTAAAATACGTTGCCAAGATGCTCATAACGCTTTCACTGTTAAAAAGTTATCAGATCTCATCTAGAGCCAAGCCCCTCACTCTACAAGGGGGCCTAACTCTAAAAACCCTACTATCTTGGTCAAAAAGTGTGCCTTGGCATACTCCATATCCTTTACATAACTCATGGGATTGTCTGTGTGACAGCCACGAAACGGCCAAGGCATACTTTTTGACCAAGATATAGGGTTTTTAAAGTTGGGGCTTGTAGAGTTAGGCCTCGTTGATTTAGGGGCTTGGCTCTACATGAGATCTCATATCTTTTTAACAGTGAAAGCATTATGACATGTGAGTCTTGGCAACTTATTTTACACGAAGTGTTTTGGGTGGGATCTCATATTGAATAGCCGTCATCTCCTAAAAATAAACATTTTCTACTAAGTTAATAATTAAAGGCAATACATAACAATAGACAAGATTTTCTCAACAAGACAAAAACTAGTAAAAAAATTATATTTTTTTTCCTACTCGTTGTTAAACTATCTTAATCACAAATAAACGAATGACGGACGAACAAACTTACTGAGATATAAAAATATGTTGTAAAAATTTTGATTTGTTGTGATCTTTCTTCCTTCCATAGTCTAAACAATGTTGACATTTCTATAGTGTAAAAGCAATCGAAAGAGCTTTTGAATAAATAATAAATTTAAAGATAAAATAAAACGAAGAAAATAATTTGATAAATTAGGAAGAAAATGAAAAAAAAAAAAAAAAACAAAAAAACAGAGAGTGTCGAGCGCTTTTATAATAGTTATTATCTGCTCGTTTTTGAAGAATAAACAAATATATTCAACCCAAAGAAGAAAAAAACTTGTAAGAATAAATATCATATGTAACTTATATATATTTTTAAAATAAGTCAGTAAAAATAGTAAAAAATCTCCAATTTGCCAAAAATCTTCTGTAATTTAAATTTAATTTTCAAGCATTTCAGAAAGTGTCGTAGAATTAAAAAAAAAAGTAAATTACAGTGGATATAAATTTATAAATTATGACTAAGCTAAAAAAGAAAAAAGAGAAAATCTATTTAAATATTTCAGTGAAACAAAAATTATTTTCTTTCCTTTAAAGCTCTTAGAAATTGCTGAAAGTGAAAACAACTTCAATAAAAATATTGTTGATAAAGACATTATACTGAAAAAAAAAATCACAAAATATATTTGAATGGAATTAAAGTTTTAAAAATAATAAGTTGATATATTAGTATCTCAAAATAAAAAATTAATAATTGCTTTCTATTTTTCACTTTATGATTTATTCATTTAATTGAAGTAATGACAACGGTTTTAAATTGATTGCTGTGTTGTTAGAACAAAAAAAAACAACAAAAAACAAAAAGAACGAAATAAGTAAACAATAGTCGGCTTTCTTTTCTTTGTTTATTTTCATTGGGTGATTCGGAATGACCCAATTTGTACATTTCTCAAAAGATTTCTAATTTTTATGAACTTCAAAGTGAAAACAAAAATGAAAACAATGATATTCCATACAATATCAACTGAATTATTAGTGGTTATGAAAAAAGAAAACCCTGACAAAATGAATTTAACAGGTACTCTATGCGGACTCGAAAAGCTGTAAATGAATTTCTTGTTTACCGATAGTGGAGTCATAGAAGGTGAATTAAAGACGTTCGAAAAGGAACTGCGTTCTTGTTATTTTACAAATTGCTTGATTAGTTTCATTCTTTAATTCATTTAAAATAGTTTTCCAAATAAATGTAGCAAAGAAAAAAAGAATAGAAAAACAAAAAACTAATACAGAAGTAGAAATGGAGCTAAAGTAGAAATATATTAAAAGAAATGAAGTGAGGAAGAATAAGCAGACATTAGAGATCTAAAAAAAAATATGAAAACAAACAAACAAATTTACCTTAAAAAAAAATAATTAAAAATATTATTGTTGTTGTTGTATAGGCAGTAATTATTGTTATTTCTGTTAGTTTCCAAAACAAAATTATAGTTTGTTATTGCAGAAGGAAATGTAAATGAAAGAATTGATTTGATGTTAAAGTTCTCTTTGCTTATAAAAAAGTTACAAAACGTGACAGCTTGAAAACAAAGAGAAAGTCTCAATTTAGGTGTCGCCAGCCAACAATATAAGGCCATAGTATTTCAAAAAACATGACAAATCATAGAGAAAGAATCGAGGAGACCTGGGATCCGGCCCTCCCCAATCTCAAATCAAATAGAATAGGCCGTATTTTACTGTCTTTTTTGGTTGGATCACCGGTTAATGGGCCCTTGCCCCCCCCCCCCCGCTTTTACCAGAAAACTCGATTTTGTATTTTTCTTTACCAATAAAGAAATTTGGGAATAATGACAATGTTGCTAATAATCCCGTCTTGAGTTTATCTTTTGTTTAATAAATAATTTATTCTTGACAAGTTAAAAAACCTGCTGATGTTTTCACAAATGAAGTTCACAGTGAAGTCGGTACAAAACTAACAACAATCAAATTTTAAAAAACGATAAAACTTGAAAGTATCGATATATTTTCAAAATATTAATTAAATGACAAATTTTGTAGTCCCTTTGCTGATATTTGTTTAATCTGTATTATTAAAAACTGTATGTGTGTGTGTGCGTTACGTTCTCACAAAATTGAATTTCGCAACAATTCGCATGCGTGTTGCCGTGTAACAGGAGGATTGTTGCATAGTTAACTCAACTGCGCAAATTTCCGACTGTTAAAAATAGATTTCAATATTGTACTTTTTAGAATTTAAACTGTAATTTATTGTTAGTTTTAGTTTTAAGTTTTAGTTTTTTGTTTACTTGATGTAAATTGTTTTTTTGAATAAATAAAATTTTTTCCATTACATATTCCGCTTCTTATGCCAGGCTTCCGAAGCGCAAAGACGTACATCGTAAATGCTATTTTTTTTAACGTAATAATAATAATAATAATAATAATAATAATAAAGGACAAACAATCTTGGCGTTAAAAAAAAAACATTTATTTAATGTTTAAGTTATAAAAGATAGTCATCAATAATACTTGCTCAATAAGCAGAAGCTTTCTTAATAGCAATACAACAGTATAATATATTGCGATATAATATTTATTCTGCTATACATGTTAAAAACCAGAGACAGAATAATAATAATAATAATAATAATAATAATAATAATAATAATGAAATTAAAAAAAAAAGCTTTCCTTTAAACGATGAAATCTCAATGTAGAATGATAAAGTCTCTGTCGAAGTGAAATGACTTCAATGATTGAAATTGATGTTCTGAAAAAAAAGAGGGAATTCGTTGGCTTCTTGAAGATGGAATTCGCGTTTTAGATCAACGTCATCTGAAAATATTCTTTATGTTTTTACATGCTTGTTATATAGCCTAGATGCGTTTAGTTTTTTCTATTCCACAATTCGTTTTACCATAGTAAATGTTAAGCAGTATTTGTTTTTAAGGATTTGTTTGTTAAATCTCTTAGACAGACAAATCTTTCATGCAAAATCGCCTGAATTTCCCAAGGAAACTTGTATGTAGATAAACGCAAATTAGAGTTTACCAGACCCACAGCACCACGCAGTTATAATCAAAATTTTAATGTAAACCCAGATAACATAAAGATAAAACCAATCTTAAAAACAATATATGAAAGAATATTGTTAAATCTACTTTTGAATCTATTTATTCAACGAGGATGGATAAATTAAGGAAGTAGTTCTAAGTTCTTATATGTGTTTTTTTTAAGAAAGCAAATTTAACATATATGTAATTGGCCAACTAATGGGTAATGCACAATTTCTCGTCACCCCGAATATGAAAATCTATCCAAGTGCCTGTCTTTCTTTCGTGATTTAGTACAGCGGACAATGCTTTTGCTTGCAGTTTTTTTGTTGTTGTTGTTTTCTTTTTTTCCAATATTCTTCGTTATACAAATTAAATTACAATCAGAGTAGGCGAGGCACCAGAAAGGTGGAGACCGAATCAAAATCATGCACGGTCGGACCAAAGTTATGGGGATAATTCCAAGATGTATTAACATGTAAGTCTCACAGCCTGAGAATCCTAATCACAAAAGCAACAAATAAGCAGCATATTAGCCGTCTTGTTGCATGATTCGGCAACGGGAGTCGTAGTAATAAGGTGGACATACGCAGAAGGCTTTACGGAAGAGGACTATATTTTGAAACAGAGGTTTTATATCCCACGAAAGAGGTCGATGAGTCGATAGTATAGGATTTGCACACACTTGCAAGTTTTAAATAGTAAACGAAAAGTTAATCATGGTTAAATTTTCCGTAAGAGAATAGATTCTGTATTCATCTGTATCACAACTGCAAAGTTGCAAAGAGACATAAGAAGGAAAGACAAGCATCTATGACAGTCCTAGGATTCGAAACCAGATTCAGGCTTTTAAGCCAATTATCTACTCCTAAACCCGTTAGTCCAGCCTGAATGATTGAAAATGTATCGCTTTAACATATATTTCAGATCGACAATAATCAACAAATATATATTATGTATAATATATGCGTTATAATTCAATAAATTCATGTGATTATTTGTTTTCTTGTTTTTTTCCTTTTAAGACTAAATATGTATTGAAGCATATCTATACAAAAATCTTAATTAAAATTGAAGATTGAGTTTTACAATAAATCATACCCTCAACAGAATTAGTTTTTAGACTTAATTCGAATACCTTTTATTTTTGAATTAATAATCATTCTGGACAAATGTTTAAGCGAGTTTCATTCAAGAAGGAAAAAACGTTTCTTTTAACACAATTCTTTCCCATTTTTATATTCTTCAGATAATGGAAGCCATTTGACTTTAGCAGACCAAAGCACACGATTTCCAAACTAAATCGGCGAAGACGTATTTCATATCCTAAAAATCGAACATATAAAAAAAGAAAGAAAAAACGCCGGTTTTCTATGATTGAACCTGCACCCTAGTAAAAACTGACAACCGTAATATTTGGTAAAAGAGAAGCAATAAATCTTATATTTTCATCTTAAATCTTCAAACGACAAATTTATTTCGAGAGATAAGCAAAACCCATTTTCTCATTTAACTCACTGCATTAAAAAATTATAACAGTAATTATTATACTGTATATAGACTGCCATTAACATTTTAACATTTATTTATTTATTCATTTTTATAGTCTTTTTTATATTACTGCCTGTTGAAAAATCCAAAAGTGTCATTTATCTTCGTAAATTACATTTGCAACGTTGTTGAACTTTTTTTTTATCTTCCATCTCTGTCTCTTGTTTCGTAGATTTAATTTAATTCTTAGTTTTGATGTTTCGTTTCCAATCTCAGTGAATAGTGACGGAGATGGAGAAAGATAAGATAGAACAGCAAATGGAAAAAGAAAAGTAGAATATAAAAAGAAATATAATAGAGAACAGTTGAACCAACTATATCTATATATCAAACGATAAAATATAACTAGAGGATTAGGGTGATAGAACCCCCTACTCTGCATCTATTTCGACTTCTTGAAAAGACGGCTTTGAGATAATGAAGTCGAGCAAAGTCGAGGCGATTTATTCCCCACACAGTTGCAGTTCTTCCCCTCTCCCATTCGCTGAAAGACTCCCTCATCCCCCTCCCCAAGCATATTCCAAACAGATTGCTTCGACGGTCGAATTGCTCCGCATTATTAGGACGATGGAGGGATTAGAATCCGATCTGGTCGTTCGGGTCGTAGAATTGCCTAGGAACTCCCTTCCATCTCCCAGTCTCATCGCTTTGGAGTTTATGAAGACGAAATTAATCTGTAAGTAAGATTAATTGGTATATGGATGTGAACGAATCGTATTTTTCCAGTTTTTTTTTAAGAATTTGAAGTCAATAGGTGCTAAAACTTCCTTGAAATGAACATTTGAAAGTGTCGCTAAATAGTGATATCAATACACCTTGAAGAAACCTAAGAACATAACAGAACAAGAAAAGATCCAGGCAAAGAGAAATCTCAAATTTCAATGATGCTTCTTAGAAAACCGGCGAATCAGGACTCACAATAGTTTTCAACACTTCAATCCAATCTCTTCTAATTATAAATTCTTTTTAATTCAACAGACAATTAACTGTTGCATCCATTGAGTTACCGAAGTGTTTTGATGTTAGCTTTGTAAAACTGCAGAATATACAATGAAACATAATGATTTTTAATTATAATTTTTATGATCATTGTTTGAGATATTGATATATTTTTCCACATGTTAATCAAGTTTTTGATTGTTGACGAATCTGTAACTCAGGTTTGAAAATTTTACTCTTCTCACTGATGTAGCTGAAACTTTTATCGAAAATACCAATACTGGGATAAACTATCTATCAATATGCTATCTACTGTATATCTTTTTAACTAAAAAGAAAGTGACACATTTTAGAAAAACGATTTTAATTATTCTGACTTATAACGTTCTTAAATAATGGTGTAATCAATGTTAGAGGGAAGAGACTATATTAATTCAAGCAATCCTTAATCAATACGATTCCTAGATTTTTTTTTCAGTATCTTAAAACTTGGCCTTTGAACATCTTTAATGTTCGAATGAAGATTAACAATGGCTTAACAATAATAAATTCGAATAATTAGATTTTGAATTTGAAGATATTTTTTATGTTTAGTGCTTTGATCATTTTGTTTTAGCTTAGAAATGCTAATTTGAAACTTATAAATAACTTCAATAAATCTGAAAATGGAAATATCTTATGGAAAGTAAACGTCTTGTATCATTCATTTAGAAACATACAATTGAGTCGGTCAGTGCAAGAACGTCCTAAGTCCAAAAATATGAAAATTCCAGGTCAAAGTGTTTTAGGTGTCTTGAAGCATCGGTGCTGCGGTATACAGAGCAATAACGTTTTAAGTCGATTGCAACTGCCTTCCTGAGGCTGGCATTAAGCAACGGTGACAGCAGTAATATCCCAAGTAACGAATCCAGACAGTTTTTCTAATTTATTTCAAAATCAAGTTACTTGGACTTGGGACGTTCTTGCATTGACCGACTCAATTCAAATATACAATATTCAGTTGTATGGAATGGATTGAAAATACGCTTTCTTTTGTAAGATTTAGCTAGAAATTATACTTTTGGAAAACAAGTATTTAACTTCCATAGTAATCACAAATAACGTATACTTTTTATCTCCAGTATCTTTTGTTACTACTACAAAGTCTACGGTACTTCTATTGTATTTTTTTCGTTGAAAAATATGAAAAATATGACTATTTTCTATTTATTTTGACTAAATCTCTCTGAAAGAATATCTGATAATTACCGAGACAAAGATTAATTTCAATTTTATATAAATATCATGAAATGTATTTTCTTTGCAATTGTGTTTGGAGAAAAAAATACAGTAATTCCTTTAATATAGTAGTAAAAAATGTTGTAGAAAGAAATTCTTATGTGAATTTCATATTTACTTTTAAGTAGCTACTTAATGCTTTTTTTTTACGATTTTCACTTTTTAATTGCATGCTTCAAATCATGATTATTTTACTATTTTTGCAATAAAGAATAAATTTAAAATCAAATTCTGTAATACTAAAAAAACTAAAACTTTTATCTATTAGTAGGATCTTTCTTTTAGGATCATCTTTTACAATCTTTTTATCTATAGGATCTACATGAGAGTCATGCATACAAAATGAGTGTAATTCTTTTGATTTATATGTTATTATATTATTTTTAAATGTTAGTTAATATTAGACATTAAATTTTGGAACAAATGTTACAGATTCTGAGAAAAGATGATTGGAGATGATATTTTAGTCATATGTAATAAATCTGGAAATTTCTGAAATTGATTAAATCAATAATTCAAGACAACTTTTATAGATCTTTGAAATTAACTCTAAAAGGGCGATTGTTTACCTCCAAATCTATTTGAACCTTCTCAAACTCATCTTTCGTTTTTGCTCGTAGATGTAATTTACAAAACATTTTCCTGCTTATTAAGAGACCTCAGCTTTCAAATAACACGACGTTTTCTCCTCACTTATAAAATAATTATAATAATTGCAGAAACATGTCGCAATCGCTAAGTACTCTTTCATTGCTATACATTGATCACCAATGATAATCAAGACTAATGCAGTTGAGCAGAGCGGCATAGACTTAACAGAAGCTCATATTGGCAATTGCTAATTAGGAATATTAAGGCCGATCGTCAATCTGGCAAAATGGAGGTGGGTGGCAGTGTGATTAGTTTTCATCCTCCCACTCCCCTTTTCCCTTCGGCCTCTTACTTTCACAAAGAATCGATTTTTGATAATGAATACTTTGCTCATAGAAACATAGACAATCCTAGCGCTAGTGTCTGTCGTCAACAAATAACTTTTTTTAAGGCTTCCTATTAGGATCCATTAATTATAAAAAAGCTATTAGCCATGCTTAGTAAAGCTCATTTGTATTAAATTGAGAGGAAAGGACTATTAGCAAGAAACATAGTTTATGTGTGGTTATTGATTTTCCGAACCTCAAAGACTATTTTGTTTCAGTTGATTAAACTTTCAGTGGTTTACGTCATTATTACCATTTTAAGTACAGAAAAGTTGTATTAATTAAGAGAGTCCAAGACTAGGCTTAACTACTTTTAATAAGAAATTCAACCTGCATTATTTTCTATCAGTTGACCACATTTCAAATCTTATAAAGGACAATTCAGATTATTTTTCAGAAATTTAAATTGAGATTACTGACTAAATTTCAAAGTATGATTATTCCAAATAAAAATTTCCAACATTCACACCATAAAATAAAAGCAAGGAAACAATATAAAGTGAAAGAAGTAAATGCTCATACAACATATCATGTCCGCAGTCAATGCCATTTACTGTTTATATTTAAAGCCATAAAAATTGAAGCAAAACAAACATTTATTATATTAATTTCATCGCTTCAACAGATCAGTTGTCAGCCATCAGATAACTCTGAAAACTTTTAGAAGCATTTTATAATATTTTATTAGTAGTCAAAGCATTCTGCCTTCAGAATAGAATTGTCAATAAATATCAGAAAGTTAGTTAAATATTAATTTAAGCTTCTTAATTTTCTTTTTTTTACGTACGATTTATAACAAATAACTTTACAATAATAATAATACTCCTAGGAGTATTCCTGTATCAATCCCATTTTAAATACAGCCTAAAAGAATGTATCATAAACAACTTTTTCTCCCATTTATTTTCGTCTGCACATGATTCAGTAAAGAAATGCTTTATTTATTTCATTTCACTAGTATTTGCTTATCCCTCTACTGATAATTCAATATTCTAAAAATTATAAAGCACTCATTTTAAGACTTTTTGAAGAAATAATAAGCAAATACTAATCCTTCAATTATCAAATTTCTTTACTACAATTCTAAATAATTTTGTTTTTTGTACTTTATTATTTTTAATGTTCTAGTAATTGATTCCTCTTTTTTTTAATTTTTTTTAATATATTTTTTTTCATTTTTCTTTGATATTTACTAATTCAGGTGGCAAACTTGTTTAATTCTATTTTGGTAGAGAAAAGGAACCAACTTTACATATTGATGAAGGGAAATCTTTCTTTCTTTCTATTTATTTCTGCCGTCTCCCTACAAGACAATTTCAAACTGTAAATTATTCGTTAGATCTATTGAACTCATTTTGCAATCACAGAAGCACTTGTGAGGATTTTGAGAGGGATCGAAATAGCCAAAATAATTACGAAAATTCTGTATCATATCCAAGCAGGCGGGATTCATTCTTTGAATAACGATATCAAATTGAATTGGGTGTTGATTTTCAATAGCACATTGAATGCACTAAACAGAGTAAGGCTTCTTCTAAACTTGTATTGATCGTTCTAAAATGATCTCAGAGCAGTTAAAGTATTTTATTATCTCACAGCTTGACCTTCCTAACCCTTTGTAGGAAAGGGTTTTTATGCATATATATATGAAACAAGCTTCCTTATGATCTAAAAACTCTTAGACATTAAAAGCAAATCAAGTACAGCAAAGAACTTTTTCATAAAAATAACTTTTATATCGAATGGAAGGACTAAATATTTTAAATTAAAAAAAAATTCGTATTCGATAAATATGAAAAACATAATTTATGTAAAAAGAAAACATGAAAATCGTAAAATATGTCTTTCTGAAGATGTATTTAAGCCATGATTATTGTATTTAATTAAGTGAAACGAATTGGACATTTGAATTTAGATCATCCCGTTTGGCTAAACTTTTTGTCGATTGTTGTTCTTATCACTGAGATTATATATCTAAACACAATGGAAATTCGTCTTTGAAGAAGATCTTTGAGATTGCCTTTAATAAATGTAATAGCATCTTAATTAATTTTGAATTTGCAATATTTCATCGACTTTACAATCAAGCTACATGATTGATTGAGCTTAAAGAATATATAAACAAGGAAATTTGTTAAAATTATTAGCACACATAATAAAAGAAAGACGATTAATTCATATATAAAAATCTAGAAAATAAACGCAAATTAACGTGCGTAAAAGTATTAGTAAGATAAAATCATTGATAAAAACAATTAAAGATTCACTGAGCTAATTTTCGAATAATTTGTATCGGGAATCAAATACAGACTGTTTCTAGGTTCCTACCTATCATCAGGTTGATTCGCTCAGTACTCAAAGCTCAGTGGGATGAAAAGAAACATTTACAAAAGACAAGCATAAACAAAATAATGGCCCGTCAAATAAAAAATATCAAAATATAAATTAAGACTAAAAAGGGCAGTAAATTAATCCCGCTAGCAGAACGCTTAGCTTATAAGGGCTTAATTTATAAAATAAACATACACGTAATAGCAAACTAACGTGTTAATTTGTAAGAGTATTAGTAAGATAAAATCAAAGATAAAAAGCACAAAAATTAAAGATCCACTGAGCTAATTTTGGAATTCTTTTTTTTTTTTGAAAAATTCCAAAATTAGCTTCAGCTTCCTTATAAATACATCTGCAGCCTCACTTTCAACTGTTCTATTAAAAAAAATTTCTAATAGATGTCTTCACTTCAAATTCATTTATACTAAAGCTTTTTTCCACAGAGAAACAAAAAGTCACTTTTTACTATCAAAGCTTTTAAACAGTAGCATTTTCAAATTCTTGATATATATTTATTAAAATTAAGTTTTCTATTGACCAAATGAAAATTTCACTTGTAATGTTTCTCTTTACAAATTGATTATATTAAACTTACATAAAAGAAAACTTTTTTTCTTTATGTTCATGATTGTAGATGTTGATGGAGAAGATATCGTTCAGGGGTTCGTTGAGGTTCTGTAAAACTTTACTTTACTCTCTCTCTCTCTCAAACTGAATTGAAAGCCCCTATTGAGTGGTAGATGATTAAAGAAGCCGTTCAAAATAGCTTCAAGGAACTTAATTGCACTATTCTCTTTTAATAATGATTGTCCGTGACCACCGTTTCTATGGTTACAGAACCACCATGTAGGTTCCAACGCCTGCGCAGGAACAGCGACGTGATTGGATGGATAATGGCACATGATCTGCGGTTTTGCTAATCCACCACCATACGAAGTCCGGTCCCATCTGCACATACAAGCCTCGCTTACAATCATTGTTATTTTAATGAGGCCGGAGAGACAACACTACGTATAATAATAGAAAGTGAAAGAAGCTACTGAAAAAGCTCCGCACAGCTGAGGCTTCACTGCACAACAAGGACTGAACACAATATCAGATCATTTCAGAAAATTATAACTTTGTTTAGATTTTAAAAAGCTATATTAGTAGTAGTAATGGTATAAATAATGCTTTATATTGATAAATAAATTTTTAGCAATAGAACAGAAATTAAGACTTTCATTTAAGGCAATTAAAACTTTAGTAAAATGATATTTATACAGTAGAAGCTGCTTTATTTAATTTAAGTTCTACAAATTCATGAAATAGTTGGAAGCAGTATTTTAAATAACGCAGTTCAAAACAATACCTTAAAAAATGATGTAAAATGTTGAATTTGAATGTAACTTGCATTGCTGAATTAATTAATTAATATTTTTGTTTTATATGATACTTTTTAAAATGTTTACAAATCGTTGCCCTTACTAATTTTTCTTAATTTATTTTCATATGAAATATAAAATTAATAATTGTCTTGATAATTAAACTATATAAAAATTTGAATACTATATAAGAATATCTTAAAATAATCATATTTTAAATAAGCAAAGACTTGCAACTTAAAAATGCAATTTTTTGTTCAGTCCAAGTATTTCATATTTGTTATTGTTAAAAAAAAAAACCAAGATATTACAAATAATTAAAAATTTAATAAACAATTTTTTATAGTCAGTTTATTTAGGTTTATTAACTATAAAAAAATAATTATCTAATATATGTGTTCTTATCTATTATTCTGCTGGCTTACTTTCTTAATATAAATTTAAGACATATTCAAAAATTAAAGATCCAGTTAGAAAATCTTTCCAGAAAAATTACGAGCATTAAAAAAAAAAAAATTGATAAAAATCAGAACAACCGTTTAAGTGGCTTATTATCAGCATTTTGGCCGAGTCACCATATTAAAGATACACCATTATACCAAAGGAAAAGTGCAATTAAGAAAAGGCAAAATACTTATATCCTAAATGTTAATAAAACGTATGAAATATTTCAACTATAAACATCTTCGATATCATTTTCTTATCAATTGCCATTCTGGAATAGCCTTAAATACTCAAGGCAATGGCCTGCCATGAATACCCGGCGCTGGCACGGATGTGACTTTATTCTCTAGGTTCCATCTTTTTCTAAGGTATAATGTTAAGTGCCTCCTGTGGTATACTTCGGCTAAATAGTTCCCAGCCCCAAAGCAGAATATCGAGCGACGGCGCGACAATGTCGCGGAACGAAAGTGAGGGCTGCAGAAAAATATCGTATAGAACAGGGGTCGGTTTTTATTTTGGGTTGTCGATTTGAAGATTCGTTTTTTGTTTTTGATTGTCGATTCGGAGATTCCGTTTTTTTTTTTGGTTGTCGATTTGAAGGTTCGTTTTTTTTTTTTTCTGCACCTGCAGAAAGTTTTTCGTCTTAGCATCAATCGTAGCAGAAAGATAAAAAAACATTCTGCTTTCGGGGTTCCCAGTTTCTGCCACTTAGCCAAGAACCCGGGCATTGGAAAAAAAATCGGATATGAAAACTGTTATGTTATTTTTAAACAGTCATCGATATATTTTTAAACTCTCTTTGATATGATAAAAAGGGGATTTTAATTGTTTTAAACCGTTTCAAGGTAGC
The DNA here is from genome assembly GCA_023159025.1 of Thereuonema tuberculata. Classification (NCBI taxonomy): domain Eukaryota; kingdom Metazoa; phylum Arthropoda; class Chilopoda; order Scutigeromorpha; family Scutigeridae; genus Thereuonema; species Thereuonema tuberculata. The sequence goes on from JAFIDM010009631.1 coordinate 109,187,623, forward strand.
TTATTAGCTAAAGTTTTAAGAAATGATTTAAGTTGCATCACGACATAAAGAATTTCAAAAAACTAATGTCGTAAGTTTGAGTCAGAATTTTTTTTTCTAGTTATAAGTTCTTTTAACGGAGAATCAACTTCAGCAGTGTAAGTCTTGGGTCATTTACCTAAATCTTTTTCTTAAGGGAATTAGTTATCGGAATAGTTGTTTAAAAGATCTAGAACTTTCTCTCAAGTAAAAATTTTGAAAAATTGCCACAATTTATAAAAAGCTTCCTTTATTTCTTCTTTAATCGACAACGGTCAACTTTGGACCACGAGCTAGCCCTACCTGACAACGTCAGGGTGAGGCTAGGAAATTCAAGAAAGGGGGACGAGATTCACATCTCGGCCAGAATAATCCTGAGATAGGAAGTCCCAGGGAGAAACGGACGAAACACAGAAAAAGAAAGAAACAACCATGCCCACGCGTGGACTCGAACCCAGATTCCAACACATCGGCCACACGGCATGGCGGAACAGCCCTTCATTTATTTATTGTTAAAAAGTTGTTTTTTTTTAATTTACCACATACTATTTTGTCGATATTAAAGTTTTAGCAGTACATTTGCTTTACAAAGTAGGAATTATTATGGTTGTTATAGTAAGATATAGTAATCTTTATTTCCTGATAAAATTTGAAGGATACACATTAAAATAAACAAAAGTAAAGTCTTACGAAAATATATGTCTGATATACAAGATAGAAATCGTTTACAATCATACCAATTAGTTAAAAGCCCTTCTACAAATGTAAGTTATAATAAATTTTAATTATAATTTAAAGTGGTGTAGATTCATCCTTGTACGTTTAACTAATCTTCAAACACTCTAAAAAAAAAGCTTTACTCCCTAATACAGGAATTTTATCAATTACTTTCAACAGTGATCTCAGGTTCCAGTGTTTGTCTTTTTCCTCAAATAAAGGCTTGAATATTTATTTGAATTAAATAAAGGCTTGAATTATTGATTTGAAAAATGAAAGTCGGCTGGAACTCTCGAAATTTTGAGATTTCTTTATCTTCTTGTTTTGATCATAAAATTTCTATGGTTCCAGCCGATTTTCATTTTTCAAATCTTTATCGAAAATTCAAGTATTTGATGCTTTTATTTTGAATTATTAACTTCCACATAAGATAATTGAAAAAGTTAGCAGGCTTTCACTTAAAATAAGTTATAAATATTTTAAAAGAATTTAATATCAGCGAAGAAATTGGTAACAATCTCGCAACTTGCAAATCTTAATTTTTTAATAGTATGAAAATTGTTATAATTTAATTTGTATTACTAAAGAAAGAAAATATGTGCTTCATTAAATATTTTTTTAAATAATATTTCGATATTAAATAGCATCGAAAATAAGAATATGTCTGTACTAGAATTATTAAAGTGAAATAATATTATTTCAGAATTGATTGGTGTAAAATTAAGTGTCGTTTATAAAGAATTAAGCCATTGTTTGTAGGATATCTTTTTAAACTTAAAAACAACTGAACTTTAAAAGAATTAGAAGAAAAACTTGCTGATGATTTATTTGATGTCAGTCAGTTTAGGAATACCTCTCGAATACCCTTATTTCTTTAAATGTTTTCATAAACGACATATTCTTTTTAATTTTAAATTATAGTATGTATATATGCTTAAAATAGTAGTTATCTTAAAATGATTTTGCTAAATACTTTTCTTTGGATGATGTAGACCGATTTTACAATTTCGTTTATTTGACGAAAGTAAAACTACATGGATTTGATTTTACTAAACCTATGTTGGTGCAACCTTAATAACAATTCACTAAGAACTTTAATTAGCAATGAACTTGAAGTTACCCCGTCTGTGAATAGGTGACAAGATAATGAATGAACAACAAGCAAGTAAAAAAAAAAGAAAACCTTTTCAAAATGGAGGAGATAGGAGTGAACGATACAAGACTGTATATTCACTGTATTACTGAACTCAATACATCAATTAATTATATTATTCTTTTCAGTTATGGAAACACTGAAAATAGTTGCATGTACTGACAGTTCAGATCTGGTTAATTGCCATCGCGAAGTAGAACTAACACTTGATTGAAGAGCTATCAAACATTGAAACTTTACTGTAGGTCAAAGGAAGATTTTTTTTTTTGAGATTTTGATGTCAATAGAATTAATCTTTCTGGTAGTTTAACTCGTTCTTAGTTGAAATGATCTGCTTTATAACAGAGAAGCAGCTTAAAGAACCCAGACATTGCAGGACTGTATTAAACAAAACATCGACTTTTCCTATTTAAGTATATTTGAATATATTTTTTTCTCACATTGGAGGGATTTTATACTTGGAAACATAAAAAGAATATTAGGTTCTTGAGTGGTTGTTAATCAGTTCTAACTTATTCGAAAATCTCTAGGTATTTTATATTCTGTTAGAAAAATGTGCTGATGCCATTATCAAGAAATCTTCTGAATCCAATATGGTGTTGGATGATCGGTTTCGTGAATCCGATGCAGTGGGTGGGGATGTTGTAGAAAGGTCGTCGAGTGTGACGGATCGCAATACGACCATGAAATATGAATGGCAGGCGGTTGTGGATGTCAGTAGGCCTCGAATGACCCTCGCCCAACAGATGAGACACGTGCCACGAATGCAGGACATTTTATGGAAAGAAGACACAACTCTTCTATTCCCGATGCGAGTAGAATGTAGATGAAAAAGTATGAACGAAAGTAGATTGAATGATTGTTCGAGCGTAATGGTGTCTTTCTTTGGTGACAGTCGTTTAGATGCATTGTATATGATTTGAAAAAAGTGAGATTCATGTTGATAATGAGACAAGAAAAAGAACTTAAAAAAACTGAAACTTCATCTTTAAACTTTACATTTTCTTAAAGGCTGTTCAATACATTTATTTTATGTTATTATTATTATTATTATTATTATTATTATTATTATTATTATTATTATTA
>JAFIDM010009631.1:109196898-109207293 GCA_023159025.1 Thereuonema tuberculata
CCCCCCCCCCCCCCCCCGGTCAATGGTGTCCCGCTTTGTCAATGTAAAAATCTGGTCACCCTATTATAACCGATACTGTTTTTTTATATCCAAAAAATGGGCTAATCACAATATCCTACTTAGTAGTGCCAGGGTTAAGAGAAGAAATTTCCAATCAATTTAAATTCATTACAGAGGAGACAGTACAAGAATGAACAAGAATTTCAAACTTTTCAGATGAGTCAGCTGTTTCAAAAAAGCCTTCCTATCAGAGATGTTAGGGTATAACTTCTTGATTTGGTGGTGAGTAGATGATTCTAGTAAAAAGCTGAAGAAAGAGATTGAATATGACATTCAGAATGCGGATATCTACAAGCCTTGGAATGTTCTGGAGATATTGAATACGAATTGAGTACGAAGAATAATAAGAAATGTCCAGAAAAGTTGTGAAGCCAATGCAATGAGACGATATCAAAGTTGAAAACTTCTAGATCTGACAACATGCTGATCTGTAGCGGAAACTGATGATTCAGAACCGTTGAGAAACGATTTGTCACATGTGTGGGTGTGTGCGTGGCTCATCAGGAACTAGGAAAGCTGATCTGATTGTAGAAGATGATATAATGACAGAGAAATAATGTCCATTGTCTCTTTGAACGATTACATTTTGTCAGCATTTCGGATAGGCCAAATGGAATGATTTGAGATCGAGTTGAATTAGAAATATAAACAAGATTATAAATTAAATGGTTTAGCTCCATTTTTGTGATAAAAAGCTTATAGGAAGCTTTTAAAAATGTCCTTTCTAGTTATTGATTTTTTTGCAAGATTTTTATTATTAGATACATTTTCAAAAATAAATAATTTCATTGTAAGTACATTAAATAGTATATGGTAGCCCATTTATCTTTGTTATTAACAAATTTGATTTATACTTACCTATAAGCTAAACAATAGCTTTTAATTTAATTTAAATTTATTATTTAAATCAGATTCCAATGAAACTAGTTTTCAAACACCGATGATCTTCGACTTTAATATTAACTCAATTCAAACTTATTATTGAGTAATTTATAGTAATTGAGAAGCGATGCTTTTGAAATATCGCAATTTCAGTTATTACTGAATTTTATTATTCCATAATAATAAGTTATTTCTGTTGATTCTGAAAAATGTAATTCTTGGTTTCGTTTCTTTACTGCTTTAAAGTTATAATGACTTTAACCAAATTTTAATGTAAAAAAACACTGTATGTTGAAATTTGCCACAAAGCTTTTAAATATTCTTCTATTTTTATCGTAAGTTCAATGTTAAGTTTTATTAATTATTTCTACATAATGTAATACTTACTGGTCTTATAGAATGTTTCATTTTTATTGAGCAGCTTGAGCTAATAAACATTCCACCGCTGTCAGTAACTTAGAAGATATAAATAGATGTTAATTGTCCTTCATTCCAGTAGATTCGACCTTCGTTTCATAATAAAAATCTTCAGTCTACTTCAAGATTTTTTAATGAAAATTCACAATTTTTGTTTTTAAAATTCTTTAGTCCAATTCAAATTCTCTGTCGAAATAAATTCTAAAAAAAGAAATTAAAACTTTGATATTCATTCTTGAATTCTAATAACTCTATTATCAAAATTTGATATTTATTGAAAAATTTTGATGAAATAAAAATCTCGGAAGAAACAAAGAAAAATAACAGATAAAAATTCATTTACGCTATATTTTTCTTTAGAAATTTTATAATAAATAATAGAATTTTTATTTATTATTCATAAATCGTTTCTTAGAGAGAAATTATAAGAAGTTTTAACAATAAATTGGAATTAGAGAAATTATCTTTGATTTGGATTTTACAATGTTTAAAGACTTAAAAAAACAACTGAAGAATATTAAAAGCTGCAGCTCAAATTAGTGCTACTGTTTAAGTTTCCAACATCTTTCATTTGTTAATGATTGACTGTAATCAATCATTAACAAATCATTAAAATAATGGAGTAGGTCAGATAGTCCGCAAAGATTGGAAAAATCTAAAACAGAAAATTACTAGGACTTTTTTTTATATCTGAGTAGTATTCCTAATAGATAAATAAATTATTGATAATAGTAAAGCAGAATTTGAGAATTGTTTCAATTCTCAAAAAGTCTACTTCACTTTCAGTGGGACAGAGAGACTTTCCTTGTAAGAGGATAGTGTGCTTGTATGAGGATAGTGATGTCATCGGAAAACCCCCTCGATGAATGCAAACATGGCGTCCTATTGTCCAAGTGGGGGTGGTGATATTGTTTCGCTGACTGATGGTCGGGTCCATCCCGTACTCTGCCAGCCATGATGAGACCATTAGATGACGGGTAGACGAGAGGGGACTTTATGGCTTCATCTCTTCCCCTACCCCGATCCCCCTATCTAATGTACGTGGCGACAAGCCAATCAATCGATTTCTTCGCAGGGGAGGGGTGGTATTCGGTTAGGGGTGAATTGATGGAGTCGGTAGGAGGTTTGGGAGTAAATGAGGGTCATACCACAAAGGGGGGGGGGGGGCATAAATATGCAGATGAAAATTTCCCCATAAATACTGGAAGCCCCAAAACCTCAGGCTCTCCAATTCGGGACTTAATTATAGAGAGGTTCATACAAAAAAAAAAAAAACGACATGCAAATCCAGCAACTGAATGATCAAACTTGTATCCAGAGAGGCTTGATTAATCTTACATTATCAATTTCAGTGACCAATATTAATGCTACCACAATATTTGCTAAAAATAGAAACTTATTTGAACTAGCTGGTGAATTAATGTTTCACCATTTAGCTCTAATTTTGTCACAAAGATCTATTTCTTATTTTATTATAATTTATTACTGTAAGAAAAATACGGTAGTCAGATGATAAATAAAATTATTTTTATTTATTTATTTATTTGTTATTATTATTATTATTATTATTAATCATTCTACTTTCTCAAAAATATTAAGCAAGTTAGAATGACAATCATGAAAAAATATTGTCCGGATTTCAAATAAAATTCATATCCTATCCCTGAAGAACACTAAAATCTTTTTTCCAGTGCCATAAATTTATGTCAGACTTTTATTTAGAATCTTGTGGACATGGCAAGTAATGTATTGTACCGAAGAAGTCAAATTGATAAAATACGAACAATTGAATCATGAAAAATGATTTTTTTTAATGTGATTTCACTCATTTTTTATTTTTGATCCCATTCTCATCCTTTTTATGCCTCATCTTTTAATCAAGGATTATGTGCTATATGGTAGGAAACTTTTTATTAGATTTTTAGCACGTTGAACTTATTTAATCAATTGAATCATGATTCTAAGATTAAAAAAAATCATTTGATTTATACATCAATCTATTTCTTACACAATTATTTTTTTCTTACTAAGAAAAAAAAAACCAATGTAAATAAATGAGTTGAAACTTTAAATAATCCTCGTTTTCTTACTGTGTAGTTTCCAATTTATCATAATTTGACTATGTTCTACTATGGAATTCAATCAAAGCTGCACAAATGTAATTTTTGCCTTACTTTAAAATACTATACGGAACAGCTGTGAAAGCTAAACAACCTTTGCATATTTCAATTGTTTTTTAAATACATATTTATTGTAAGATAAAGCTGATTTGAAATTTTTTTAACTATATTGACTGAAAACTGCTTGATTTCAATTTTACAATAAGAATTTCCCCTAATTTGACTACAAAAAAAAAAGAAAGGGAAGAAATACAGGAATACCTCTCACAGTGAGACTCAGTCAGTACAGATTCAATAAATACTTCTTTTTTTTTACTTCGTAATTGATTTTATATTTTATAATAAATGATATTTAATTTTATTTTGAATTAATTAATTTCTTCCCGACACCGAGCAATCGTACGTATGATACATATACATGTAATATTTCGTCAGTGCGATACTTTTTCTAATGCATTAACTGCACTATGAGAGACATGCCTGTGTTTTCAACAGCGAATTATTGGAAGAACGTTGCCTGTTAGCTGTTCTTCTTACCACGTTATGTTCTGAAATCATCATACATTAAATTCACTTAAAACAAATTGTTTGAAGTAAACTTTTAAGGTACGAATATTCTCTTAGTAATTTGTTAATAAGCAATGACAAGGTGTGTATTTCTTTGACCTTAGCACTGAAAGTTATCAAACAAATTGTTATTTAGCGAAAGAATTTCCACTTCTGTCCTTGACGCCCTTGCTTCTACACTTTTGTCAACTTCCATTTGGGGAACCGGACACAATAAAGTGTCTTTTCCACCGTTCCCCATTCTCAAAGGATTAATGGGTCCTCCCACTCTCCTATAAATTCGCGTGCTGATAGTCCTCTCTTCTCAGAAACCATTACCTAGGACGAGGAACTGCATTAGAACTGCATTCACATGGCTCTGCCTTCAGCCGAATACTCGCAACACCTTCTCGCTCACTTAAGAAGAAATTCGCTCAGGAATGAAAGTGTGGTTACTTTTGGCACTAAGAAGCACCGAAGAGTATAAATCTCCTACTTACAATCCGAGAACTGAATCTTGATTTTTCTGAATTTTTTGAGGAGAAAGATAAAAGAAGGAAAAGAATGTTGGAGAGTTAATAACGTTGCAATCAGAAAGTTCAAAAGCAATGTCTTCAGGATTGTGTTCAATACTTTCTCATTCTTATCAAAGAACTCACTGTATGTTTTATAATACTTTGTAAAGTTGATAAATGTGCCTTTTTTTGCTGTTTTGTTTCGCAGTAGACAGATTTTCTTGAAACATCTTAAAACAGAAGATCATTAAAATTTGCTGACCAGCAAAAATTTCATTCGAATTCTTTCTTAATTGTAGATTCTATTTTAAATATTCTTCTTTCTGAAAAATCATGCTTTTCCTTCTTTTATAACATGCTAGCTTGTATTAGCTTCCACATGAAACAATTTTTTAGGAATTATTATACAAATGTCTTCAACAATATCCCATTTGATTCTTAATGAAGAATATCATCCTGATAATGAAAACAAAAAGTCTACAGATTTTGTAAAATTCATTTTCTAGTCCTGCAGCATTGTAGAAAAGAAAATGAAATGTGTCTGAATCATTGACATGGGTGGGGTGTGGATGAATATTGCAACTCCCGTCGCATTCGAAGAAGAAATCCATCATTTTTTTATTTTTGGTTGGATGCCATAAGTTTTGTCTTTGACCTCATCCTGCCTCACATTTTTTTATTGAACAGCGAGGAGTATCACAACCTCTTCCCAATCTCATTCGGAAATCACGCCCAAATATACTTGGCTGGACTCCTTTTTCAATATCCTGAAAAATCGCTAGCATCCTATTAGCTCTCGAAAAGTTGGTGTTTATGAGATAAAAGTCAGGGACAATTCCTGGGTCGCTTCGAAGTGAGCTAAATTCGTATGAACCCCAAATCCCCGTCGGAATCGAATCTTGGTCTCTTCGACTTTGCAACAAAATTGATAAATTTACAACAAAATTCAAAATAACTTAGTTAATCAGAAAGCTTTGATGCTCCTTATAAGTAAGGAATTAATTAATTAGAAATTTAGTTAATTAGAAATGTAGTTAATATCAGTTTAATAGAAATAAAAAAATCAAGAGAAATCAATAAATGGTAGAAAGAAATTTGTTAAAATCGAGTTCTAATTTTCTTTTGGATAATAGTTAGTTTTCAGGAAAGATTAAAAACATATTAACATATTTCGTACCAGTAATGATAAAGTTTATCTCAAATTAAATAAAAAAGATAATATAAAGATAATATAAATATCTAAATTAATTAACAACCACTTCATTTCCGGTTAGGAGCTCTGAAAATTTGAAAACTCTCACTAATGATCACAGGATATAAAAGTGTGAAACGTTAGGAAAATTGTAAAAAGAAAATCAGAAAAATGTAAGATATTTAATTTTTTTCTGCTTTTCAATTCTTAACGGTATAAATCCTTTGCAGTGGATTAAAATTATATTTATTTTTATTTATTCTTTCATTTAACTAAAACTACGTAAATTCTTTACTGCAGCATTACTTGTTAATGAATTTGCTGTTGTTTGTAGTCTACAAGAAGTGTTTATAATGTTTTAGTTACTCAATTGCTCAAAGTTAAAGAGCAGACTCAGATAATGCAGTATTATGAACATTCCTAATACAATTATTTCAACTCGAATGGCGTTTTATTGTATGTCAGTTTTAACTATTGTTACTGCTTCAAACCCATTTACTATTATGATGAAGATGCAGACTTGAAATGGAAGCTTTAGCGTATCGTAATGGCTTCTTAATTCGATTGTTTTGTGATTAATGGGAGTGTCGTCAGCCATCACTGTCAGGGCTATGCAGGTGTTGTTGCAAAATGCCTCCCGGGGCCGCTAATTTGCGATTGCGGAAGGTCTTTAGGTGAAGAAAGAAAGGCTTTTGCTTTTTTTTTTTTTTTTGGAAAGATAGAACAATGCAATTTGCCCCTTCCTTTATCAATTTTGCTCTACTTTCATATATAATTCATTTACATCTACTATAATGTTTGTTCAGTAAATGTTAAAATTACTTCTAGGGGAAACAGTTACTTAAAATATTCAACTGTTGCAAAAAAAGAAATAAATAAATAAAAAAAATAGGTGATTTAAGTGATTATTTCAGATTTGTTTAAATATCGAGTATACAAATGATACTCACTAATTGCTGCGTAATTTTTATTGCTTAATAACGTTTTTGACAACCAAATTGGTTGGTAGTCATAGGTGCACCGAAGATACAATCTCCATTATTACCATAACCAATCAGGAACATTTCAGAGTGGATATTAGACCAAACCCCGCTCGTGTTAACCATGGGTTGAGTGAACCCTGGGCACTTGGGTAAATGAAGGGAGAATGCGCTGGGAAAAAATAACCCTTTGTGGATTGAATCCGGCTCATAGAGACACTAGTCCAGTGCCTATACAATTGAGCTGCAGAAAACTTGAAAAATGTAGATTATGCAGATATTAATTCTGCTTTTCAAATTTTTCTGCCTCCGGTTCCAATTGTTATTGTAGAAAACTCAGTCTTCCATTACAATAAAATAAAACACACACATACTCACACACACACACACACACACACACACATACATTAAATCCTCGAGCCCTTTGAGATTCCTGCAGCCTCCCCCCCTCCTATCCCCAGTTTAAGTTATGGCAAGTGAAACATAATTTTTTTACATTGTCCATACCATTTTTGTTATGAAAAAGCCCAATAATAAGACTTAATGAAGTTGTTAAATTTAATAGCGCAAAATTTCAGCTACCTAAGATAGTTTTTGAAATTAAAATATCAAGCGAAGGAAGAACATAAATATTTCGACTTCAAATACTATTTTCTAAAACTATTTTTGCTTTTAGATGTAGTAAACTACAATCTAAATGATAAACCAAATCTAAATCATCATTTTCTTGTTCCATTGTTTTAGTACACTTTTATATTTAACTCCAATAAATATTTTTATTATCTTTTATCATCTCCTTTATCAATGCACAAGCGTATACGCCCCGTCAACAATAACTTCAGAACAATGATGCGGCTTTTAGTTAAATTGCGTATTTTAAGTAAAAGTTGTTTTTTAATTTCATCATTCGAGAAATGCCTCTAACGAATCTTCATTTCGTCGCTGAGGGCGAGCTTCTGCATCTAATGCTCGTCTGGCCTGCGCTTGTAGTACGCTAAAAAAATGAACATTGAAATTTAAATTGTAATCTAGTTGGTTAAAATTAATTATTTAAAATTACTTGTTTTTCTCTGGCTCTTCTCTCACTGTGCCATACACACAGAGGGAGTGATAAGAGATATTGAACAACAATAATTTGAATGTAGTCTCCGTGGTCTAATGGATATTGTGTCAGACTTCGGATCAGAAGGTTGCAGATTCGATTCCTGCCGTGACGTGTCATTGTAAAAATTATTTCTATTTTCACAGGAAATTAAAATTATTTTCCAAAAACAGAGGAAGTGTGTTAGACATAGACAGATCTGGAAAACTATATAAGTGATTCTGTGACAAAAAAAAATCGAAGCACCATGAAGGAAGTTTCCAATTTGAATGAAGCTCTGTAAGCTCTTAGAAGATATGCAAATGATTAAAGTTTAGATGTTAAGAAATGTCACCATCAACCCCGTGGCTCAATAGAATTGCTAATCTTGTAGTCCTTATAAGGCCTATCAATAATAATTCTTGACCTATTCTACTTCGTGGAGCTGTTGCAGTCCCATCAGTTTACCATCAGTAATACATCGACAATGTCTCGAAGCCTCAATGAGCAATTGCAGCAGTTCGACTGAGGCAGCATCGTGGGACTGCGAAAATCCTGCATCATTCAGCTGAATCCCTTGCTATCTGGGTCGTAATGATGCTTCTGTGGGAATCGATGATAGCAGATCCCCTCTCATATAGGGATTCGAGAAACTTTGAATGCACAGCGATAAGTTTAGGGGACCCTGCAACTCGTTGTTCTACTCTTCGTGTCACTCCTTCCAGAAGCAACTTTCCAATATGATAATGCAAGTCCACACACTGCAAAAGTTTCCCAGCAGTGCCTCCAAACAATTCAACCGTTCCTTGGCCAGCCAGATCCCCAGACTTGTCCCCCATCAAGCATGTTTGGAATATACTAGGATGTCAACTGAATCCATCATCGAACATGCGGCATTTGGAGCAACAGTTGCAACAAGCTTGACGTGATCTGCCACAGGACAACATGAAGACTTTGTTTCATTCCATTCCACGCCGTATATTAGCAGGCATAGCAGCCACAGGCGACTCAACACAACTCTAAAAATAAAAAAAAAACAGGCTGTTATTTTTCAATAAAAATTTGTTTTTCCACTTTGAAAGTTGAATCAATTCCAATTCTCATCATCGAAACGGCACTTAAAAAATTTTTCATTCGATTGGGCGCTTCCTTTATGGTGTTTCGATTTTTTTTGTCAGAGTGTATTTGAATTAAACCGCAGTGGGTGTCCTTCACTTCTTGAGTTCTTTCTTGATGGTCATAGGTAATAAAATCAATGATAATGATTTTTGTCAACAAAATTCTTCTAATGCAGTTTTTCTAATGTATACTCCCTGCTATTCGTGAGCTTTCCTTCTATCAGATCACCGTAAATCCAACAGTAAAATTACTGTGACGAAACAGATGGAAAGATTAAATACACCCTGTGTTGTTAATCATCTAATAATAGCCAATTTTAAATAGAGCGTAGATTAATATTAGAGCAATCATTGATTGAGCAATAATACAGCAGAAAATAAAGAAAAAAATGACTTAGGATTAAGAAATAACAAATTCAAAATCTCATTAAAATTATTATTTTTAATTTTTAATTTAAAAAAGTGAACCTTTGATGACAGTCTTCAATCCTTTAAAACCGTCGATCCTTTGATTGAAAATCGAAGTAAGCCTATTTATTTATTTATTGTTATTTGTATATGAATCGCATTCTATGCTGTTTCACTAACGAATCTTGAAAGAAATATAGTCAACGATTGTTTTTTGAATAATTTATTTTAGACAAACTTTTCCGAATCGTTAGAAATAATTAAAACGTTTTCAATTCCATGTCACTGTTCAGTCAAGAATAGCTACTATGAGAATAACAGACTATTGATAAAGTCATTCTATATTCCTAGCATGAGTTATTGCATTCCTATCCTTTAAATGACAATGCTCTGTATATTACGTCGATCTCACGCTTTGCAGATAATTGCCTGCTTCCATCAAATTGTTCTTTCAGCCTACAACCACCGCCTTGCTTCCTCTGCCTGTGATGTTTATACCCACACACGACAATCCTTTTCATTCAATTTAGCGTCTCTAATCGGCCTAATTTATTATTTAGTGAATTGAGAGAGGCAGTCATGATCCACTCGACAAAAAAAAAGTGAATCTGAGTTTCATTAGGCGCGCTTTTAAGTTTCTGAAAAAGATTATTTTTTTTAATTCTAGGAAGATATGCAAAAGGAAAAATAAAGTAACTGTCTTTCAAAATTAAAAAGTTTTATGAGTATCTAAATTAGAAGAAATAATGAAATAACTGAAAGGCAAAATGTCCCGATTTTTTTTTTCTTTTCTTTTTCCTTTTCATATTTTATGATACAAAAATATACCATAAAAATATGAATCCCGCTCTCAGATTCTTATTTTTATAGAAATGCCATCTTGTAATCCCGCTCTCAGATTCTTGTCCTTATAATTTTTCTACAACTTGAAGAAAATTCAGAATTTTTTATTTTCATTTAGATTAAATATTTAAAAAAATTATCACCTACAGATGTCACTATTAACGAAAAATATCCGCCATTAGTGATCAAGACAAGACTCATAGATAACTAGACTCATAGAAAACATAGATAAC
>JAFIDM010009631.1:109207303-109223753 GCA_023159025.1 Thereuonema tuberculata
CAAGACAAGACTCATAGATAACTAGACTCATAGAAAACATAGATAACAAGACAAGACTCATAGATAACTAGACTCATAGAAAACATAGATAACAAGACAAGACTCATAGAAAACATAGATAACTGCAAACAAACGCAAAGGAAACTTCAATATTATTTTAAATGAAGTATTCGTATATTAAGTTTCGCATTGTTCGACAACATTCTGCGATGCGTCGTTTTATTGTCACAGAGTGTACTTATAATTACTAATTGCTTATAAAGTTATTGTATGAAACTGAATTTGAACAATGATAAAATTCAACGATGCGCTAAGTCAAAAGATGAAAGAGAAGAAACCAAAGTAAATAACTGAATTCAAATGACCACTTTGACAAATCCTAACGTAGGGTCTTGCTTGTCTCACAAATTTTCCAGTGTAAAACTTTTGTAACTACAGGGATTTCTACAATATGCACTACCTCTCTAAATGTCTTGTACAATTGTATCCTCTTGAAAACGCCATTTTTTTCGTGTCTCTTATCCTTCTCTCGCTCAAAAAATTTGGTAAAGTTTTTCAAAAATTGCTTCTTTAGTAATTTTAAGTATTTTACTTCGTTTTCAAACAAAATAAACTCAGTGCCAGTATCTAGAATGTCCAATGAGGTAACAAGAAATGAACAGCTTCCATCAAATTTTTGTTGATTTTTTTTTACAGAATATTCACTCATTAACAAAAAAAACGACGCACCTAGAAGGAGTTGTCCGATGGAGACAAAAATTGGTGGAGAGGAAGATTATGTACAGAATAGAAAATGATTAAAATTTCGGACAAATTGAATGATTTATTTCAGAGTTACAGAGTTACAAAGTAACGAGCTCAATAAGGTGTTGACCCACATCTACCCTGAATGCAAGCTGCCACACGACGTGGCATAGAGTGATAAAGCTCCCTGACGGTCTCCTGCGGTATTTCTTGCCAAATTTGCTCCAATTGTCGGGCTAGGTCATCCACATTCCCTAGTCGATGCAGTCGCCTTCCCATTATATCCCAGACATGCTCGATTGGAGAGAGATCTGAGGATCTGGCTGGCCAAGAAAGTGTTTCACAAGCTGCAAGACAGATCGTAGCAACACGTGCCGTATGTGGTCTGGCATTATCTTGCTGAAAAATAAGGCCAGGGTACTGCAAAAGGAAGGGTAGCAAAACAGATCTCAGAATGTCGTTGACATACCGCTGTGCTGTAAGTGTGCCGCTAATGACGACCAAAGGGGTCCGGCTATCAAGGGAAATGGCACCCCAGACCATAACTCCTGGTTGAGGGCCTGTGTAGCGTGTAATAGTGAAAGCAGGATCGGCACGCTGCCCTGGGCGTCTCCAGACACTTCTGCCACGATCGTCAGGACGCAGTCGGAAGCGGGATTCGTCGCTAAACACTATACGTCCCCAGTCAGCATCATTCCAACCGGATCGAGCCAAGCACCACTGTAATCTGGCCCGACGGTGTGCAGACGTGAGTGGCAGATGGCGTAGCGGTCGGTACGAGCGTAGATGTTGCTCTCTCAGCCGTCTGTGAATGGTCGTGGACACTTGTGTGCGGGTCACACGTCTGATGGTTGATAACGATGATTCAGGCGCTGTGACAGCTGATTTGACAATCACTCTATCCTCCCGCTCTGCTGTGGCCCTAGGTCGACCGCTACCTTCATGATGCTAAAATCTGCCATAGTCCACCCATTCTTGCCAGCATCTTCTAATCGCCGCATCACTTCGACCCATAAGACGAGCGATTCTCCGATTTGCCCAACCTGCCTCTTTCAATCCAACTATACGACCTCTTTCAAACTCTGACAGTTGCACATAATGAGCTCGAATCCTGCGGCGAGGCATTTTTTCAGTCGTTGAAAAGTATCCTAACTCGCAATGCAACAGAAATTTTGACCATCAGATTGAGAATCGCTTCTTATATACACCTGCTAAGTGCGCAGTTCCGATGCGCTGTAGCTCTCGCTATTCATTCATTGGACACCAAAGTTTAATCATTTGCATGGGCGGTCCCAATGTCTTTGCATACGAAATTTCATTACAATCGGACAACTCCTTCTAGGTGCGTCGTTTTTTTTGGTAATGAGTGTAGTACGAGAAACATCCTCTACAGAAATAATTGATTGAACATAATGTTTATACAGGGTAATTCAATATTCCCTTTACAAACTTTAAAGGTAGATTAGGAATACAAATTCAAACCGCATTCATAGCATGTCCGCAAACGCCACCCGAATGTGCACGAAGATACACTAAGGTTCAGAAATAAAAGACAACAAGCAAGGTAGGCAACCAGGTAGTTAGTAGCCCTAACAGTAAGGTGTACACAATCATGCCTGTTTCCGTCGAATGATCCAGTTTCACACAATCTCTGGTGCAAACGCGCAAATGTTTGATGATTAGGTACACGTCTATTGGGGAACCATTCACGATACAATCGTGCAGCGGCTCGTTCGTTTCTGTTCGCTGCCCCATAGGCTAGGTGCACATCTGCCCTCTCAGCATTAGTGAAGCGATACATCTGACCGTACAAAGTCAATGTCGTCTCAAATGACGATGACTCTCACTGCCCAACTAATATGCTGCCAAACAGCGTCGTCTAAAACATTCAGGTGGCGTTTGCTGACATACGTTCCACTATGAATACAATTTTTATTTTTGTATTCCTTTAAAGTTTTTTAAAGGGAATTTTGAATTAATGTTGTCTGACCATTAAATGTTGAGAAAATTAGGAACTTATTACCGAAAAATTGGTCTGTATATTTTGTAATGTAGTATCTTTAATATGTATCTTTTGAAGAAATGGTCCATTGTACTTGCGAATCTGTTACTATACCTGTCTTATATTCGAATTTTTAAGGAAGCAATTATGAAAGAATTTAAGGACTCATTGTAAAGCATGAATGCTTATCAAACATTGATCATCCTATTTCATTTTGATGTACTTGATGAGAAGACTACGTTTCTGAACCCTCAGGTGACTTTGTCCACCAAATTTCCTCCTCGAGTCTAGATCACATAAATTGGGTTTTTGAATTTGTTTCCAATCCCTTATTTACGACGACTGCTAAAATGATATTAATAGAACTGCAGATGAAACTTCAGCATTATGATATGGGAAATTTGATGAACATAAAAGAAAGTAAGTTATCTGTTTTTGGGAAATCGATCGCAGTCTATCTGGAGTCTCCGAAGGATCTATTAGGTCAGAAGTTTACTGTAGATATTCGAATACATCTGACCTTATCATTTATCAATGTATTGAGGATGAGACAAACTATTTATAACCAGACATAAAAAAAGGGACAAGTCCCCACTACCCTTTTTCAAAAAAGCTTTTTTTTTTTTTTTCAATGGCATAAATCCTAATATATTTATAACAATATTGGTTCTGGGCTATTTGTGACAATTTTGCATATAAAATTCATAGTAATTGTTTTTATATTATATTATACTACATTACTAATTAATTAGTTATTTGGTGCTTTTTTAAATTTGCTTAAGCGTTTATAGATCCAAGAAAATGGAAATTTAATACTTGATTTACATAAATATATTACATAATATTATATAAATATATTAGTAAATTAGTTAATAGGCTAAAAAAATTAATTCCTATATCCTTTTTAGCAGCCTATCAAAGAAACGAGAAATCTAATAGATTGTCAATTGTAATATTCAATTGATTATGTAGGAGGAAATGGTGTATTATTTTGAAAGTTATAATGACTTGCAAATTCGCGAATTTTAATCTTATTTTGAAAGATAAGTGCAATACTTTGGAAATTAGTTTTAATTCATGTTTAATGTTACGTTTATTATTCTCATTCTTCCCAATGGAAAACTTTTTGGTACATTACTTTTCTAATGAAATATTTTTTTAAGTGTGTTTAAGAATCGTATTCGCTAAGTTTACATTTTTAGATTAGTTTTTGTATTAAAATAAAGAGTTAAATTAAATTCTCTACACTCATGGCACTTTTTTCCATTTTCAGTAAAAGCACGTTTTATAAAATCGTAAAAATATCTTTTCCTAATTTGGTTGTAAACGTTATTTCCACTGCAGACTTGAGATGGGTATATCGACCATTTGTATACCCAAGTTTTTTATTCATGTTGTTATATTTTGGGCCAAGTGTAAATAGGTTAAGAGAAAGTCGTTTTTGAACGCGATATGGTTGTGAATGGTCAGTCAGCGATCTATGAACTGTGAGGAGAAGCAGCTAGAATGTGAGAAATCTCGAAGAGGGTGTCTGGGTAGTTGAATAGAGGCGACGACAGGCGTCCCAGTTTTGAATAATTGATGAGGGGCACAAAGTCATCAGATAGCGTAGAAGTCTGATGCATTCCGAATGCCCCGGCTTCCCTTCCACCCATCCCTATGCGATAACCGGTAATTAACCTGCCCGTCAAAAGACTCTTCCTCCTCCCTCTGCCTTCCCATACAAATGAATGCTTCTGCACCGATGGTTGTTGACTGTTGCCAGTAGTCAATCTTTTTTTTACGCAAGTGATTTATGAGTGAGGTAATGGCTCTATTATGTACGTCACACTCTTTAATAATACACACTTCATTTTCAAATTGTTTAGTTTGTTTAAACATTAAACGAGATTTTTCATTATTTATTCATAGAGTGTAATAATTACAGCCTCTCTAACGCTACAAGTTTTATGTATTCCAATATTCATTATAACAACGTACACAATGTTTTTTGTAGAGGAATTTTAATTACTAAACTTAATTATAATCTACTTATTATTATTAATGGAATCTTTGGCAAAATAACCTGTGTCCACAGCAATTTTTACTGGTCTTGTACTGATATTTTCTTAACCATATAATTATTGTACGTAGATGAGTTGGTGAATCAGAATTGTAAAAGATATAATCGCACTATGATTTTTATTTAAATGCATATTCTGGATTTATAAAGTTGTTCTTAAGAAGTGACTTTTTTACTAATCTCATTTTACTCTTTTGGAAAGTTTTTGTTTTCCTTTCTACGCAAGTTTGAAAGCTTTGCTATTCTTATTATAAAATATATAGGATAATAACTTCTTTCGATCTGTGAGTGACCTTCCGACCCAAAGTCATTCCATTCGATATCAGAAGCTCTAGCGCTTGTGGTGTTTTCTTTTAATGCTTTTTTTCATCAGTATAAAAATTAAACACATTGGAAAGAAAATGAATGACTATCGAATATATATATACTCCAGATATATTTAACTTTTCTATAAATATGTCTCTTTTAAGTAATTAAAGAGGGACATAAGATGCATGTCTTTCTTCTTGCTGGAAAGTTAGTTAGTAATCGGCTTTTGAATCAGACTACTGATGACTTGAGGAAAAATGCTACAAGATTACAATTTTGTATTTCAAGCCAAACTATTTTGGTTTGAAAAAATTTAAAATTATTACTTACTTTATTTTTTCGGTGAGTCACAATTTCAAGCTGTGATTTCACATTTGATTTGTAGAAAGTCACTTCCTTCAGTTAAAGTATATTTAAAAGTTAAAGTTTCACACTACAGGTCTATGTGGCTCTTGGGGTCCGACAGGCTTACCTACCTGTAGTATAGTGGCTCCCGGCGTTCTCAACGGGACTAACAAGAGGTCGTGTGGTCAGCCCGATGCCCACCCGGCTTTAAAAGAAACTCATTCTTCAGAAGCTGTTGGACTCTAGAACCCGTCTGGAGGAAAATGCAATGTGGAAAATTGCCTAACCTCGTCGAGGATTTACCTGACTCCTCCTGTCCGCAGCCAAGTGCCTTACCACTTGGTTACCGGACCCATGAATTTCTTATGTAGTGCCACAAAATAAAATATGATGCAGTAAAATCAACCAATTATGCAATTCTCCAGTTATTGTAATCAGTTGTAAGTGAATTTCTAGCATGAAAATCATCATTTCAGTTTCCCAAAAATAATATTGATAAATAAATTGTACTTTTTCTTTGAATTACAAAGGCCTCAGTTAGATTTTTCACTCTTACGATAATGGTTTGTACATTGCACAAACATTAAGTTTTTCATATCAGCTTTCATCTTTCATCAAAATTGCTCTTTTAAAATAGAAATGTTTCATATCATTGAATAAAACTGTCATCTTTTCTATACATTCTGATGAACTAATTAAACTAAATAAATATTTTTTTATTTGCATAAAAGGCTTTATATTTAGCTAAAATCGATTTTAAGGTTGTTGTGTTTCATCATCAATTTGCTGTAAATAAGCTTCTGTTTTGTTCTTGACCCCAATATCTCTTTCATAACCTCAATACCCTATAACCTTCTCCAATTTGATAAAATAGGCCATTAGCAGTCTTTTCATGTTATGTCCTAGGTTCATTTGTAGTGAATTACGTCTTGAAAATATCAGGTGGCGCTGTAGAAAAGCTGAAGAGAGCCTGAAGAGAAGCAGAAGAGAAGCTGAAGCCATTTCTTTCTACAATAATGTTTCTGCCATTAAATGGTTGATCTATTTTGTCCATAGTATGCAGTGTGTCTTAAGCTTTTGATATGTCGACATTCACTAATTTCAGAATCTTTAAATAGCAAACTCATTGCTAAATTACCATTTAAATTTAGGTGTTATTAAGTTTTACTTATCATGACTTTTCTAATGTCAAACTTTCTAAATATTGCCCCCGGAAATAAATACATTTTTTAACAGATGTGAGTTTTTCCAGAGGATACGATTCTAATTTTGTAATAAATACAGTTTTCTCGCTTCTATGAGTTTATATTTATTACTTCAGGTTACAAAATGTATTTATTTAAGTGCAACATGTTGGTCGCACTCAAGTTGGCATTTATGATTCAAAGACAATTAATATCTCTGGAATATCTTCATTTGTGTAGAACCGTTGCTTCTTTCCTAAATTATATCAACATTTCAGTATTTCGTTCAGTTTTTGTAAGTTCATTATTTTATATTTTAACTATTCCATTTACTTGATATCCATTCAGCAATTAGAAGATAAACTTTTATTCTCAATACAATCGCTTGACACTGCTGAATAATACAAGGCCTTTTTTTAAATGGCACTTATTAATTTATGTGAAGCATTATTATCAGTTTTATTTATTTATTTATTTATTTATTTATTTATTTATTTATTTATTTATTTATAGAAGATCCCTTACGATTTTTTATTGTAAAAAAGCTATTTTTTTTTAAATAATGATTGAGGAAACCGTACAATCTGCTTGAGATATCTACCTGTTGTTAGGTAACTATCAATGCTTTCCTTCTGTTACATCGTACATTAAATTCATGTTAAGATCTAATTGAAAGAAAGTATAGTATATATGTATTTTACATATGTCACCTACAATTAATCTCAAGATTTGTAAATAGAATGTTCTCCATTATGGTGAAAAGCACTGCTATTTCACAATAATACCGTCATTCAATATCATCAGAATGACTTGAAGTATTTCTAAGCTTCAGATGATTAACTACTATCTATTGATTTGTCCTGAAAATTTGTAGTATTATACTTGTAGAATAAATTTGTATTTCTTTCTTTTAGAACTTTATTAAAGAGATGATAAAACGTAGCCACTACGAGATAAATAATATAGGTTTTGTTATTTGACGGTATATGTGGGCGTGTGACGTTCGGGTAAGAAAAAAAAAAGAAATTCTGAAAGAAGACACTGAAAACCAATTATTTCTATAAGTTACCTTCTAGAAACAGGATGAGACGACCATGATTACTGAACAGGATATCGGAAAGTTTTGACGAAGGCAGATGTCAATCTTAGCCTAACAACGGAAATAACCAGAGAGACTAAATCTGATACTTCATGATTGATCTAGACAGAAAAACCTTTAATAACAAAATAAAAAAAAAATAATTAAAGTAAATTATCCAGTTTGAAAAATGATGTAAAGCTTCTTCACTTTCTTTATAAATGTACCATTTATTTTAATTTGACTTTACTGTAAATTCTGTAAATCTTATTTTGATATAATTTATTGACAAATAAAATGTCAATAAAACAATAAGGAACACTGACTCAACAATTAAGTGCATTCTTTCAATATTATTCTCTTTTTTTCCAATTAATCAAAATAATTAATAAAAATATTTTCAAGGTTATTGAAGTAAAGTGATAGGAAGACACGAAATAGTTCAGATAAATAAATCTCATTAATTTTAACTCACTCTGACTTTTAGTATTCAAAAGTGTCTATCCTCTTTATGAATTTGTTGGCTATGATGAGTTTTACTATTTTAATTTCTGATTTCTTCAATGACGATCTTAGTAAATAGTTTCTTTTACGCTAAAAATTTTGTAATTAAATTTCATCATTTTTGTTGTTTTTGTATTGAAAAGGGCCGTGATACACCCCAATAGCGATACAGTCACAGGCTGTAATGAAAATGCTTTACTAGGTGTTTGGAAATTTTTAATTCGTGACAATAAGAACAAAGTAGTCTAAGTTCTCTAAAATGAAACTACTTATCGTTGTAGTTTCATGCTAAACTGTCTTTTTTTTTTAACTAATAAGAAGACCACACACCCTGTACCATCACGGAAATTAATGTCCTTTTTTGAGATG
This sequence comes from Thereuonema tuberculata, assembly GCA_023159025.1. Classification (NCBI taxonomy): domain Eukaryota; kingdom Metazoa; phylum Arthropoda; class Chilopoda; order Scutigeromorpha; family Scutigeridae; genus Thereuonema; species Thereuonema tuberculata. Next base: position 109,215,901 of record JAFIDM010009631.1, read on the forward strand.
AAAGTACATCAAGTACTTCAAAAATATACAGCCTATGTGTTTTGGAGCCATCACTGCGGGATTTAGAGATACTGTGTTTTTATTGAATTTCCTGAATTAGCTTAAATGCGTTATCAATAAATTAGTTGTCAGCCATAGCTGCACTGATATGACCAGCTTGAATCCTGGAATCGAATCCGCTGCTTGCATTTCAATTTTTTTCTTTTTTTTTTCTTTCATGATTATTTTTTATTTTTTCTTGTCTTTTTCTACCGTATTTCTTTTTCTTTTTCCTTTCATTAATATACTTTCTTTATTATTACTTCATTATTATTACTTTATTATTTATATAAATGATGAAATATGCATTGAGTTTCTTATTCTTCTTTTTCTTTTTTCGTCTACATCCTTTGTTTTCTTTTTACTAATGCTAACGCATTTTTTTTTTATTTATTTAAAATGTTGATATAGGTCAAAAGATAAAAATAAAAAGTAAAAATAAAAATAAATAAAATGCAATTAGAAATTTGTCTATAATAATCCCTTTAATTTTTTTCCCTTTAAAATACTTGTATTTGTTAATTTATAAAAAATAAAATATAATTTAAGTGTAGTTATAAGCATCTACACTTATTCGTATCTAACTGAACTTAATTTTTCAGGAATCATTTCATATTTTTATTTAATATTTGAATTATTGGATATACTTAACTAAGAAAGGGTCATGAGTTATATGGAATTTAGGAAAATCTTTACGTATGTATGTATATTAGTCTATTGTGTGTGTAGTAGAAATGCTTAATCTTCAGATTTCAGAAAAAAACAAGTAAACAAAACAAAACCGTGATGAAGGGGAAAGCACACATATATACACAAGCAAAATGAGAAACAAAATTAAAATCAGGCAGCGAATTCGAAACCAGAGTCTTTAGCATCCGAGCTGATCTCGTTATCAATATAGTTACCGTCGACAACTAATTTACTGAAAACGTATGCCTGAAATTCTAGCTAATCAAGAAATCCAATGGAAACAATGTCAAACATATTAAAATTCATAGACTGCTGGCCCTCAAACCCATATATGCTTTGAATATATACTTTCATATCAGAAAAGAGCATTAAATTCCTGATGTTATAGGGTTTGTTGTCTCCTTGCAAATTACTGTTACTTACTGTAGAAAATAAAAGAATAAAATTTTAAATTCAATAATGGTGTATCCAAGATCCCCAAGAATTCCAATAGATTTGTAAACTTCGGAATTTCGAATTTAACACAATAGTGGGCTACGGTTTGCATATATATATTAAAAAATACTGCCCATGAAGAAGAAACAACATAAAAATAATTCTTGTGCCAAGTACACATTAAATTCTACATTCATTAAATTCATCTTGGTGACGCAAGAATTAAAATTTATATAAATAAACTGATTTGACATGGCTAAAATATCTTTATTAAATTGATGTTGTTTTCTGCGCAGACGCCAAATTATTTCGACGCTGATAGGTAATGATTCCAAAGATATTTAGAATTTGTAATAATAAAAAAAAGGTCAACACACTTGTATAATTATTTAAAAAATATATTTAAACAGATTAAAATATATACAGATCATAGCTAATATTAACGTGCGTTGAAATAATATTAAAATCAATAGCAAAGCCGACGCATTTAGACAGGTGCGTCGGCTTTGCTATTGATTTCAATAATAATCAGATTAAAATATTTAAACATATTTAAATAAGATTAAGATGTGAGGCGAAGTACAACGTCAGCTATATCTCCAAGTCGCCAAACGACCAGCAATTGGCTCGTAAGTGGCTGTCCGATTGGCGAGAATTTACGTTGCAGTTTTTACGTTCGATGTCTCCCACCTCTTCCAAAAATGATCTATTCTTATTTGCATCCCATATTGTTGCTTGAAGAGTCGTCATTTAGGAATATTATTTTCGCATATAATCTCCGTCAATCTGTTTTGTAATTACTAGACAACGTATTGCAGTGCAAGTCGTAACGTTGTACTTTAATCTGTTTAAATATATTTTTTAAATAATTATTCAAGTGTGTTGACCTTTCTTTACATTATAATATTTACTCACAACGTAAGAATTTGTTTTATCTCATTTAGAATTTGTATTCTAAAGATGCCATTGGAGATATATTCATTCGTGAATAAATACTGGCCCAATAGCAAAATGTTATGACGGCTTGACGGCGCGGTAGACGACCCTGGTTCAATTTCTGCGGAGGTTGGGGATTTTTATCCACATTGTATTCTTCTCCAAACAGGTCCCAGGGTCCACCCAACCCTCTGAAGAGTGGGTACTGGTTTTTTTTCTAGGGGTTAAAGGCGGGAAGGCATCGGGTCCCAACCGCAACTTAGTCCTCTTTGTACAGGAAACGCCAGGAGCCTTACCCTCTCGCAACCCTAAGGGCCATGTAGACTGAGTGAAATATTTTAACTTAACTGGAATAAATAATAGAATAAACGATTCAGAAATACTATTTTGTATTGGACAGTACTACATTGTTTTGTAAAATTAGGTTAATTAACATGTTAAATTATTCTAATATTGGAACGGTTTGCATTACAAGTGAGGTAGACAGACTTATAGTGAACGAATCACAGATCTAGAATAAGTACATTGAATAAATGATAACTAGCTCAATTAACCATCGCGAAGTGGAAAGTGAACAAACACAATGGCGATCAATTTTCACAGATAATCGCCTCGTATTTTAAGTTGGACCACAAATAAGCTATGTACCAAATTTTATGAAAATATGCGCTTACAAACGGACAAATGAACAAACAAAGAAGAAAATATTCAATTGGAATAGTAAGACTAAGGATGTTCAGTCAGTAAACTAAGGATGTTGTCTTTAAGATCTGTTATCAACATCAAAGTTTCCTATCTTACCTTAGAAAGAAAGACATTTAGTACAGATCGATCATGAGGCAAGGTGATCCTCTTTGACAAGCGAGACCATGTCCCCAGAGCTCATATCTGAAGGCCGCACCATCAACCTATAAAATATTGTAATAAAATGACACTTCAGCCTTCTTTTCCTTTAGAAGTAAACTACAAAAAGAAAACTCAAATGACATGGCAAATTAGATTAACTACTGAAAATGTCCTAAAAAAATTACATTAAAATATAATTGAAGAAACACATTGACACAAGAATGGAAACTAACTAGTTTGTTTGAAAACAAGAACCAACACAAAATAGATACCACCTCTATCTACAATACAATAATTTGTCATGTGCTGAAAGTATGTTATCTGCGTCATCAATTTTGCTTACTAGATGATTTGAAGAACATCTATTAAATCGCTTTTTTTTTCATTCTGCTCTGCAGGGAGAACTGATGATTGCATTTCTGTTGTCTGAGATTTGTCCTTCCTTTACTTCAAGTTTTCGGTATGCTGTAGATGTGAGAAGTTGCTTTGTCGGGCAGTATCCTTGGCTTTAAAAATAATTGGAAGGTAATGGAACACATCGAATGGTTTTGTTCGTCTAAAGTTAAAGACAGCCGTACTGTGATCATGACATGAATTCTCGTATGTATTGATGTTTCCAGTGGCTTCAGAATATAGTGCAAGAAAGATCCCTATGGTTGGACAACGGCAGGGCTTATTCAGAAAGCATAATCTGAATCCTTAGTACTTCAAGGTATCATTTTAAAGTTTGATGACATCCTAACCTAACTCAACAGAAAGCCTAAAAAGTTCCATAATTTTAGTAATTTTACGAATGTATTTACAATATTCGTATTTTTGTAGGAATGGGGCATCTATCTCTTGATTATGGATCATTAATCTCTTTATTAATGATCAACAAAGTACTTGACAAATGATAAAACTCTTTACCTTATCATCAGAGAAACACATTGACACTTGTCATTCGATGGTCAGGAAGTTCAGTCGATTCATTGAAATGTTTGTTAAAAGTAATAAACAGCGGATTTTTGCACTGTATAGTCTGTTGAAGCATCTTCTGCACGCATATATGCACACACCGTAGCTTCGCTCCGGAACCTTGCATACATAGCATAAAAAAAAAACTTTATTTATTTAGCAAATTAATATCGAGATCGAAAAATATACGAGTTCGCAGCCCGATGTGGCCTTCTCCGGATAACTCAGATGTATTGCGGGTTATGTATTGCCACACACTTCATGGTCATTTTAAAGCGAAAATATAATTCCTCTTTATTCCCTATCCCGTGGGAATTTCAAAAAATCCGGCCTTATTCCTTGTCTACTTCGTAAAGGGAACCTGTATGCAAAATTTCAGCTTTCTAGGTCCAAGGGTTTGGGCTGGGCGTTGATGAGTCAGTGAGTGAGTGAGTGAGTCAGGACTTTTCTTTTTGTATAAAGAGACTAAACTTTTCTGTTCATTTCAAAACCGAGCAAGATCAAAATAATTTTGAGATTTCAATGTGAATGTAAATATTAATTAAACTAGAAATATTATCAGCTTTCTATCACGTAGTGGGGACTGCGTACTGTAAACGCGCATACAGATCTGGGAACACATTTCGAGAACTGACGGAAGGGGGAGTAGGGGGGGGGGGCAGAAGACAAAAATAAAAGTGACTGTATTTTAATTTGGGCCAGAAATTAACAAAGTATCAAATTTTAAATGAATCAGACCAGTCATTTCAGCGAGGGAGTCTGAGGGTGATTTTGAGGAACAGGATAGGGGAAATACCAAAATAAATGTGTTAAATTGATATTTCCAACATAAACAAACTACAAACTAAATTTTATAGAAATCCATCCAGTCGTTTTAATATGCATACAAACAGAGAAAATGTTCAAGTGGAAAACTAAGCAGTCTTTGAAGCTTTGCAGTTGTATATTAACCTCCAATTTGTTCATTACAGACACATCATAGACCTTCAGTTCAATCAATCTTTATTTTAACATTCACCGATTATCTCAAAATTATCTTCTTATCTCTCTGAACATCATCTTACAATCAATTTTAACTTTTTTTTTTCTTTTTCTTTTTTTCAGTTTAATAACTTTTATCGTAAATTTTCCAGTTTCTCTTTAAACTCCATAGTAACTTCTGATTTTCAATAATGGCTTCAGGGTTTATCCACTGATTGTATTCATTAGAACGCCAAAATTCATTCAATGTGGGAAATGACGTCCCAAACAGCTGTCTTTGTAATCTGTGACATTATAAACAAATGAAAATGTGTCAATCTTATCATATTAAGAAGTTCGAAGAACCCAGAAAGATCATTCAAAGATTATAAATGAAAGAGCAAGAATTACACTGGTGAAAATGAAAAATGAACATCGTGAAGCCATTGTTCCAGGAGAATGAAATTTTATTCACACATTTTATAAGTCGTACATTGTGCATGATCATGCGCACGTGATAGTAAGCCCATGTACAGAGCCTACAGTGTGTCAAAAGACCATGTCAGTACCCTGTGTACCCTCCAGCAGCAATCAGGCCTGCACTTCCGCACGGAGATGATCGTAGAGGTTTCGAATGTCATCCTGGGGAAGGAGATCTATGCACATTCCACTGGTAGCGCAGTTGGTGAAAGTTTGTCGCCGGTTTGTTGCAGACCAGGCCAGACACCGTCCAATTGAATCCCACACATGCTCAATGGGGGACAGGTCTAGTGATCGTGCTGGCTAGGGGAGTTGACGAACGCCTTGGAGACTCGTTGGGTTGCACGAGCGTGTGTGGGCGGGCATTGTCCTGTTGGAAGAGCACATCTCCCTGTGTTGCAGGAATGGGATGCAACATCATCCTGTGTTACAGAACGGGTTGGATGATGGTCTGGATGTACGTTGCAATGCTCAATGTTCCCTGTAGACAACCAGAGGCTAATGGTCATTCTAGGCTTTGGACATGATTAATGACCTGATACCCAAAATGATAGGTTTGAGGTCAAAACACACAAAAAACCAAAAAAAAAAAACTTAATTAAGTCAACAAAGAAACCATCACAAACAACAACAAAAAAGAAAAAAAAGAAAGAAAGAAAGAAAGAAAAGAAGAAGCTTGGCTTAATATACCCAAAAAGGATATTTTCATAAAAGTATCTCAAAAGTTCTCAGACTCCAAATGACAGAAAAGAATTCCAATAAAAATTAAGTTAACATAAAACGGATATAATCAATTTGCTTATCAAAATAAATATAAAGTTTCGAAAAGCTAAATCCCTCTCATAAAAATCCCTGAAGAACGTCATGACACCAAAGATGGCCCAAACCAAACCGGTTCAGAACCTGTTCTCATCACTAAGCACAACTCCTGCGCTCCAGTTGCTTCTTTCACTACACCACTGGAGGTGGCTTGCAGGGGGGCGAAGCTTGAGGGGAAATCTGACGAGCTGCACCCGTGGTCGTAGCCCAGCTTCCAGCAAAAGATGGTCCTAGCTAACACCCCGGATGCTACCCTAGTCCTAATCTGCGCTGCTGTCGCCGTGCGATCCGCGAAGGCTGCTCGTATGATGCGGCGGTTCTGGCGTGCATCCGTGTGCCGCTGCCGTCCGGAACCAGGCTGACAAGCATCAACAGCTTCCTTGGACCATTGGCGCCACTGATGCACAGAGGACACTTCACGTCCATTGTGTTGAGCGATTCTCCGGAACGACCACCCGGCCTCCCGCAGACCCACATACGACCTCGCTCAAACTCCCTTAACTGCACAAATTGTGCTCGTCCTGGCATTTCTATAATGTTCACTATCACTTTGGCGCAAGTACGGATTGTCCACGGCCAGTACTCGCTTCCTAATTCTTCCACAGCGCTGCGCTTTTGATCATCGCTTTTACTGCCCTTTACCAGTACCACACGCAAATACGGTGCTTCCCATTCATTTCCTTAGGCGTGTTCATTTTTCATTTTCCACCAGTGTATAATACTTGCTATTTAGTTTGCAGAATGGAAAGTTTGCAATATTCTGTTCGATTTCCGATCTAATTGATATTACGAAGTTAATTGATTATACAGCTTTGAAGTTCCTCATTCAAGATTTCTCGTTTATCAAAAGCAGAGACCAAAGTAGGGTACTGCAAACTTAAGTCAAACTTACAGTTCGAAACTGTAGAATGTTCTTCTATATGCTATTAAACTATTTAAGTTTCATTCCTACAATGTTTACGAGGTATATAAGGTCTCCCTTAAAAATCCAATGATCTTTTTTGTCTCATTTTTTTTTTTTTAATTTTTAGCTAATAATTCTTTCATTAACTTTTCATCCCTTTAGATAGTATGATATACATTTAGTTTTCATGTTCAATCGCTAGATATCAAATTTCTTGAAATTTAACAATGTTCAAAAATTAACAAATGTCTCTTCAAACAATCGATACATTCGCCACGAAGCCCTTAAAATGAATTTTTGCTACGAACACCTTTAATTGTGTCTTTTTAGTTGACGACATCCATAGTTTCAATTTAACATTGTCACAACGTTCAAATGATCTATGTCACGGATTAATCTATGAATGCGAGAACTGAACAAAGAAATCTACGAAGGAAGGACTATGTTGAAAATCCATTTCTCAGGGACGTATCTCGTCCGTAACCCTGGGACTGCCTGTATAACAAAAACTACATAATAAAGTATGCTTAACTTTCTAGGGAATATAAAAAAAAACCGCAAAATCCTTAAACTTAAATTTCATTCTGATTTTAATGACGAAATTTCTAGATTCTACACGAAGACCAATGATATTAATAGTGAAAAGGAATGTAGTAACTCAAAAATTAAGTGAAATTCTCTCATATTAAAAAAAACTCCGTATTAAAAATAGAAATAATGGTATTTTTAACGATTCTAAATAAATCGAAGGAAATTGAGGCCACCACACTTTCAAATATAAAAATAA
>JAFIDM010009631.1:109223763-109249287 GCA_023159025.1 Thereuonema tuberculata
ATAACCAACTGTGTATTACTGTTTTGTACTTAATTTAGTTCAAGAGCAAATAAGATCGCAATATTATTCCCAGCTCTTGAACTCATATCTTATCTATTTGGATAGATTTCGAAATTCTTCAATAAAGTTTTTGAGTTTTCATGACGGTATGATGGCAAATTTTAGCGAAGCTTAGATCCGAACATTCCATTCTAAAAAGAAATAGCAGATATCGAAATCAAGAGATTAGATTTAGCTTTTATTCAATTAAGTCACTGTATTCAAAGCCTTGAAAATTTTAGAACATCTAGAGTTTAATCATCTTCTCTCAAATGACTTGTAAATTTTCAATTGTATTTCCGGCTGAAAGCTGGATCAAGTTTCAAGTTTCTTAACTTTTGTTCATGAAAATTCCACTACTTATCGACTGTTATTCGTTGAGAGAGATGGAGGCTCAGTGCATAACGGAAAGAAAGGAAACTATTTTTGTCTGCAAAATGTTTTCTGTATTGTCCTGTTTGTGAATGACAGGTATAAGTAATACTGGAAGAATACCATCGTGACGTGTCGTTTTTGTAATCTGGGAAAGAACTATTTTTTTTCAATAAGTGAGTGGAGACCATTACTTCTTTTTAAAATACAGCTTTAATAAGTGGCTTCTATATGTCTCATACGCTCACTTCCGAAAGTTAAGCACGGAGCGGTAAAATGCGAAAAAATGGATAAGTACTGCTTTGATTGACATGAAATGCTGCAAGTAAGTAGCTCTATGTTTATTCATGAAACAAAACAAAGAATTACATACAGAGATAAACAAAATATTGAATTTTCATAAATTATAAGATGACGTCCTATTTACGTCATTAACAAAATGATGTTTAAATTCAAAACAAACAATAAAAACCGATATTAATAGGGTATGTGAGCACCCCTCATCTGCATACAAAGTTTACAGCGTGTGATCATGCTTGTTACTAGGTGATCAACCACCGCAGAGTCCAGTAATCGCCATTCCTCCAGTAGGGCAGTTTCTAAATCTCTGAGAGTGGCTGGAGGTGGGAAACATCGACATTCAGCACGGCCGAGGGCATCCCAAAGATTTTTAATTGGATTAAGGCCGGCGAATAAGCTGGCCACTCCATACGCGCAATCCCCTCACTCTCTAGAAAGTCGACAACGATGGCAGCTCTGTGGGGACGCGCATTATCGACCATTAAAACGAAAGAAGGACCAACTGCTGCAGCGTACAGTTTCACAATGAGGTTAGGACTTCATCTCGATACCGTACAGCCGTCACAGAACCTCGCCTGTAGATGTGCAGATCGGTGCGATATCCCAATGAAATCCCTGCCCAGACCATGATGCTTCCACCGTGGAATGCTTGATGTTCGGTGATGTTCTGGGGCCGATTGCGTGTGCCTTGTTCCCTCCATACCCTTACACGCTTGTCATCGGGTGTAGGGCAAATCTGGACTCATCTGTGAACATAAGGTTACCCTAATCAGACATAGTCCAATTCACATGCTGGCGGCACCACTGTAATCGTGCCCCTCTGGATTGGACGGATAAAGGAACACAAACTCGTGATACTCGGGCGTACAGACCATTCATGTGTAGTCTTCGACGAACAATAGTGGCAGATATCGTCTTACCAATGGCCGCTACAACCATAGATGTCACACGTGTGGAGATCGATCTTCGATTCCGCTTGGCTACAACAGCAATATATCGATCTTCCGGGGGGTCGTAACCCTTGGAAGACCGGCTACAGATCTTTGGACAACTGTTTGGCTGGTTTGGAATTGTTTCCATAATCGTGAAATGACGGAATGATGAACGCCGAAGAAACGAGCAACATCTGTTACAGACTGTCTTGCTTCAATGCGTCCAACAGCCCGCCAGCGCTCAGAATCTTCCATCCGTCTTCTGGAAGTCATAGAAACACGTCTAGCTTGAAAACAAATCGTACGAACGTTCTAAACACCTTTCATCAGCACTTACATGCAACTCCTGTAAACCTTCACAATGCCGGCTTCTTATAAGACTGTTTTGCATATTTCTCGACGCGAAACCGTGATTGGCTGTTATCTAATTTGCATACTTCCTTCTATCTTTGCAGCAAATTTCAGCTTCTTTAATTCAGATCTCTTACGGAAATTAACATTTTTCCTCTGTGCTTAACTTTAGAAGTGAGTATATATAGTGCAGTAGTTATGAGTAGTTTACTTTTTGCCCTTATCTTAAAATTATTTTGCCATCTGATTGAAAACAATCCTTTAGTTTAACTACGGAGACCAGACAGGTATTAAGAGATATTCTATCTTACTTTGATTATTAGTACAGCAATTGATTATTGAAGAAAGAAATGTATTCAAGGATATTTTTAACGTCCGTTTCTAAACGTGTTTTTGATTACCAGTTTTATGACAGTTCTACAGAGGGTTGATTACGATACAAAAATCTCAGGTCCTGTGAGGTGTACACCCGCCATTCATCCACGGGTTAGCCTAGTAGCTAACATTCCATTAATTGGTAATAGTGTATCACTTACAGTGCCACCGAAAATAGACCGATTTTGGGAGGGCTTTATTACTGGCCTTTCGGATGCCAAAGTTTCATTATAGCAAGTCCCGGGGATTGCACTTTTCGAAAGGAGGAGTGAACAAAAAAAGAATTGATTTGTATATTTGTCCGTTTTGTCTATTCGTCCTTTTCACTGAGCTTGGGTATGCTGGATAGGTGGAGCTGATGAGAGGCCAAAAAGCCTCGAAACAGCGCTGTCCTCCATTTCCAGCACTAATATCAAAAATAGCTCAGTGAATTTGTGTTTTGTTTTGTTTAGTTATGTGCGTTCTTTGGTTTATTTTACTGTAAAAATGTATTAACGCACGTTAATTTCCTTGTCTAAGAAAAAGTCAACATTGGCAACATTGGATGAACCAGGACCTTCGAGGCAGAAACCGGCACCTCGTTAAACTTCGGAGATGGTTGCTAAAACGAAGCACCTCGCCACGGGAGAGAATCTGAAAACGCAAAGGTTTGTTGCAAGACAAGGATATCTCAGTCAATGTACATAACATAATTCACCAGAAGCTGCAACTGATTAAACGTCACAAATCCCGCGTGCATAAAGTTGCTGCCGAGGCATGTTGCAGAGCACGACATACCAATAGCCGAAAATTATATGAGCACTGTCTTTCCGGCGATAAATGGAATTTGTTGCGACTTTGGACAAGGCATGTGTGTACCTAAGTGACTATAACAAGCCCAGAGCAATATATTTTAGAGCAAAAGGTGAAAAAAATTATCAAAAATGGTATCGAATGTGGGGGAAGTTTTCCGATAGGTTTCATGATCACCGCTGGATGCTGCTATAAAGGAAAATTACAAATTCGTTAGGTTACCATGTCAAAGTTAACTTCCTCTACTATCAGAGAAACGTGCTGGATTCATTACACCACAAAGAAATTCCTTTCCTGCATGGACCAGGCATAAATCAAGTTTGAGGGCACCAAGACAAAACTTCCAGTCAGACCTCTAAATCGACTGTGAATTACTTAAAGATCATTGAACAAAAAACGTCAGTACGTGCAATTTCTTTTTCTGGCATCGCTGTCAGATCCCCCGATGCATCCCCAATGGAAGTTTGCGAGTTTCGGTTATTAAAAGGGGACCTTCAAAGTAGGCGACCACGTTCGTTGGACGGTTTGTGGAAAGACTGTAGAGAGGAATGGAAGGCGATTGATACGAATTCTCTGAGAAATCTTTTGGAATGGAAATTGCGATGCAGGGCAACATTTTGAAATAAGGGCTATTAGATAGAGCATGATCGAACGTGACATCGAGGTTTTTCGTAAAGTAGTGAAGGGATAGAAATCGTTCAGTTGTACCGTAATCAATCCTGTACTTCCGAGTTAGAACAACCCATGTTTGATCTGTAACAAAATTAGGAATCGGAATGGGAGTAGCCGTACTAATGAGAGATAAGTTTCGAAACAATATCTCTATTTTGTTTAGATGAAATTTTAAACATTTTTGTTGGCTGAAGCTAACGCTATGTTGATTAAATATCAATTTGGGAACAAGAATTTTTTTTCACATTAGATCATACACTAAGGTTACCCTAATCAGACCTTGCTGAAATGAGGTGTTGAATAAAAAACTCAAAATGTGTATTTATAATATAGTAGATTTAAACTACTACATTATAAAGACACGTTTATTTAAAAAACGTCTTTTTACTTATGGAAGGAATCTAATTTTACTTTATATGTATAATGTATTCAAGTATTGTCTTGAAAAAATATAAAATTTCTTGAATAATTATTAATTTTAAATGGCAGAACGAAAAAGTAAATTTTTCCTCCACATTTTTATTCTATTTTAAATTAATAATTTATGAAGAAATTTGAAGGACTGGTTTTTAATTTCAATGAAAAAAAATCTATTTCATTTATTTAAGGCAAAGTGAAATTTCTGTTAACACATCTAGGATTGATTCAATCAACAGTAAGTCAAAATTTAAAGATTAGGTCTTATTGAAAAAATACTGAAACCTAAAAAGACGTTTTTATGTTTAAAAACTTTGAAGACTCCACAACACACATGGCCAAAGAAAATCATTTTGGATTACTTCTAGAATACTTCTTCTTAGATAAATTTTAAAATTTTCTTTTAATGCTAGTTTTGGGAAAGTTCTTTTAGCTCGAAACCAACAGTCAAGGAGACATTTTCATATGCAACTTAAGTTTTAATTTAAGGGTTGTTCAATTTTTTCGAAAACTTTTTTCAATTAGTAATTTAATTATGATGCAGGTTGTTTGCAAGTCACATTAGCAGTCAAGTAACCTGAAAACGATGAAATGAACTTCTGAAAAAAATCCCTGAAAAGATGAATTCCATTTGAGATAGGTCGATTTCTCTCTGTGAAATCGTCTGTTGTGGATTGTGGTGGTTTCCACTTGCCGGAGAGAGTTGTGTGGATAGAAGAGATGGTGTCATCTTACGCAGAGAGGCTCTGTCGCCAATAGCAACCTATCTATTGTCCCTGTGTCTGTTTGGTTATCCACTTCATCGTTTGGGAAACGCTGCCCAGATCAAACAAAAGGGACCAGATTTTGTCCGTGCAGCGATATTTTTCGCTTTCCCCGTCTCTCCTGTGCCTGTTACGCTTCCCTTGTGAGACTCTATCCATAGGGGAAGTGAGGGAGGGGGGATAGAAAACTGATCGGCAAAGCAAGCTCACATTTCAAACCGTAGTAGCAGATGAAGTGGAAAACGATGGATCTGTTTTCGTTGACATGACATCACAAGTCAATGTATGCACTGTTTTGTTGCCTCAGAATAAATTACACAGCAGCCTTACAGCATTTCCATAAAGACGACCCGACCTAAATAGAATTTTCCTTTCACTAAGTGAGCGTCACTTTGCTTTTGTTTGACTTATTTCGTTTTACTAATTGTGAAGATGAGAATGCACTCGTATTTTTTGTAAGATATTTATTTAAAATTTTCTTGTTTCATAAACAAAACAGATCAGAGATTCATTATGAGTAAATTTATCTAAGACCAATGAATGAAAATTGTTGAATTTTAAGCTAGTGATAAAACGGGCAAATGGAAGATCATCATTTGGAAGGATAGCAAAGAAAGCTTTATTGCCGTTTCCTTTGTTTAATATACGTTTTCGGAATATTATCTTCTTCCCATCTTTGGGATATTTTCTTTAATTTAAAAAGGAAATTCTATGAATTACTACTTTGGATTCCAATTACTCAATTACTATTTATTCCAATTCTTCTTTTTATTTTACTACTTTTTTTGCTATTATGTATTTTCTATATTTACGTCTCATTTTATTTTCCTCAAAAAAAAAATAAAAATAAATAAATAAATAATCAGAAAAGAAAGCCTTCATTGATTTTAGACTCAACCTCTATATGAACACTGTTTTGTCTCGTTGTTTCCTACAGCGTCTAAAAGATCATCAAAACTTGTTTTTAAGAGCAAAGCACTAGAAGTTAAAATAAATCTGAATTCTCCTAAATAAAATCTTAAGAACGAATTTTTGCATTTTTTGACATGACGACAACTCAAAGCTAAAGCGAGGAATAAAAAATAGAATTCCTATTTTTCAATCATGTTGTCATTTACGAATCTCACTTATTACATATCTATAAATTAATCTATCTTAATTGAAATTCCAATTCCCTACAGTTTGAGATTACAAACTCCTTAATGCAACTCCTCAGCAACGCCAAATAACTCAAACGACAATACACAGAAAAAAAACTTCGAAATGATCTTTACCAATTAAATCAGATTGATTTTTGATTTACCTACAGTATTATATTATGTAAAAGCGTTATTCTATCAGTCATTGTCATAAGACTTTACGTTTTTCCAATTTTGTGACCAAACTGTAAGAGATAGTCATGTAAATGGATAAAATTTAAAGCTTTTTAAGACAAACAAAATGCTACAAAAATCTTTCGAAAAAAGATTTTGGTTTCCAAGATGGCGCCTTTTAAAGGGTCAAATTTTGACTTTTTCTCAATTTAAACGAAAAGTATATAAGTTGGAAGAGAACATTATATTGAGAAAATGTTGGTATTTGAAAGTTCTATCGAACGGTATATCATTCATTAACAAACGTTTCTGCATTTGGAAGATACATGCAAAAATGAAGTGCTTTTGCGGCACCCCCCCCCCCCCCTGAGTGCCAACGCACAGTACAACTGAGTTAAGCGGAGAAACCCACATCGAGCTGAGAAGTCGTGTATTCTCCGAACTCTATATTAATTTGCTAAATAAATAAAGGCTTTTTTTTTTTTTTTTTTAATGCTATACATGCAAGGGTTCCGGTGCGAAGCGACGGTACCCGTCTAGTTTTTGATAAATAATTTACTCAGAATATAAACTTCTCATTAGGTAACTAAAATGTCTGGTTTCTAAAATGCAAAAAAAGTAAGTATTGCCTTCAAATGAACTTTGAAAATATCAATTCTGTCCTTTCACTGAATCAAATTTAATATGCTTAATAGTTATCAAACAATATTCTAAGTTTGATCATAAGTTTGAAACAACCCACTGGAGCATTGGAAAGAAAAAAGGGTTAGAAATAAATGTTTTAGAATGCAATTTGAAGTCAGTACTAAAAGAATCCAATCTGCAGTTTTATATTTAACTGATGCAAATAAGCTGTTGACTTGCAGTTCCTTATTTCTACGATCTCATTTTTTTTTTTTATTTCCTCTTTGTGAATATTCAAAAGTTGTGTACACCCATTGTATCTTGTTCTTTCAATAGTCTTACCAGCTGAATTTAGCAGTCATTTTATAAAATTATAATTCCTTTGTTATACTCCTTTGTTACAAAATTCTCTCAAATCAAGTCAAAAATAATACTGTAAATTTAGGAAAAAACACAAAAGTAAAGAACGAGGAAATAAGAAAATATTTTAAATATTAATTAAGAACAAAGATTAAAAACTTCTTTCTCATAACTGAAAAAAACCTTACAGCATTTCATTCAGTCACTGGATGCGCTTTCAAACATTCTGGATGCAGTAATTAGAACCTTGTTTCGAACGAATATTTGCGCAGAAGTTCGGAGAAGTAGATGGGTGTGTGAGCCGCAATGCGGTTGAGTGGAATCTAACTTAACATAATAAGGCATTAGTATTGCTTTCATGTATATCAAGTCTGGAAATATTGTTTTCAGTCATTGAATGGATATATCTTAATAACCTTAACATTAATTGTAACCTCAATTGCAACTATTAGGAATACAAAAGAAGCGAATTCTTCATCACATAACCGGAATCGAAAATGATTCGTGGTTTTAAAATCGAAGAAACTGTAAAAACCGTCTTTAAGTAGACTATATTCGAAAGAACCTTATATTAAGGATCGTAGAGACTTGAGAAATTGCAGTCAAGTGAAATAAAATGTAAATGAAAACTTTTAATAAGATTTCAGGAACATCTAAAGAGATTAATTTCAAGAAAAATAAAGTTTACCGTGCATAAATCATCAATGATAAATCCAGCTGATGAGGTCTAATAAAGCTGAAACAGCTGTCCCAGACTCCCGAGATGATGGATCAGGGTGAGAGAACTATTTTGATTTCGATTTGTGCATTTTTGAGTTAATTTTTAGATGAATTTCAACTTAATTTAGTTATTTCAAAATAAAAACTGAGAAAATGGAAAAACCACAGAGATAGCTGATTAAAATACAAATGAGAACTAAAGAAACTTTGTGCATTAAAATTCGTGATAAAAATATTAATAAGGCTGATTAAATTTTTGTAAAATTTTTGTAAAGTTATCTTCAAAATATGATTCAAAATAGTTTGAATCCGTTATGAGGCCTAAAAAAAATCATCAGAGTTGGTTCAAAGATTCAAATTGCTCATAACCTTTTAATTATTGAAAGAATGTATATCCTATCAGTTTATTAAATTAAATACAATGAAAAAAATTATCTCAAATTCCAAATCTAAATCTAATGGTTTAGTAATTAGAAGGTGAGCTTATTGTCTATTTTATATTTGAGAAGCTTCATTCTCTCTCTAATCATTGACGTAAATACGGGTATGCCTCGACCTACGACGGGATCTTGTTCCGACCAACACGTCATAAGTCGAAAATTGTAAATGAGAAGTCAGATTACAGTACTCACTATAATATTATGTCGTACAAATGTGAATTAACTTCATTATAAATATACTCTGATAAAAAAAATTGACGCACCAAGAAGGAATTATCTAATTGAGACAACATTTGGTACGTTTAATGTACATCTATAGAAAACGAAATGATTAGAATTTCAGAACAATTGGATGGTTTATTGGACAGAAAGAGCTACACGAAGTGAGAAAGTCAGAATGGTGGACCAACCCTTTACTAGCCTGGATACAAGCTGTTACCCGACTTGGCATTGATTAGAACAGTTGGCGGATGGTGTTTTGCGGGATTTCTTGCGAAACACCGGCTAATTCTTCGATATTTTGAGATGGTCGGGGGCGACGTCCCATCATATTCCATATGTGCTCAATAGGAGAGAAATCTGATTATCTGGCTGGCCGAGGAAGTGTGTCGCAACCACGAAGACAATCAATGGAGAGGTGTGCCGTGTATGGTCGGGAGTTATCTTGCTGAAAAAGAAAGTCCGGTTATTCCTCGAAAGGAACGGCAACATAACGAAATGGCACCCCAGATCAAAACTTTCTGTTGTCTGGCCGTGAGGCGTGCGACAGAAAGAGCGGGATCCTAACGATGTTCGGGCTGTCTCCAGAAACATCTGCGCTGATCATCGGGGCTCAGTTCAACACGGGACTCATCACTGAAGACAATTCCCCAATCAACACAATTTTGTGCCCTGCACCACTGCAATCGTTCTTGAAGGTGCGTTCTGGTCAGTGGTAGACGGCGTAATGAGCGCCGCGAGCGTAGATTCTGCTCCCGTAGTCTTCTACTAACGGTCAGTGTTGGTCACACGTTGGATGGTTGATAGCGATCGAATCTGGTGCAAGGTGCTCTGTCTTCCCGTTCTGTCATCTCCCTGGGCCGTCCGCTGCCCTCTTGTCGCTGAAGGTCTGCAGTTCAGGACCCATTCCTGCCAGTATCGTCGAATTGCCGCATCGCTCCGACCCAAACGCCGAGCGATTCGTCGGTTTGTCCATCCAGCCTCACGTAGTCCGATGGCACATCCTCTTTCAAACTCCATCATACGATCGTAGTGGCCGCGAATTCACCGGCGAGGTATTGTTCCAGTCAAGGTAGGCAAACGCAATCAAACCCACTAGAAGTTTTGTTCCTGAAAGCGAGATTAGCTCTTTATACACACCATCACGATGAGCTGTGCTCCGGCTATTCATTCATTGGGTGGGGATTTTTGATCATTTGCATATTCTGCCGATGGGTTTGTGCATGTGAAGTTTCATTACTATCGGATTATATTTTCGGGGTGCATCGATTCTTTTGTCAAAGAATGTATGTTTTCATTGATTCTTCCTGACCTCTTGATGAATAATTTTTTAATATTTTAAGTAAAGACGTGTGACCAATATAGTCTGACGTCATACATCGTTTCCGCAAAGCATCAATGTTTATGACTTTTACAATTTTTTTCTCAAAATTATTTCTTAAATTAAATGGGATTTTTTGCATTCTTCATCTTTTCATCTATACTTTCTTGTGTATTTTTTTTTTCAAAAAATTGAAAACCCCCATTCTTTCGCAAATAACGCCGTTTCAGGCGATGGATTAGAAACAAAATTCTTCAGCTGATAGACTTTCAGGTAAATGAACGCCAGCCAACATTTATCGTGAAGTTCTATCGGACATGCTGTATGTGATATGTTGCATACAATCAGGAGGACAGAACATTATCCAGCGAAACTTTTTGCTTCAAACATGCTGGCCGCAAATTCATTCTGGCTCAAATTAGTGTGAAGGATTGAATTACATCACTTATGAGATCATTCGTATATCGCTGCTTTTGCTCCACCAGTACAATTCTCAATTCAACTGTACTAAAAACCAATTAAATTTATTGCAAAAATAAGATAATCCTTCGAAAGAAACAATCTATATACTGAAATATATTAATTCTTTACATCAGAAGAGGCCAGAAAAATTTTGAAGAAAGATTTTCGAACGACATTGAATGATAGTGAATGCTTCAACCCTGAATCAATCAACAAAAACGTTTGTTTAAGTTTTGAATTTGATAATTATTGAAGCCTTTACATGACAAAATTCACATTCAGAAATGAAAAGATACGTAGCAAGATGTATCCTGAGGAATTTTATTTTTAAGTTTCTATCATTTGTTAGGAAACATTCTTGTAGTCTTACGATCCTAGAATTCCAGGCGAACAACAGCCGATGTTGCAAAATTTTGAAAAAATACTTTATTTTTAAAATACTCTTTAATTTACTCTAAAGCGCATTAAGTTAATATTCGTAAGTATAAACTTTTTTTTCCTTTCGAAAGACAATCTCAGTACTGCGGTAATAATTTAATAATTGTTCTCTGTTCAGCTGAAGTGAAGACCAAGAGAGTAACTAAATGAGTAACTTCGAGAATGTGCATGACCTCACGACTGATGTATTCCAATGATTCACTCTAGTTTTATCAGGAGCAAAGGTCCATTGGCAATAGAGCATTCACAACCGACCAGGGTCTGACCGACAGAAAGATATTTTCGCAATTTAATCGCAAACAACAGCATGTCGCTTGCAATTAATCTCATCGTGTTCGCGGGGCTTTAGAGTACAATGAAACGGAAATTAACATATGATTTTGTAGAACTTATTTTTTGTGTTTGTTGGTTGTTGCTATCATCTTTGTTTGATTGGTTTATTAACTGAGAAGATTCCTGAATTCGTTGAAGCACATAAGTAAATTCTATTTTCCTGGTAAACTGAGTTTTTATTAGTATTTTTCTCATCCTATCCGTTAGTATTACATGATAAAAAGTTGATTTGATGTGACTTAACTTTTCTCGAAGCCTGTAACAAAAATAGAGAAACCTTAGTAATCTAACAATATCTGCTAATGTGGAGCATTTAGATCAATCAGAAACTAAAAACGATTGACTCGAAAACATAAAATGGATAACATCCTTAGAATTACTTTTTTGTTGTTGTCGTTAGTAGATACATAGATTTAATGTAGGTATTTTTATCAATTATTTTGATTTAATAAGTAGAAAAGCTCAAACCATATCATTTCGATTTATTTGAACCGATTTTGCTGTTTGTTTATCTAATTATCCTTCCATTCACAAAGAGCAAACAATGGTTATCAAATAGTTATCCTTTCTGCGGTTCAAAGGATATTTGAATGATTTTTTTTTTGCTGTATGAATCCTCTATTTACTACCTCCATTCCAAAATTAAAAAATAATCACAATGCACTAAATCAATTTCATTAAGTGAAAACGATTTTTACTTAGGAAACGATTGTTTGCTCTTTGTGAATGGGAGGGAAAGAGATTATCAACGTAGCTTCTGAAGCGTGAATTTCGCTAGTCTACTTCTTCTGTAAATTCAATGACCCTTGAAATATTTTTCAGCTACACTATAACTAACTATTTTAAATGAAGATACTGCTATTGAATTTACTTTTATAATTTCAGCTAATTTTAGTGGAAGAGTACAAACAAATATTGAGTAAAAAAATAAATATATATCTACTTGTTTGAATCATCAAGTTTTAGATAAATCTCAAAGTTGTTTTATTTGATTATTCATTATATTTTAGAATGAATTTTATATCGATTTTTGATATTAACCAGTTTTCTATTCTTCAGAGTTTAGTTTTTTTTTTTTTTTTTACTTATTTTAATCTTTTTGTTTTGGCTTTCAAAGACATCTATCAAAACCAAATAATTGGGTTTGAATTGATGGTGCAGATTTTCCAACGCTACTTCCTACATCCATAAAACCTTTTAACACATCGATATACATCGTCTGACTCATCCTGAACAGCATTTTTTTATCCCTTCCCCTTTCTCCATACGATCCTGCTTTATCCCCATTCTCTATCCATATCTTCCCCTACCTCCTCCTACCTTGATGCGTCCCAAATGGCATCAATCCAATCGACCATTATCCCCACCCGTATTCACTTAATCGAATGATCTCGAATCTCTGACTCCCCCACTTAATCAAATTGAGCTCTTCCCTCGCGTTTCCTGCCTCTGCTCTCCGTTAGGTTCCTTGCTGTCTTTGCTTTGACACAACTTGTCTTCAAAAACCCTCCAGCAACTTTCCCATCGTTTTTCCTCAAGTTTTAATGTTGTTCAGTGTTACATGTGCCCAAAGCTAGTTAGACGACCTTTCTTTAGCTAATTGTCATCCGACTCATTAATTAAGGTATTCAGCGAATTACAATAAATTAGAACTTAAAATTCGAGCTTTCCGTTTTCGGATTGCTTATTTAAAAAAAAAATAAAAAAAAAAAACTAATTCTTTCAAAATAAAGATTAATCTTTCTATCTGTCTGTCTTTTACAGACGATGTATTTTGTATTAAAATATGTTATTTTTAAAAAAAAACTGTGACAAAAAAAAATCCAGTAGCTAAAAACTACTAGCTTACCGAGGAACCGAGGAGGGAGTAGGTAAAGGTTAGAATCCTCCCACCATTGCATCCGAAAATGGAAGAAATCTAGGATTTTGGGCCAGGGTTTTAGGTTGGTAAGATCATTGGTACATCTGTAACCCGGCCCTCCCCGAGAAAGGTTATAAGGTTTTTCTTTTTTGGTTGAATGATTACGATGATCATAAAATATTCCAAAATATTGGGTACACCTCTGCTGGAAACCCAGGATCTTCCGTGATTGCATGTCAAGATCCTGCTCAAGTCTTGCTCTGCCTTGTTTAGAGTTTGCTCTATCGGAGAGAAAAGATTTCTAATTTGATGCAAACAACTCTTGTATCAGATTCTCAGAACAAACAGGAGTATATATACCGTTACCAATCTATTCTGTAATCAGGCTTTGTGATGAGTAAAAAAGTATATTCGAATACATAATATTGTGGTATCCAATGCAGAAATAACAACAAATACTCACGAATCTTTACCCCTTGAATCCACACAATACTGTACATTGCCAGCGAATGTATGTGATCTTTTTAAGGATATATGTAATTGTTTACAAAATGTGTAGTACTGTACCTGGATGAAGAAGAGAATAAGAAAATTTCTGTGTTTTAATACAGCCAAATAGATACTTATCTAGAAATTTGCTTAATAGATGGTGAATGACAAACAGTGTGTTCAGTGAGGCTCCTTTTTGTTGCAGATTCGTTGATCTGGAATACACCATACAAATGAATGAGTCTGATATAGAGATAAAAAAAAGCATTATAACGCTTTCAGCAGGGAAAGTAATCAGTCTCTAAAAGCTGTGTTCTTATGCATACAATAAACAGAAGAACAGGAGGATAGGTTAGAATAGATGGCTTAGATGCAAAGGAAGATCTATGATGGAAATGAAATTACATTACTTTCTCGGAGTAATGTTAAAGGATAATCTTAATGTGGCAATAACACTGTTCTCTTAAAACCACAGGCCTCGAAACAGTAGATATTGTTTCATCTCAAAAGATCATAATTATAGATTCGTAATCTAGTGTAGGCCTTTATCATCATTGGTATTTTCATATATGGATAAGAATTCATTATCTTCTTTTTACAACATCAAAACAGTGATTAGAAGAGATTTAAATTCTAAAGTTTTTCAAAACAAAAGGCAGCAAGAGTTATAAATATATTATTATATTTCTATAATCTAAAAATCAGTAGATTTTTTCACCACTTCAAAGCGACAGTATACTGATGACTTTAAGAGTCATTTTCTCAGAATTACTTTTTCTATTTTTTTTTTCTAAAGATGAATAACAAAGATGAAAACTGTAAAAGTTTTTAATTAATTCTTCGAGAAAAAAAAAGATAAATAAAAGAACGATAAAAATTGTTTTCAAAATGAAAATGTAAACAACTCTTTTCGATAATTCTTAGAAAGTTAGAAAAGCTATGAAGTTTCTAGGATTTTAATGATTAATGCTCTTATCTTTCCTTTCTATAAATTTTAATTTTTTATATTTTCTTAATAACTTCTTATAATTTCGCCTAGTTTATTCCGTCTCTACGTGCACTAGATCTTTTTCTTAGAATTTAATTAGATCTAGGAAAATTGTGCTCATAAAAAGTTATATAAATAATAATTTGAATATGGAAGCTGATGAAAGAGCTAATAATAAAAACATATAGCTATGCATATAAATATATGTAACAATACATGGCGTATATTCTACAAAATGCCAAAACATCGTATAGGATTATTGAACAAGTTCAGTTGCAAGTTGTACGGAGGCAAAGACTTGAGACGAACTTTCTACCTCATTCCAAAGATGTTCAATAGAGCTGGGATCCGGGGACATGCAGTCCACTGAAGCAACGGAAATTCATTGTCTGTTCCTGGAATCATTCCTTGGTGATTCTGACTTGAGAGAAAGAGCATTACTCTGATGAAAGAGTCCATCCTAGTAAGGATAAAATGTAAAGAGGAAATTTGTCAGCGGCAATGTTAGTACGACACAGCGTTCTGATGTGGTTCTAAAGGTGTCATGAGACCCAAGAATTCTACATTCCATTCCCGTTCTTCATGCCATTCCTCACCCGCGCCATTAGCTTTTAAACTGCTAACCACCATGAGTCAATCGATTTATGTTGTTTTCGCCAAATTCCGAGCCTTATATCACGAACCTTGATTGTAATATCAGGCAACTTTTTTTCCCAGTCCTTAACAATCCAGCGTTGATGTTACCGAGCCCACAAAAGGTGCGCTTTCTTGTTCTTGGATACAATATCAGTATCCTACTTAGTCGTTGGTTTATGTAGCTCATTCGAGGCAAACTACGACACGTTGTAAATTTCGAGATAATAAAATTCTGCATACAAAGGTTGAATTCTGAAGCAATTTACCTGGTTGTGGCTGGTCTGTTAACTTGCACGATTCTCGTCATCCTCCAGAGAGCAATCTGATCCATAAGCGTTTTTCTTCACCCTGATCACTGTAAGTTTATTGTTTTTCTCACCACTCTAAATTCTTAAAACTCTGGAGAATGAAAAGTCCAAGATGGCAGCCGTTTGAGAGTTGCTAGATCAGGCCACATCTAGCACCAACAATCACTCCACGTTCTAAGTCGCTAAGGTCACTCACTTCACAATATGGCGATGTATCTAACTGATGCTAAAAGGTCTGTTCTGCATTATTTCTACTGAAAATCGCGATCACCTGAAATTAAATGAGGAATCCATGGAACAGTTTTTAAAATGAAAATTATAATTTTCAAAAGAAAATCTGATGACTGGAATAAATGATATACATTTCTATCAATCACTAAGGATTCCAATAATCAGTCAAAAAAGCATGAAAAGCAAGAGGGATGAAAAAGAATTAAATAGAAAGAAAGAAAGAGAATAGCCTTAAGGAACATTTTTAAGTCATTTCGTAACTTCAATTTAGAGAAAAGTATAAAAGTACAAAAAAAAAAAAAAAGGAAGGCTAGTTTTGGAGTGTAATACCTCTTACCTTATCTTTTTCTCTTACCTTTCTTCTTTCTTCTTTTATTTTTTTTAAAAAAAAGGTAGATTTATTAAACCTAGCTGTACATTTCTTCTCTCACTAGTTTGGAATTTTAACCAAGACTTAATCTGAGATGAATCCAAATTCATAGCCAAAAATCCAGAAATGAGTAGTAATTTTATATTTAATATGAAAAATAAGTATTTTTTTAATTTAAAAAAATTAGCTTGCTAAACCACTGGAAATATTTTTGAGAATTTTAGTAAAAGATAGAAACGTAAATATTCAAGATAGTAATGGATATATATTTTTATGTCGTTGAAGTAGACTTGTAAAGTAAGCACGAAACGAGAACTGTGCTATCTAATCAATGAAATCATATATTACTGGTAGAGGATTTTCAGTCAGGGCAAATTCCATAGTGATACATCCTGTTTATGTGATCCTAAAGTACAGTCAGTTGAGAAATGCTTTAACTTACATCGATCTCTCAAGAAATTCTCTTTGATTATGGAATTTAATTTAATTATTTAATTATATTTTGATTGTAGATTTTAATCTGAAATAGGAATGTTTTTTTTTTCTTGATCATAGTAAATAAACTCTTGATGAACTTGTTAGCTTAGGATAGAGAAAAATAATTATTGTTACAACATTCTATTTAATGAGAACATATAATTCCAAGGAAATGCCTTTTAAAAATATACACTTCTTTCCGTGAGTACTTTACTGTTTAAAAATCATTTGTGAAATTTATTTATTGATAGACTATTAATGAAATCAGTGAAGTAAATCTGTGGATGCTCCAAATCTAAAAAAGCTCCGCTCTCGGATTATTTATCTATTCTAAACGGCTAATATTCTGCTCATACTTATATGACCACAGACGCATAAATTTCATTAGGAAAACTTAATTAAAATATGAAATATGAACCACGGACCTTCAGAGAAGAATTGACGTTTCTATCAGCCTTTGATGAACTTTATTGCTAAATTCCACGAAACGCTTAAAATAGAAACGGATGTTTGAAGGAAAAAAAAAAAAAGACTGATTTTTTTTTTTCTTTCAGTAAAAATTTAATAAAATTTTTCAGATAAGGGAAACCATGTTTAGAATTCAGCAACCTAGCAAAAAATTAAATCTTCGAAAAAAAAAACAACGTAGAATTTTTGATTCTTTATAGAAATGCAATCACAATATATTGACCATCGGGTCTACGAAAATTTCTCATTCTTCTTTATTTTTAATTGTTTATTAATTTAAGTGAATTTACATCACTAAAAGTTATTATTTAAAAAGTTAGACGTAAAGTTTTAGACGTATTACTGATATCTTCTGAAAATCGTTTCAGCAATTTCTGTGATGTCTACAAGAAATTCTTGAAATGCTAAGTGCATATATTAAGTTAGACATTATGAATCTCAACTTTTATGTCAACTTTTATGTTACTAATAAAAAAAAAAGATGAAAGGTGATTTAACAAAAACTGAATAAACCCTACAATTTCTTATCTGAAACCATGAAACTTCTATTTTCACGTGAATTACAATAATAACATTACTTGAACACGAGCAGTCGTAAGATGTAGTTGGTATTAATTCTACCCTACTCCTCCAACAAAGCACTCAGCTAGAATATCAGAATGCCTAGTTCAGTTTTTCACCTAGACCTAAATATATTTTCAGTTCGATTTAAACAGTAAATATGTAAGCTGGTTAAGGATGTATCAATGTTAAGCTCCTCATGCCAGCCAGTTTTACAACCGTGCATCCTGACGTTATCATTTTAGATTTTCGAACGATGAAAAAAACGTAAGTCTTCGAAAAATTTTATATACGTATAAAATTCCAGGTCTATAAAGATCAACACCTCGTAAACGCATAACTCATTCTAATAGATCATTTATCAACCCAATGTCTATACTACCTAGTCCACTGAGCTGCTTTTTGTGTCACAAAATTTGCTCAAAATTATAAGCAACGTTCTTCTCTACATAATCGAGGAGATGATCGATACAGTTTTGCCAATATTTTAGGTACTTTTTGTACAAGTTTTCGACCAAATTACGCAAATAGCATATAACTTTCGGTCAAGCAAAAGAATATTCATTTCAATGCTATTAGATGCATCAGTTCCTTGTGATCATAAGAAATATCGGCTATAATACGGCAACATCAATCAGAAATCCAAATAAATCAGCGTTAGTCAGGAAATGATTGCAGTGACTCACTTGCTTGCTACAATTATAAACAAATATTTCATGTCTTCGCAGATCGGAGAAAACCATTTCGAAGATAAGAGGGCGAACCGGAAGATTTTAAATATCATTCAGTTACGCCATAATGTCAGTCATGTGACCAGTACCGTACTCAAAAACTGATAGGAACTTGAAACAGAAGTTCTAGGTGAGTCAACCTGCACTATTCCATTCATAATAATCTCGGATTCACAAAATCTGCATTCGTTGGATGTCATAATGTCTCACAGAATCATAGGGTGCTGATGTTGGGCTCCAACAATCACACATCAGCTAAATTATATATCTCTTTCGAATTGTTACTGACATGACATTTAGCTACAAAAATGAAACATACAGTATATCAATGAAATGAAAGCATACAATATATCCAATAACAAAGAAATCAAAACTAAGTATTCTAAAATAAGCAATAATCAATGTTGATCGTATCAGCAATGTGAAGTTTAATTAACGTTCTATCTATTTTTTGTGCAATCTAAATTAAATTCTTAATCAATTCAAATCTAATCAAAATTTCTTATTGAGAATTATAATCGGGCAAACCAAAGAACGACCGTGGCCACCAGATGTCGCAATAGTAGAATTTGAATCGATTGTATATGTCAGTGTTTATGGCGGGAAAGTGCTTGGCTTCTGATTGGCGATTGTGAATAGTTTCTCTATACAAACTTCAGTCCTGGACTGATCAAGAGATCATTGTTGTAGTTCAAGGTCAGAGTCATTCTTTCGCTAGGAGGACTTTACATACATTCTCATTTATAGTTCAGTTAATTAAAGTATCCCATTGCAGGTCTCTGTGAATCTTGGGGTCGCGGGAGGTAAGGCTTCTGGCGTTCCGTGATCAACTGGACTAAGTTGTATTTAATTTTTAAAAAAAGAAAAAAAAATTATATTCACCATCTCCATTTTTTGATGCCATCACCTTCTTGTTGATCACCTGTATCAACTCCTGCCTTGTTTTCTGTGTATCGTTAAACTATTCTAAGCATTATATCTACAAAAACACAATCACACTTCCGAGACGTACAAACAGAGTAAGCTTCATCGTTACATCACGGTCAGCTACTAGTGAATGACTTAACGGACTTCAATTGGTCCTTAATGTTTCTCGGATATGTCGCGAGACAGCCTGTATATGATAGGAATAAGCATTTGTTAGTCTAATTTTTTAATTACCAAAAAAAAAAAAGATACTATACATTTTGGTATTAGTATACTACAGTATACTATAGTTAAACACTGCCAAATCAGAGAGAAATTCAACAACTAAGCAAGTGAAAATTATTTGTAATTCTTTATCAAACTTTGTAAATTTTAACATAATATATAATTAGAGTTGAATATAGATGATTTGAATAGTTAAATTTTTAGGTCTAAACTAATGAAAAATTAATGGTTTTTACGAGTAATAGAAAAAAATACTATGTCCATATTTCTCTTATTTGCATATTTCTTAATCCTAAATATTTGTAAAGTTATATTTTGCAAGAGAGAAACTAGACAGGGAAGAGAGTAAAGAAGGTTAGCATTGTTTGCTGAAGACCCATCTCATGATTTCCCTAGAGATGGTCACGAGGCCACTCCAAGTTTCGAAAGCCAGACTGATCCATCTACGTATCGAATATTACGAGAGTAATGGTTAGCAAATAGTGTCTCCAGATAACATAAATGGTATCGATTCCTATCGAATCAGTTATGAAATAAGGTTTTAATCTTTATAAATTTGAAGAACTTTTTAGGGATTAATCTAATGAGAATAAACAAGAATTAAAAACAACATAATTTATTGAGATTTTGTATTTTTTGAAATTCTTAATATTTTTGAAAATCGCTAATTACATTTAAATCTTTTATCTTGATTTCTGAACAAATAAATATATTGGCATTCGAAATTTTTCGATTGTCTGTTAAATCTGGTTTATAAGTTTTCCCCATTTGATTTGATATGTTATAGTTATAGATCCATGAACACATCGCTGATTATCGATATGAAACAAATCTTTAGAATCAAGTGGATTGTTTATAATAAACAAACACTCGCGCCGTTCCGGCATAGCCTTGTGTGGTCAAGGCGGCGGCCTTCCATGTGGCAGATGTTTCGGAACTGGGTTCGAATCCCGGCGTCGGCATGGATGTTTACTTTATCCTTCTGTGTTTCTAATGTGGGGTATAATGTGAGCTGCCTCCTAGGGTGTAACCTGGGCCATGATTCTTCGGCTAAATAGCTCACATTTATCGCCCCTTGCCGTGGCTAAAGGCAAGTGCCAACAGCCCGGGCGTTGAAGAAAAAAAAAAAAAGAATCAATCTCGCGATATAATCTGAAGAGAAATATATATAGATTGTTTTTCGTAGTCCATTGATCTATCCACTATATTTCTAACTTATTACAGGCACAATTAAAGCAAAAAAAAATATATTTGTGCATATCGTCATTTGTTCTCAATATGTTTGATTTATTAATATTATCTAATCCGAAGATCTCCATATCAACTAAAAATCACTTGAAGTCATTTGTAGATTTGTCTTTGAATAAAATATAATATATTTCTTTTTTCTAAAGAACATATCCAAAGAATTTTGGTTTCAATATCTCGTAAAGGTATTTAACAAATTCTTTTAAAGATGAAATTGAATACGTAAATTCCCTACTATAGTAGGAGTTAAGTAAATACACTTTCGTATTTTTTTTTAGCAAAGCAAATGTTGAGTAATAATAAAAAATAGTGCAATTATGTTAGTGTTAGAACGAGATGAAAGTAGACCAAATTCAATAATTACTATAGACGCCAGAAGACTTTTTTCTTTAATTATTACTCATAAAAAATTATTTAATTCTGTTTTGAAGAATAATTTTAAGTTTTGACAAAATAAGCTCATTTGCTATGCAAATGATATTAATTCTTCGAATGGTTAAACGGCTGACAATTTTAACAGTTCCTAGTGATTTTGTTTAAAGAATTATCTAATTTTCTGCTTATACAGCCCGTGAGCTATCTACGAAAACTACTCAATTTCCGTGGGAGTGCAGCTCCCACTTCTACTTCTACAGTCTGTACTTCTACTTTCTGCTGTCTATCCATCGTCCTAAACTTCTGGATAAGGATTTAGAAACTTCATTTGAAATCTTCAATTTCCCTGAATCTTTCAGAATTACCGATATATAAAGCTTAATCTTAAGAGATATAAGAACTTGATAGCAACAATATCGAATCAGAATCGGATAAAAAAATGCCTGTAGTATGATTTTTAAGGATACCTAGAAAGAAAACAAATGAAGAAGTGGAAGACAACGGTATGTGGAAAGCAAAGGAAGTGGAAGAAATTCTACTTCACGTTCATGACAAGAATGTAACTAATGAATATATATAAAAAAAAACCAATAAAAGAAACTACGTAGCCGTTTTTTAAACTATAATTACATTTATAATTAATATCGGTAGTTTGAAGTTACATAACAATTGTGGGCAGGGCCGTCGCGTGGTTTGTTGGCGCCCAGGGCAAGATTTTGTCAGACGCCCTACACTTGATATTTGCGCCTCCTCCACCATCCCAAAAATCTACAACCAAATAATAAAAAAAAAGAAACGGAATCTCCAATTCAACAACCAAAAAAAAAACGGAATTTACAATTTTTTTTTTATTTTTGCCGTGCCGCGGCGCCCAGGAATTTCCAATTCAACAACCAAAAAAAAAACCGAATTTCCAATTTTTTTTATTTTTGCCGTTGCCGCAGCGCCCATGGCGATCGCCCCGGTCGCCCCGCTCACGCGACGGCTCTGATTGTGGGCATACAGAATATGAATCATGAGGATTTTCCCTTTCCTCCAATCCTTTCAAGGTTTCAGATAAAAACAAACAAAATAATCATAAGGGTATTATATGATATTACGTATTACGCAAATGTATCTATGTAAATCTCTGAACTTACACAGCTAAATACAGTATATTTATTTTAATTATATTAAATATCATTATAATTTGAAATATAATTTATTCTCCTGATTATATAATCCTTGAGTTGTTTATATGATAATGTGTTGTTTTACAATAGTGGCAACAATATTTTCCCTCAGAATAAGAAAATAATTAGGAAACGCTAGAGATAGATGCTAGTTTTCGCTTGTTCCTCATTTATTCATTTTTATATTAAGTTTAAGCAGATTTAAAATGTAAAAGAAAAGAAAGATCCATGAATTAAAGCATCAGAAATTCGGGTGATTTCCGAATTTGAAATTGATAAGATACCACTGAAGGAAATTGAAGATAAAAGTGATCTTCAAACAAGCAGAAGTTTATAAATTGATATTTATACTGTATGTTTTATCTATATTACGAATTCAAGATTCTTTTCTTTTTTTTTTCCTTAGATAAAATTGAGTCTTTACTAAACGGAAAAAAAATAGATAAAAACAAAGCCATTAGTAAATGAAAAAAATGTAAAAAACAGTTGAAAATTAAAGGTTAAACAATTAAAAAAAAAGGATGAAACGGAAGTTAATTAAAAAAAAATCCATTAGTTAAAAAAAAAAAAAAAAAAAAACCCTCCATTTTTTAAGTTAATTTTATTATGTCTTTGTTTATGCAGGATATGATCATTTTTTTTTTTATTCAGAAGGTTTCCTCATATTTCATCGTTTACTTCTTTTCGACAGGAACAGTTCTGTTTTTAACGACTTCCGTTAATGCAATCCAATTCCTTCTGCCGGTTGGCATTTCATTAAATCGCACATAAACTTGTCCTAATTTTTTGTTTACAAAAAAATTCCATAATATCATCAATGGGCGTGTAAAGTTTTGAGGAGAATGAGAAATGTCCGAATTTATATCAATTCTTCACTCGTCATTCAATTCTAGTCTTTATTTTTCCGTTTAGGACTTTCCCGCTTTTGCAAATATTTTGCTTTACATTAATAATCGTTTTCTGCCTTTTTTTTTATTCATTTTTATGGGACAGAAATTTTTTTTTCAATTTTACTAAAGTAATTGTCAGGCCTAAAAAAGAAGGTATTGAAGGAAGGAAGGCAGACAGGAAGAAAGAATACAAACATATTTCTTAAAATAGATTTTCTTCGAACATGAGTTTGTTTGTTTTTTATACATGATTCACAATTAGTTACTAAGCTTCCAAAAATTGAGCTGTAGCGAATATACACTGAATGTACATACCATTACAATTCTATAATGACGTCGGCAAGTGTCCAGGATTATGATCTCATACTCATCATAGGACTTGTGAAAGGACTTTTGAGAGCTGGCCATTTTACTAAGAATAAATCTGACAAATAAAACTTAATAAAAAACATACTTTTTTTTTTAAGGTAAGGTCGCCAAATAGCGCACCCGGCCCTATTTCCGTACCCCTTGGTTTCTTGAAAACAGGCAGTGCCATGTGGAATCCAGTTGCGGAACTAATTAACAGGTCACCTGATTCGGACATTTTGACTTGTGAAGGAAGGAGCTACAGATATTATCGCGTGCAGAAGAAAAATAACATTATATTGAAAATGTAAGTTTTTTTCCAAAATCTTTGCAGCAACATATAGAATATGGGTTTGTCTATAATACAATATTATTACCTACAGTTTTAGACCGTATTATCAAAGATTTAAACGGATTCATCCAAATTTTAGGTTACATTTTGTAAATGTTTTTTGTTGTTGTTTGGTCAAGGAAAAATGTCAAACAGCCTAATATCGCACCCAGTGGTGTCCCTAATACCGCTCCGGTATTAATACCATTAGGAATGATTCGTGTGTTGTCAATAACACACTTTTGTTTCATTTTTTGTTATTTTTTCTACTTTATGATGCCAAAGAAGAAGACATGGGATTCAGATGCTATGATTAAAGCAGTGAACGCAGTTAGAAAGAAGGAGATGCTTCTTATGCTTGTCACAGGATCTCCTCATAAAAAACAATTAGAAGAATCAGAAAAGAAGAAGCAAGAGAAAATAACTATGACAACGCAAAAACAAAAACGTACAAGAAAGAGGCGAACTGATAGTAAAGATAAAAACTCACCTGCCAAAAAAAAGATATGTTCGAAAAGACAGTCTTCGTCGGAAGACGAGACAGATGACGAACCTCCATTGATTTCCACAGACGATGAAGACAACGATGACAACGATGCTACTTGCCCTTTCTGTGAGAAAAACTTTTCGGAAGATAGAGGTGGAGAAAAGTGGAGAACATGCACGAAATGTTTTACTTGGTGCCATGAAGACTGTGCAGAAGACTGCGACAATCCTAGGTTCATTTGTGCTATATGCTTGGAGAATTAATATAGAAGACTAAAACTTTACTTTGTTAGACTAAAACATGATTTTGTAACTTTAATATAGAAAATAATTAAAAACATTTGCAGTACTTCAACTTGTTCTTAGTACATTACTTACGTGTCCCTAATACCGTACCCGGGGGCGACATTAGGAACACACAATTATAAATTTGAGAAAACTATTGTTTACGTTTCGAGCTCATAGTGAAAATTATTTGCTTAAAAAGCGTAATATTGTTTCTTTTTATTAATACACTAATAAATAAGTACTCAAATGGTGTTTTTCTGAAGTTTTATACGTAAATTTAGAGAAATTACGATGAAAAAACAAAATGGGATGCGGTATTTGGCGACTTTACCTTAGATATGTTATTAATTAAAAAAAATAATGCAGTTATTAGCATTCACATTATTTCATATTATCGTTTGAATCTGTAATTTTGCTTCGTCCAGTTGCGACCTGACTGAATTACGATATCGTAATGAGGCCAATAGAATGAAATAAGAGAACACTTGTTATAGAGAAGCTGACACTTCACCAAGATTTTTGTAAGGAGATGATCTTGTGGCGTTTGCAGTATTTGGCCGCCAGGAGTGCTGTCGTCCAATTTGCATTCCTTCTGGCCAAGTTCAAATCAGCGGACTGTTATTTATCATGCAGCAAATACGCTATATGAATTTCAGGTCATGAATTTTTAGAACAGAAAGAAAAATAAGGGAATGTGTCTTCTATGCTTTTACGCAACACAACAAAGTAATTAGTAATTGAAACCGCACATCAGTGTAATTGGCATTTGTAGTATTTTATTATAAAATAATACTACAAATAAATTGAAAACCAAACTTGCGCTGTTTAGTTTAATAAATATAAAGATGACAAAGTTAATGAAAAGCGAAA
>JAFIDM010009631.1:109249687-109275787 GCA_023159025.1 Thereuonema tuberculata
TATTTTATTTTATTTTATTTTATTTTATTTATTTATTTATTTATTTTATTGATTTATTTATTTTTCCAAAAATAAAGATTTTTTTCGAATATTTTATTACAAAACGTTCAAATTTCTTTTATATTATATTGTTTTTATCATGAAACATTTGCCAATTAAACAAATTGAAAATTAACTAATTGATTCTATGTCATATAAACAATGATTGGAATTTTTCTTTTTACACTTCTTGGAAAAGGAATTATATCATTCAAAAGAAAAACGCTTCTTTTGAATGATATAATTCCTTTTCCACCATGCAACGGGATTTTTTTTATCGAAAGGATTACGTATAATGTAGAATTTTAGATTTCTTGATCCAAGTAGGGATTGCTTCGATATCCTAGAATTTCTCCATGTCTATACCCTATTTAAAGGGGAAAAAATATCGGGAATTTAATATACAATATTAGGAATTATAAATATGTGTGATGCCTTAATCCTACATTTGATAAGATCCTACATTTGATAAGACTTGTTCCTACATTTGGTACTAGTAATTATTGCAACTTTGAAAACTATAGACCTATATCTCTACTCTCTAATAGAGCAAAAATATTCGAGAGTTATTTATATAAAATTATTTACAACTACATAAAACATTTATTAAATTGTAATCAATATGCATATCAACCAAATAAAAGCACTGGTACTCTACTAAAAAATCTTAGTGAAAAAATAAACAATGAACAATGGAAAAAATATATATGTTGCCTTTATAGATTTCAGTAGAGCTTTTGACAGCATAAATCAGAACTTACTATTAAAAAAATTAGACAACATCGACATCAGAGATAAAACCTATAATTTAATAAAGAATTATTTAAAAAACAGAAAAATTAAAATTAAAATACAAAATTATGTGAGTAAATCATATAACATCAGATCTGGTGTCCCTCAAGGATCCAATCTAGGTCCATTATTGTTTAACTTGTATATTAATTCCATAAATAATAGTATAATTTATTCCAATATTTATTTGTAGGCTGATGATATTTTAATTTTCACTAGTGATAGAAATGAATTGAATGCGTATAATAGATTACAAATATATATAAATAATATAAATAGTTGGGCTATGAATAATGAAATGATAATCAACATTAAAAAGACTAAAGTAATGTTAATAAAAAATAAAAATAAAATTATCGATAAAAATTTATGTTGTTTTTTTACATGAAAAAAATTGTAAAAATTTGGTAAATACTCAACAAGTAGCCTAAATAGTTTATTATGTTAATGCGTAAGAATAGATTTTGTCACTCAACAAAAGTACCTAGGAGTATTTATTGATGAGAAATTCTCATGGTCATCACATTATCAACATGTTATTAAAAAACTGAGTTCATTAACTTATCTGTTCTATCATATTAAATACCTCATTCCTTTAAAATAAAAAATAATAATTTTTAAAATCCCTTGTGGATTCTATCTTAGATTATGGTCTATACAGTTGGATTTTTATTAATAAAAAACAAATTGAAAATATAAGCAAATATGAACAATATAAAAACAGCCAAGTAATTCGGCACCTCCGTTAAAATTATTCCCCAATATTTAAAACAATTAAAAACATATGTAATAGAACGACGTACGTTTCGATAACTCGACAGAGCGGTATCTTTATCAAGTTGTATAAAAAAAACCTACCTTAAGATCCCTGTTTGGGATTCGTTTGGTGACAATTCATTTGATTTTTCACCAAACGAATCCCAAACAGGGAAGATTGCGTTAAGGTATAACTTGATAAAGATATCGCTCTGTCGAGACATCGAAACGTACGTCATTCTATTACATATGTTTTTAATTGTTTTAAATATTGGGGAATATTTTTAACGGAGGTGCCGAATTAGTTGGCTATTTTTAATTATTATTAAGGCACGTTAAATTTTATTGTAAATATAAACAATACTTGTTTTAAAATATTAAATAATACTCCGGAGTATCTTTTATAATTTTAATAAAAAAAGTAAAAATGAGAAGAATGATATAAGGAAAAAAAATTAAAATTTTAACTATTGAGGAGAAATTTATTTATAAAGCAAATATAAAAAAAATTTTAAAATTAAAAATGAAAAAAATAATGATAAAAATAAAAAAACTAGAAATAATTGGCTTAGTATGATTAATGATAAAAAAATAAAAACTAACTGTGGTTACCGTCTAAATGGTCAGATTATATTTAAACTTTTTTATCAAATCAAGTGGGATAAATACAATAGTCAAATTATAAAAGATATAAAAAAAAACTAATTTCTGATGTAATTGATAAAAATTAATCATTTAATTTAATTAATTTAACTCATTTAATCTTACTTTTTATATTATATGTTTCTTTTGGGTGGAATATTATCTTTATAGATTAAACTCTTAGTACCTATATCACAAGTGTACAGCTTACAAGTACACCTAATGGGTCTGATTAAACATTAAAAAAAAATAAAGATAACAATGTACTTACATAAATTTCTGTTATACCTAAACTTCTTAAGAAATTAAACAAAATTCAAGGAAAATATAATAACGCGATATTTTCTTCGTTTATTTCTCGAATTAGTTAAATACCTATTAATAATTACAAGAACATATCGACTTGAAATAATGTATGTCGAATTACAAATTAAAAACCAACTAGGCAATAATTATTTATATAGGTGAAAAACATATAATTACTTAAAAACACCCTCAAAATTTCTCGTATTCTTAAGGAAATGGAAACAAATAATTTACTGCATTTATTTTAACATTTTTCCCTATAAAATTTATTATTTTTTTTATATTAGAAACTGGATTGTTAAAGCATTCATTAAGGATATTTTTCTCAATGCATGAAGGTTTAACATATTCGTATTCCATCTACTACACATCCTTTCTCCTTCCATGAACCCATAATGAGATGAATTTAATGAGATAAAATTCAATTAAGTTTGAAGAATGATCATCGACAATTTCGCACGTGTCCTGCATTTATATTGATCTCATCACTCCCGTAATTACGAAATGACTTATATTTTCCAATTAAGTCTTTGTCTTTCTAAATGTAAATCTTTCTAAATCAGAAACAAAAAAATAGATAAACTTGTCTCTTTCTCTTTAAATAATATTGAAATAATTAATTGGCAAATAGTAAATGATTATTTAAACTAAATTAATCATTTTTCACCAATTTCTCCTCATTTACCTAGAAATGGGTTTATTATCTAAGTATTTCAAATTCACAAAGCTTGTGTTTCTTTTCTTTTCTTTTATTTTTTTCCGAAAAAAAAAGGGGGATGGGACAGGAATAATCTTTCCAGAATATTTAAATTTTACGAGGGTAATATATAAGCTCAATTTTTTAACTTAAATTTATCAATATTCATTTCATTATTTACTGATTCAGTAAAAGTTGATCTAAAAACGTAATTATAAAAATTATTAAAAATTATGTATTGCTTTCAGCTGTTACTCTGTATTTGCAATTTTATTTGATTTTGATAAGAAAACAAGTTTTGTTTCTTTTTCATTAGCATCAAATGAAAAATTTCAGTCATAAAAAAAAATGGCTGCTCTTTTTTTGCTGATGGAGTCATCAACCTGATGCATGTTTTCCTGCTTAATTTTATTACTTACATGAATTAAGTGCTGAAAGTTTACTTTTTTTTGTTTTTTATAAAAGTCTAAAAGTCTTCAACTGGAGTCAATTTTTTTTCGGGTTTATACTATCAAAACAGCGTCATTAAGTAACTTTGTTAAACAGGAGGTTATCTAAATTCAAATTTTTTTTTTCCCTTTCATTCTTCAAGTAGACGTGTAAGTTCAAGTGGTTGTTATCTTGTGATATTTTTGATTCCTCTTATTGTCTGAATAAGCGAAGTCTCACTTCAACATTTAATTTGTCTTCTCTGTTTGTCCATTTTTCTGTTTGTATTCGCATCACTCTAAAACTGTTGAAAGGATTTCCACAAAATTTGTTATGTAACTTAGTCATTGCCCAATTTCAAATATAAACCCATCTACTATGGTCTCCACCTCTTGTATCCCTCAAAAATGACCCGCGAAATTCTTCGCTGAAAAGGCTGAGAAGGATTTTTTAAAAATTTATTAGAATGTATATTTATGGTCCAACTTAAAATATGAATCATCTACTCATTCCCGGTCCTCTAAATGGACCCGAGCGTTGCTTGTACAGTCCTCACTGATGGATAGCTGAACCTATATGGTTCTATATAAAATGTATACTTTAACTAAGAAATACAAAACTTAGCCTTTTCACCAATTCACTAGACTGCAACTCAACTTTCCAACAGTGGATCATTCTAATGATATTGTTAATGTTATGCTGTTGGCAATTAACTATAAAAGTTTCATTGTTCTAACTTTCCTAGGTTTGAAATGTTTCACGGATGGACAAACAAACAAGAGCCTTCTAAGATTTCCATTAGATTAAGTCCCCGTTTCTCAATTAATTATTTATATATACTTTAGGTAAATAATTATGCTCATCTTTATTAATTTTAATTGTTAATATTATAACTAACCTCTACGATACTACTATTTTCTTTTTTATTATCATTGTTTTAATAAAAAGAAATAGTAACATTTATCTTAATAAAAAAATCCTTAAAAAACAAAAAACAAAGCACATACATAGTTTTATGATTAAGATTTCCGTTTCAAAAAAATCCTTAACTACATCTTGTTAATTGAAACTGCAAGTTTTAGTAGAAATAAATGAACATACTCCTTCTTCTATCTTTGTAACTAGAAATTTTAAAACAACAATTTCTAGTCAAATAAGGTGATGTCCACTTTGTTACAGCTTTTTAATTGATCGCAAAACTTGTAATTTACCACTGATTTATCGTTAGAGGTAAGATTGGCATAAAGAGAAGGCAAACATCACTAACTGAGCAAAAATTACAAGGAGATCGTTTCTCTCTAATGAAAAGTATGGGTATCAAGAAAGCAGCCGCAATGGACCCCTGAGTGCTTCAATTATCCCACTTTAATATAGGGGTGGCCGTATTCTTGCCAAGACCTTTCGCCACAGAATAAACGTGGCCGAACGCCAATTACCTGATTGCTTCTCTGAATAGAGCAATCGCAGTTACAACTTCTCCCCTACTGCCAATTTCTAACTTACTCTAATTTTACCCTCTTTCAAAGAGGGGGCTTTGTAATTTAACATCGATTTAAAAGACGTTCGCACTGCTAATTTAGAGAATTTCGATGAAGAAAGTAATAGTCTTTGTTCAAACAATGTGTACGTTTCTTTCGATTCTGTGGTTGCGTAATGTTAGAACTCGAGCACATCAATCGAACTTTAAGGTTCCCAAGAGAATGGTACTTTCTAGTGCTTTTGGGACACTGATGCTTCTTCTTAATCACCAGCACCAAGAACCAAGGAAATTGATTAAACAAAGTCAAAATATTGGATCTTTCAAGTCTGATTGGATTTTCGTCTTTTATTTGAATATAGATATTTAGTAAATGTTATTCAATTTGAACATAGGATCATTTAAAAAAAAATCTATATATTTCTGTTCAAAGTCAGTAAAAAGCACTTATATAAATTAGTTATCGATTTGATCATCCAGCAGATTTTTTTTCTTCCCATTTCTATTTCATTTTTAATGTTTCTTTCATATGATTCTTTGAAGATATCTGTAATACAGTATTTAAAAAAAGGAATTGAATTTAATTTGATTGAGTTTAACGTTAGTTAATAAAGTGATTTGAATTTCTAAAATAGGAATGATGCTTATGAAAAAAGAATTTTTATAGCTAGTCTTGAAAAAAGGTTACTTTAATATTGTTTGAGTATTTCGAATAAATACAAAACGTCGTAGTCGAAGTCTATATGTATACTATATGAACATATACATGCACGTAATGATAAAAAGGCCTGTGATGATCGTTTCGAATAATACATTCATTGTAGTTAAGGAAAGATGAGTTACATCAATTCTCGAATATAAAATTATTAACAATTATATACAAAAAAAATAGTAGTAGTATTTAAAAGAAATATCAGTCATGTCTTCATTATGGAGTTACACTACATTGAAAATAGTTTCTGCACAAGTAATTAACATTATTAACAGAAAATTATAGGTGTTATTTATTTTAGTTCTCCACAATGGACGGACCCGAATCTAGATTAAAATAGCGAAGGGCATTATAAAATAAAAAGTTTCAAGACGAGGGTTTTTAAATTTATGGCTCGAAATAATAACTTTACATTATTAGAGCTAATCATTTCAGTATTAAATTAGAGATAATAGTGAATTTTGAAGAAGACACACCTAAAAAAGTGGAATAATTTGTAATGGAACAATTGATCAATGAGAAAAACTGAGTTTTTTATATGAAACATCTAAACTTTGAACTAATATCTGCCTAATAACAAAAATAATTTTGCAACCAAGTTTTAAAGATACAGAATATGTTTTAGCCCTTAGAAACTGAATGTTTACTGTCTTTTCTATAGTTCCTACATTAGAAGCTGTTTATTTCCAAGGGATAATCCCAGTAAATTTGTCCTTTTATCTTAATCTTCCTTGAGGTAAGCTGAAGTTTTTAAAAAAAGTATGTTTATAGCGCAGACAACTTTCTGGAATGTCAAAAAGTTTATGTTAGGTTATATGAAGAAATCTTGTACCATTTTCATAAGGCGAAACCTAACCCTCCTTTGAAGTTATTCTATATAATGTTGGCGAAGTGTTTGTCTTTTCTATATGAACTATGTTAAATGAGATCCTACGAAATGTATTTTATCTTATTGAGCTTTTGTTTTCCAAAGATAATAATAAAAAGTCTCCGAACAACAACAGAACGATGAAATTTTAAAAAATATGTAATGTATTTTGAACAAAAGTTTAATAATGAATTATTGGTCAACTAATACAGTATCTACTCAAAAAAATTGCAATTACATTTTATAATTAAACCTTTTATCATTGAATAAAATTAAACCTCAAAATATGCCCCAGAGATGGACATTTGTTTTATGAAAATCATTCATACGGAATTGCAAGCATCGAAGAATCAATAAATGTAAGAATTTGTAACAAATTTGTTGTGAATTGAGTTTTTCAGGAAATACAATTCCGAGGACTTTTAAAATTTAAAATTGAACTCCCTACTGAAGATGTTGTAAATAATAATTTTAATAACAATAAGAGTTTTTAATTATAATCATAGTTAGCTCAAAGAACAACTCTTTTATACTGCTAAATTAAAGTATCCTGCTATGTGGCCTATAATATGTGAGCTCGAGGTAGATAAGGCTCCCGATATTCCATGAATAACTGGCTAAGCTGATCAATTTAGTCTTTAATTCCCGTGAAAGAAACCCAGTCCCCATTTTATAGAGGGCTGAGTGAACTCCAGGTCTCGTCTGGGGAAGAAACACCTATAGAAAAAATTCCCAACCTCCACCGGGAATTGAACCCCTCCAGTCCCTGGACCACC
Organism: Thereuonema tuberculata; assembly: GCA_023159025.1. Taxonomy (NCBI): domain Eukaryota; kingdom Metazoa; phylum Arthropoda; class Chilopoda; order Scutigeromorpha; family Scutigeridae; genus Thereuonema; species Thereuonema tuberculata. Next base: position 109,257,182 of record JAFIDM010009631.1, read on the forward strand.
GAGTTCACCTTTTATACTGTACACAATCTAAAAAATACAGTTGTAAAGTTGATTGTACAGATTAAATACAATAATATGCAGCCTTATATCTGTCTTCCTCTATCTACAGTGTTGAAGAAACATTTTTTTGTTTTATATATAAAATGTATTTGTTGGTGAAATGTAATCACAGTAGTTAATTACTTAATGCTGTTCCAAGACTTATGGTTGGAAAATGAATAGAAATAACATAACAATAACCTTTAGACCAGTCTACGTTACAGCGTAGCTTTAGAATTTGAAATACATAAACCTTTTGAAATACATTGAAAAATAGCAGTTTTCTACTATGTAAATTTAATTTATGGGTCAATCTCAGTGTTTTTAAAAATACGATATTTAGATTAAATTACGACTACTTCTGTCAATATCCAATGTGTGCTTGTTCAGTGTATACATTTACGCCTACCATTTGAACTGACAAGTTTTAACAATTAACTAATTGAATTTGATCATTGCCAACCGATCAAAATTTATTCTTAAACTAAATGGTAATCGCTCTGTTTACCAATTTTTGCTTTTTTTGTTTCATAAGTTTTTGAACAAATAAAAAAAAATAATAAGTTAAACCACACATATATTTAAAAAATATTTAGGTATAATCCCGTTCTACACGAGAGAATTTCAGATGTACAACATTATTTTTGTGAAAATATTTCTTGAAATAAAGCAGTACTTTGCTATTTATTTGTAAGCACTTTGTACTGACTTTTAAAATTGTTTAAGGAATTTGAAGTGGAATTAATAGTATTGATAAAAATCAAGAAAATTAAGAAACAATGTGCTTTGGTATAAATTCATAAACTTTTCGATTTCTTTTTATCTAACAAGAAGCAGTTACAGATTTAATGAATAATTATCTCGGCAATTGGAGTTTAATTTATAAAATATTTTACATAAATTACAAGATACAATCATTTCACTTTTTTTCTTCTCCTTTTAATAGATACAAAGAAGCACATTTTAAAATATTTATAATGAGATAAGTATTTTACGTACGTTTCCCGAAGTAATAATACATTAAGATGTTATTACTCAAAGCTAAAAACTTTATATTTATCAGATTTACTTTATATTCGACATGTTTTGTAGGATAGCGGGTGTAGAAACTAATTTATAAATATTTTATTGCTGCAGATGAGATATAGAGATAATTCGGATTTTGTTTAATTACCTTTAAAATCTTAAGATAGTTATTTTTCTTAACATATTGCAGTGAAAAAAAATATTAACAGCAGTTTCAGTATTTCTCGTGGAATTGCTTGCACTTCCTGCAGTGGACTTGCTAAAAGATTGGCGATAGCTGAAATCCCTGAGGAGCAGAATGCTGACAAGTTAAAAGCTACCCTTGTGTTTGTTTTCAATAAAGAGCAACTAGTTCTGAAGCAATTGCATTTCCAGCAGAAAATAAAAATCCAATATCAGAAATGGACTGTGAAATAATTTGAATGAAATTCATTTCTTGGCCCTAATGTCCGATTTGTTGCTAATTTCTTGAAACGATTTGATCCCAATTTTACAATGATTCCTAAAATTGGATTTGTGATATAAAAAAGAAAGCCAGATATAGATATAGAAATGAATTTACTTTTTCACAAAACAAGAAAAACAAGAAACTTTTTCATAAACCAGTTTCTTTAAAAAATCCAAACAGTAAATGAAAGAGCTGATTCCACAGTCTAACATTTTCAAGAATTGTGTCACTAAGCAAATAATCATTTTATTCTAAGATTTCAAAGCTTCTAAGAACAATGTTTCGCTTTGCCATTTAGGAGAAATAAGTTAACCGATGGAATCAAATGGGACTCCAATATGAGTTTGTTACTCCGGTAGTTCAAATGGATCTTGACCAGGAATACAGCTCAATCCTGATTCTCCTTCAGATAGATCCCAGGATCAAATGGATATCTCCCAAGGGTTAAGGCGGGCGAGCATTGGTCTGAGCTTCCGACCTCAGCTTAGTCCCGTTGACTGATGACCGCAGGAGCATTAACCTCTATGCTACCTACTTTCCAAAAGGTCGTGATGCTGTAACATTAACTCTTGCGAATTTCACAGTATTTATAAAAAGATAAAAAAAAGCATAGGAAACAACAAACAAACAGTTGAACATATGTATGATTAAAAATATTTTTCACTGTTTCCTTCGTATCATTCAATAAAATACAATACTTATCTTCTCCCGATTTGCTTGTAAGTTATAGTAATCGTGCTGTATGTAATATACGTTAAAGATCAAAGATAGACAGACATGTGAGATAAGAAAAAAAATTAAAACTTTTTTTTTTCGATTATATATTTTTTTTTTTAAGACAAATATTAATTGCTAAGATGTCGCTAAGATGTAGAGTCTTCGAAGATAGAGACGAACCAGGCTTAAATGTTGAATATTTAACGTAGCTTTCTACTTGTTTTGAAAAATATTAATTTTATTTTTAATTAGAAATCCTCCTAAAAGATATCTGAGACAATGAACAATTTGAATTGCTTAATTTTAAATTTATATTTTTATTAATTTAAAAAAAAAAATACTGTTTTTTTTTTTGTTTTGTTTTTCAGTTCTTGTCAATTATATTTTTTTTCCTCAATTATTTACTATTTACTTAGGCTTAATTAGCCTTTTAAATAAACTGTACATTGTTTGAAATCAAAGATTAAAAATTTGTACAGGCATTAGACAAAAAAAAAAGGAAAAATTTTGAAATCCTTAAGGAATAATCTTACAAGTTAGAAAAACTAAATTTTGCTTCCTCTGTGCGACTTCTCCTCAGAAACATTTAAGCCGATCTCAGAAAATGTTTGGCAGTAGATAATGATCACGTACTCTACAGACTATTAAAAATTAAAATTCATCATGTTCTCGAGGAAAATTCTTGGAGAAGCAATAGAAATAAGAGTTTTGATTGCGAAAAGTGCTTTCAATTGGAGTTGTGTCTGTTTTCCCTTGTTTTTTTTATGTATTTTGACGAATATTTTATTATTGTCTTATGTATCATTTATTAATAATAATAATATTTGTTAAGCACGAACAATCTCAGATACCGCGAATATTCACTCCAAGCTGCTAACATAATGTAAGTAAAGTAATTTTTCATTTCAGATTCAAGATGTGATTTTCAAGACTAAAAAAAAGAGACTTTTCCGCTCCCTCTTCCTTTTATTTTTATAGAATTCCAATAATCTAATTGTATTCTCTTTATTTAAAATACGTTTGGTCGAAGTACTTCAGAAGATTGCTAGTTTCCCTCTAATATTCACAAAACTTTATACCCTTTTCGATCTATTGTTTTGAAATATGTTTGATATCTAAGGTAGTGTAAGATTCTAGATACATTGAGTGATCAGTTCACAGAGTTAAATCTCATTTTATTCTCCCCCAATTCCAAATTGAAATCTACCGATAGCCGGCGGCATTCTGTAATTTGTCTCTGGGGCCAATCACTTTCCGCTTTGCTTTTATAGCTAAGCCCTCTCGCCCTGCTCTTCTCTAGGGGAAAGAAGAGGAACCCCTGCAACCTTCACCTCCTTGAAACAATTTAAATTGAATTGCAATAAAACCCCAATTTGCATTGAAGCAATTGCTAACTGTCTGGTCTCCTATATATCAACTCCAGACGGTACAGATTCCAGTCACACATGCTTTCCAATAGAGAGGACAGGTTGAAAAATGAATACTGAACTTCAACCAGAAAACCTCAAATCACTTTTTAATTACCCTTTAAATTCGAATCTATAAATAACCATTTTAGCTTTTTATTAATTTCAGGGCTTCCGTATAATTCTTCCAATTCAAATAGCGATAAATCTTGGATATTTAGATAGATATCTGTAAATTTAGAGGGACGTCATTAAAACTACCGAAAGTAAAAAGAGTGACAGAAACAGACCAAGAAATTGGTAGAAATTCAAGAATAACCTTCAAGTATCACCAATTTAATTGGTTATTTAGATGTTTGTTAAAAATTTTAAAATGTTCTTGTTAATAACATTTTGTGTAAATATTAGAGCTTTGTGCAATATGTCATTTACCATTATTCTTAGTAGTTATTGACGTATTTAAAATGCATATGCATAAAATTTTTCAGTTTAATGAAACTTAATAAAAATGAAAAGTACATTCTGTTGGCTTTCTCGTCAATTGAGTGTTTCAAAAATTACTAGTTTTTTTTTCACTGAAACATGTGAAAAAAAGTAATATGGCCTCATGTAATATAAACACTTCAAAGGTTACGCGAAATAGAACTGAAGAAGAGTTGAATAAAAATCCAAGTTCTTCTTCATAACTGGCTTAGTGAAAAGCTTGTTAATGCATATATGGATGAGTTTGCGAATACGCTGAAGTTGGAGCGAGCATCTTTTATAATTCTTCCTACCATTTTAATTACAAAAACAAGAAAAATTAACTAAAAACAAAAGTGAAAAGTAAATACTAACAATTTAATGTAGAAATATTCAACACTGTAAATCGTTTCGACTCGAATATTGTAAATATATTGAATATTGTTTCTTTACTTATTCAATCGCCGCACTTGAAATCTGTATTCCATATACCCGTATCATCTGTATCTGCATCGTAAAATGAGATGATGAATTTTTTTTAAATATATAATTTTCAGTTTCTTAATTATCCTTTCAACTAACTTGAAGATGAATTCTGAAGTCTAATAATTCTAAGTCTGAAGGATGTGTAAGGTAATATTTAAAATAATTTTATATTTGATATTCCTTTCTTTTGCGAATATTGCTAATGTCACAGCGAGTAAGTTCGTAGTGTATTTCATGATACCAGTTCGTGGGAATGTGTTCTAAATGTTTTTTTAAACTTTTCAAATACCAAACACACTCACATGCACACATACATATACATATGCTAAGCAAATTTTAATGAAAATAAAATTTTTTGGCTCCTCTAAGTTTATAATATGCAATGTTATATGTTTTGTACTGTCTTAAACCATTATATCCGTTATGGTATTATAAAGCTTATATAAGAAGTTGTGTTCCACAAATATTCCAGATATCACTATCACTTTAAAACAAGTTGTAAACCAGCTTTTTTTTTTTGTTGTTATTAATCAAGATAGACGAGATGGCTAAAGAATGGCAACACGATAAGGCTTTATAAAAACGTTAATTTTTATGTAATGGTTGGCCAGAATGACAGTAAGATTATTAGTGAAATCCGATAAAGTGACTTGTAACGTTATAATAAAGGAAAAATTTAAACAATTCAAAATTTAACACATTGTAAGTAACAGTTGATCGATATTAATTGACACTTCCAACTATCATACTATTAATAGGCAAAAATTGTACGGATATTTGTAAATTTGTAAGCAGAGTCGGAGAAATAACCAATCACAGTGCAGTGTTGGAACACGTCAGTCGTGACGTCACGCCCATTTGTAAACATGGCGCTCTACTATTCGCCCCACTTCAGCACGACGGTTCGCGATTACACAATTATTATCAACGTATTGAGATTTTCTTCCACACATAAATGAAGTTTACACTGAAATGCATGAAGTTCATGCGTCAAAATTTATCAGAGAGTTCGTAAAACCTCAGTTTTTACATAATTCCACAGCTTCGGCTGTTATCCCATAGAACTCTGGGATAGCCGCTTGCTAACTACTCAACAGTAGGGGAACACGTGCTGTCATTGTTGCCCAAGAAGGATGATTGGTATTGGCTGTTGGACATTCGTTATTGTTATGGTTGAAAGTGGTACATCAATTTATTTTTTTTTTTTAAAAATTTGGCTTTCAAACTGTTACGGAAGTGGGCTGTTACGGAAGTCATGGCTTTTAAAAAATGAGCTTAGAACATCTTTTTCAATCTTGTGTTTTTCAAAAATTTCACGGTATTTCAAACATGTGGAATTTATTTTACTTCCGTGAATATTTCACGGGTCTTCCTAATTCTTATTAAACAAGAAAATTACAAACTCTTTAAAGTAAATGACACATTCTTTTTATTAGAATGAATTTTTCGAGTAAAGTAAATTTAACACTTTTGAAAAGATAGCGAAAGAACTTTGGTTTGAAATAATAAGTTACATTCAGGCTTCAATTTTTATCACTGTGAGATAATTAAATACTCTAAAAGATGATACTGAAGTGTAAATGGAATGTATAGCATCAAATAAAAAGAACTGAAATTTCAAAAAATACATCCTTCAAACTTAAATATGAAAAAGAAAACAATCAGTTAATTTCATGAAAGAGTCTATAAACTATATCTTATGTTATTTCAGTAAACTAAACTTCATTCTCAGAAAGTAGTTGAAAATCATTTAACTAAAATTTCGAATCGTAAGAATACTGTAAAGCTTAGTGAATAGACTTGATTTTCTATGAACTATTTTGTCATTGATTCTCGTTTCACGATTAAGATTCTTGTTCTGGATTAATAACAGTGGAGTTAACGAGAACGAATTGTTGTCGAAGTAGGTTTTTTTTTTTTGTTGTTGGAGTTTTTCTCTCTTTCTCTTGCAATCATTTCGCTATGTTTCATTCATAAACATTTCTCGCTATCACCAGCCTTCCTTCCTCAGAAGATAAGTGACTGATGCCTCCGGTGAGTAACAAACCTGAAAAACCAATCCAGCAAAGTGCGATACTTGAAGTCCAGCTCAAAGTTATTTCTGGGAAGAAATCAAAATATTGAACAGTTTTCAACCGATTTTGCAAATTTTCCCTCGTCTATCCAATAAATCAACAGAATCATGAAAAATAATCACATTATTACATTTAAATAATACGATTTAAATCTATAATATTTTCTCTTTAGGTGCATTTTAAGAAAAACCTGCAGTGTTTCGTAAATTTATTTTGTCCGTCTATCTGTTAGCATATTTGAAAGATTTTTGTGAAATTTGGTAAGCAGTAATGTCATACTGACCAATCCTAGATTTCTTTGAGATCAGGTGAAAATTTCAAGTGAAAATTTCAGGGGATCAGAGACATTAATACATTGTAAGTATTATCACAAATGTAAAAAAAAAAGTGTTTATCGATTGTGAATTAGATATACCTCGTCCAATATTATTTTTGTAGCCGTATATTAGCTAGCAAACACAGGATATTACAGATTTGTTCTAACATTTGTAACGTTTTTTAATTTGCAGCAGATAGGAAAAGGCTTAGATAAAAAAGCTTTAAAATGCAATGGTAAATCTAAGTACATATGTCCGTTTGCCTGTAATCAGTCATAACTCAAAAATGATTTATCCTAAGAAGTTGAATTTTAAAAGCACGTGTTAGTTGCTACAGCGAAGGTCCATATCGATTTTGGTACATATTCGACCATGTGAAAAAAAACAGCCAAAATACATTTTCGTTAAAACTCCAATTATCGAGATAACTAAAAAATGATTTATCTTAAAAATATGAAATTGAGATTGAAAGCTTGTTATCCTGTTGATTTTGTTAGAAATTGAACCTTTAGGGGCTTAAAATACGAGCCTTCGAAAAGGACCTTTATCATGATTATAATATATACTAGAGTATTTGCCCGTCATATATTATGACGGATAGAAAATTAAAATGAATGCATAGCTAGGAACATAAATGAATTTGTTTATTGGAAGCTTGACGCAGGCATTACTGGTAACTGATAGCGCTTTAACTTGAATGACAAACTGACATCATTCGGTTGAAAATCGATCCTGGGAATAGTGACGATATCATCTCTCTTGCTTTCCGAAAGAACTTCTGTCGTGATTAAATTGCGATGACACTCCTTAACGACCAATCGTGTGCCATTACAGAGTCATTTCTTTGGATTAAGATTGCGAAGGAGCATCACAATTGATCTTTTCTTGAGGCTCAGCTAATGAGGTGGAATGTTGGAAAATGTGAGTGTGTGAAGAACTCTGAAGGATAGTTTCGTTCATCACTTGGATCATCCGACATCACTATATCTGCTCTGCATTAGATGTGAAACTTGCCGGGCAGCTTTCTGATCTGTTGCGTTACACACAGAGGGATACACAAACAGAATGGAAAACTATCTATATGATTTATTACATATAGAAATTCTTTAAATTTACTACTACTGTTTTTGATCGAATTACTTTAATATGGTGTTCGAAAATTGGCACTCCAACTATAATTTACTACTTATTTTTATACCTGTTTTGTTGTCAGTAGAATCCATGTATTATTCTGTAAAGTATGACAGCTTTAAAAACTGCTTTGGTTGTTCCCCAGAGCAAATTTATTTTTATTATTTTTTCTGCCTTATTTTCTATTTCTTCTTGCTTGAAATACGATCTGAATTTCTCATTTCGGAAGAAGGGCCACTAAAATGCCTCTTCGTCTTCTCTCTACGCCTCTAAGCGATGCATAGCTTCCCTTCAGTGTTTCGGGATGTTCTCATTATCATTCAAGGAAAGCACTCGCTCTGACCACAGACCTACCCTCTCACCATCCGTCAAACCATACACGGGATTATTGGGAGACGATCTCGTGTGATCTCGATTTCAGGGGCGAGAAGTCACGCGAGACTGAGGAATAAGAAGGCAAAAAATGAGAGTAAGAAAACCGATCGATTTGAAAGCTGTCAATTTGTTTCGGCGAAGTCCCCCCCCCCTTTTTTTTTCTCCCGATAATGTTGTTTTACGAAGTTGAGGGAAAGCTTATCATTTGTTGATGATCGAACAATAGAGCCAAGATGCCAAAGCTAAAGGATAAAATCCAGTTAAGAAATAATTTATTAAAGTTAAAATTCCCACTTTAGACAATAATAATGCAAATATAAATAAATAGCCCGAATCCTAAAACAGTTCCGTCACCTGTTAATTTTAAGTTAATGCTTTTTCTTCGAAACTAATTTTCTTCAAAAATTAAAATTTAAGGAGTGGCGAAAGAAATCACTGTGCCACTATTTTTTGATACTTTGACTGTTGGCTATTGTACTTTTATTGCGTTGTTTTCCTTTTATATCTTTCAAAACTAATCAACCTTATCTTCTTCAAACGGTATACTTTATTAAACTCCTTAAAATTTTCCTTAAAATATTTCCTACAAAATTTAAAATTAAAGAACCTTGACCTCTTGAAGTTCAAGCTTAAAAAATAATATCAATGAAATCTGGAAATTAAATGGTCAAATGAAAACAGTATGATGATCTGAATTAGATGAATTAAAAAACAATGCATCAAAGCATGATGCAGTAATTCAGTTTGCTGCAAATCTCTATATATTGTTAATACAAATGTGAACTATTTCCTATCTGATATTATGATCTCCATATCCTGATGTTTTAATAAGAAACGCAATTTCACTTTAATTTGAATTACATTTTTTTTTAAACTTAACATTGAACTTAATGATGATGGTAATATACAGGAGAGTATCGATAATCTGAAATAGTGACTAGAGGTTTGTGTACATTTTCAGTTTGTTCCGGTTACCAAACAGCATTGTAACCTTACAATTAGTTTAAATGATTACAATACGTTCAAAAATTGTCATCTGAAATTTTCTTTTAATTATTACTTAATATTATTGAATTACTTTTTCTCGATTAAAACGTGCCTTTGCAGTCTTAGTAAAATTGGGAAATATCTACAGCCCTAATGTAGAATCCAGTAGAATAGACTCTTCCTTCATCCGATTTATCAACTTTTAAAAAGAACAAAAAACCACATCTAATACGACTTGTTAAGACATTTGGGGTTTCGGACATTTAAACTTGGGATTATCGATGTTGTACTTTAATACGTTCATCAGAATAATTATTTTTGCTTAAGAAAAGTACACATTTTGGAAGTATCCTCAAAAGTTGTCTCCAAGTTCGTAAATGAACTTCTCATTTCTTATCCATGACACTTAAATAATAAACTTACTTATAAAACGTTTTATTTATGGAGACTTCTTTGCCCTTTTATTCTTTCTTTTTTGCCCTGAGACTTCTTCTTTGCCCTGAGTCTTTTATTCAATATTACATGAAACATTATATGAAATGTTAACTTTAATGTGATTTCAATCGAGGCATACTCGAACGAGGTAAACTCGTTTTGCTCAGACTATCTCGAAAATCTGCTTGTCGAAATCTGTTTTATTCCCCGACTACTAATTAATGTTTAATTGCTGCATACTCGCCTCTCCTAACATCTTTTATGATCATCTTAAGCCTTTTTTTAATTCATTTATGTCTGACAATTTATATTATATCTTGTTAAATTTTAATTTGTATATTATATCTTTCTTTTAATAGTTATTTAGATAATCCATTAAGTGTAATTATTGTTGAACCTTAATGCTTGAGAATAGTTCTGTTAACCACCATAAAAAGGAATGCAACACTATTTCTTGTATTTCCTCCTAGAGCTCTAGCGCTGTAGGTCTTAGTTTATTTGTGCTTCATTGAAAAGCTTTTTGATTATTTCTTCGAATTAAAGTTACTTTTGATGATTGAACTTATTAATTAATCCTTAACTTGAGAATAACTCAAAACTTCTTCTAATTATAAAGTGTTAGAATTACATAATTTTAGAGCGTAAATTCGAGACTAGTTTTTTTGTCACATCTATAGGCCTACAGTGCTGAGATTTCTGATTTTAACATTTGATATTACGAGCGATAATATGATCAGAGTCAACACTTAGAACTGCATCAGCCATTTTGAAAGAGAGAAAAAAAAACCGTGCCTTCAAGAATATCCACATCCACAGCCAATCGTCTTACCGATCCCGTTACGCGATAAAACATTGAAAAAAAAAAGATCTTAAATATATTAAATTGTAAAACAAATTAACAATTGATTAAAGAACTTCGAACTTAATTGTCAGCTGTTGATTTCATTAAAAAAAATAAAAGAGAAAAAAAAAATAATGAATCATTCAATATCAGCAGCAACAACAACAATAATAATAAATAATATTTCATTTTAATGGTGGAAAAACAACTTTGGCTAAACTGCGCCTGATAATAATAGTTTTATTACAATTTGTTAGTTAAAACTTGTAATAGAAATATTTTAAAAGCATCATATCATTCATTTGGTTGTAAGTAATTTATTATTAGAATCACTTCGTTAAAAGTTAACTTCATTAAAACAAAATTATTCTGTTAAAAAATGAACTTAGGTTCTTTCTAAAAGACAGATATCTCAGATGTTCAGATGGAGATTCTCTAAGTTGACTGATAGATAAACAGTTAGATACTTGTGCAACCATCTCGGTGCCGGATATCTTCTCAAATTCCCCTAAGACAGAGGATTTAGTCTATCAAGTCTCAGTAGGGTATTCATTAAACCACATCGTGCAAAATCCCTTTCGGTTGCCATGGAAGCAGAGAACTTTCCCGCTATTTCAGAGTCGAAGCATTGTGATCGGAGGAGGCGGAAGGGGAAGGGGAATAGCAATCGACGGGAGCCTGGCAAATTTGCACCCGCGCTTTTATTGAGTGAGAAGCAATGGGAGTATTTGGAAGTGGAGGTGGGGATTTAGAAGCCAAGTAATTTCCAACCAATAGCAGTGGTGTATTTTGAATGCAGCGGGATTTCGGTTCTGTGCTAATGATTTTCTTTTTAAATTATACAATACAGCCAGTAACAATATTAGCTGCAAGTCTGCTGAGATATTCAGCATTACCAATTTTGATAATAATAAAATAATTTTTCCTGTTTTTAAATATTTATCTAGTATTTCTTATCATAAAAGAAAAAGAAAGTCAACACTGGTAGTTTGCATTTGGCTATAAAACAGAATTTTAAAATACGTAGATTATTCATTCACTTCTCTTTTTTTACTCTTCTAACACTATGGAATATACCGTAGTCTAGTACCATAGTCTTGTCACTAGAAACATATAGCATTACAATACATGAAGCTTACATACAGCTGGTAGAGAAAGTATTGATGCGATCGACCGGATCGACAGTGTTCAAGAGTTTACAAAATGGTAGATGAAGAATATTATAAGTTGTTCTTTTCACCAAATGAAAAAAAAAATCTAGAATGATCTTTTCTGTTAATAACGGGTCATTTTGTATTTTACTCAAAATAAATTGTAAACCTCTTAAAATAGCAATTAATCACAGAAGACTTTATATGTATTTTTTTGTTTTGTTTTGAAGGTAGGTTCGTAGTAGTTTTGATCTAAGCTAAGTTGATGTTAAGTCAGCCCTTAACATTAACGTATATCAAAAATCTACTCATTCCAATTTAATTATGCTCCTGTAAATGAATTTAAATGCATATCACTGCATTATTAGTTGAGCTGCAAAACAAAAAAAAAGGCATAACTATTGGCTTCATGAAGAAACGTATTCTTCAAAAATATCGTAGAAGCATCAAACCTCATAAGTTTCATGTTCATTAGTTCATTATTCGTTTAGTTAATGCAGAACATAGTTTGGCCGATAATTTAAACTGTCCCATATATTGAACCTATAAGCCCACTACATAATATCTATCTATACATAACAGACATCCAGCATTCACACATACACACACACACACATATATATATATACAGACATCACTCGAATCCAAACGTATTGCATGGACCATGAACATTGATTTTCTGATAGAGGTTTTGCGAAATTATAATGATTGGAAAAAAAAAATTAAATTGAACATTCATCTCTGTCTTTATTATACTTTTTATTACTGTCGTCTGAAAAAACAAAGCCTTCAATTTCTCATAAATTTATTATGTGAAATCAGCAATCCGGACAAATAATCAAACAAACAAAAACAGAAGGAAAACCTAACTTAGAACAACTTATTAGTGAAGATAGAATGGAAATTTCCGAAAAAATATAAACAATAATAATAAGCAGAAATTACAAAAATAATAACAAAAAATCAGCAGTTTGGGAAATAAAAAGTAAGAAATGAATCGTCAATGATTGAATTTAATTTACTATATTTACCTCATATTACTGTGAAATTGAATATCATTATTACGATACTTCCTATTTACAATATCTTTACATTTAATGTATGCTTAATTATTATAATAACATATCTAGAAATTTAGTTTCCTGATTTTATAGTTTAAGAAAACAATTGAAATCGAAACAAAATCAATATGAAACATGTTTTAGTTTTTTTTTTTTTTTTTATAGACTAAAAAATGTTTACTTTCATGATTTATTCAGTTAATCTTATCTCCCGATTCAGAATGAAACCTTAGACCAGAATAGAATTCAAATACTTTAAAAAAATAGGAATAAAAAAGTTTAATAATAAAAATTTAGCCAATTTCACTAAAAATTTTATATAAGTTTTTTTTAGTTTTTTTTATATTTTATATATAAATTGGAGAGATTATTATTATGTTTTTATCACTTGACAAAGTTGATCGTAATTAATAGCGGAAGTTGTTTTTTATTAAATGTAATTTTAACGTATGTGTGAGTTTTTATCATTTATTTATTATTCACTAAAAACTGTTGATATCAGTGAAAAATGGTAAATATCGGAAGACTCTGCCATGGACACTATTAAACTTGAAACTCTTTGTAATTGGTGTTTTTTTTTGTGTAATCTAGCTTGATTTACAAGAAAAGAAAAAAATAATAGGTTTGTATTCTAACCTCGATCTCCTGAACATCTGTCAATCAGACATTTCCATTTTCAAATCGGGAGGATTGGAGTAGAAGTCCACAGCTTCGATGCTTCACAAAATGCTAAATTACATAATTCAAATAATATATTTAAGTTATGCTTATTCATTTCAATTAAAATAAGTTGTTTAATAGAGGGTTTTCTGACTATAAGAAATATTCTCGCATATTATTCACTTGACTCTTACTTAAATTAAAAATATTTACCAATCCACGACCCCCTTGTCTTCTTGCTTATTCTGCTTTCGTAAGATAAAAAATTTGAATGAAGTTGAAAATTTTATTACTTTGAACCTCCCTATTGATTGATAAGCCTTCGGAAATTGTGGTCCGTTACTTCATCGTTCATGAACTGGTTCATCGTTCAGTAGATAGCGTAATTAAAAATCACTTGATTTTCTTTGCACATATATTTCTTTTCTTTTTTGTTGGAAAAGGAATTATGATGACATAGAGAACGATGAAGAACTAAAAAGTTTATCAAGGGAAATAATTTATTATTATTATTATTTATTATTAATATTATTTATTATTATTATTATTATTAGTTATTATTATTATTAAACATCATATTACACAGCCTTTTTTTAATGACTGGATTTAAAACAGCAGGGAAAAAAAATCATCTTATCCTGCTGTATTTAGAAATTTTCGAACAATATGATAAGTTTGAAGAATTGTTGTCCTTTGAATTTGAACGTCCTTTGAATTTCTACTGGAAGGTCAGCTTCTTTTACGTATGCAACAAAATTTTTCATTTTAGGCAAAATTTTAACTTTAAGTAGTTTCCACATATTTTTTATTTCAATGGCCAAATTTGTATACTTATTAATTTTTTCAATTTCAGTTTTTGTTAAATTAACAGTGAAACGTACTTCAATAACTATTACCAAAACTTCTTTTGTAATTTTGTTTAACAACACAAGATCTGAGGGGGTACAATCCACTGTTTTGCCAGTTGTGATTATTCTACTCCAATTATATTCCAATTATATCTTACAGATTATTTCAAAAGATTCCAAAACAGCGTCAGGTAATTATTTATAGTCTGGCAAAGGATTTTCTTTTAATTTATACTTTTGGGCCAATTCGGAGTGTACAATTTTTGCAAGGTGATTGTGCTGAGATATGCAGAATTAGGATGAAGATATCGAAATTTAGTAAACATCCTGCGAGTTAAGGTGTTATTATTATTATTGTATGTTTCAAACCTTGGGTTTCCCCAGCAAAAACAATATGGCGGGTCAAGGACCAAAGCACATACTACCAAGTGTAAAGATGTGTGCAAGAATGATTAGGGATGTGTGCTTGTGTCCATAAATTTCCTAACTATGCGTGTAGTGTTGAGTACCACAGCCTTCTGCAGTTGTGCATAAGTGATTTTGTGAAGTCCTAGTGTGCTGAGACTGTGGTGCAATGTGTGAGGCACCAGACCAGTGGCAGACAGAACGATGGGTACAACACGTACTCGATCCTGCCTCCACTGCTTCTGGAGCTCGTGTTATTATTATTATTATTATTATTATTATTATTATTATTATTATTATTACCACAATTGTTATCGTCTCGCTGTCCACTAGAAGTTTAGATTGATATTTTTTAGACTCTCGAATTACTGGGTAGTTCGAATTCTACCCTGGAAATTTGGAACCATGAGATATTGTCGAAGAATTTGACTTGGTCCCAACAGTCTTGCTTTTTGCAGCTGCCACCTCATATCATATCTGTACTACCATTGCCCAGGTGTTTCTTTAGGGCACTCGGAATTGCAGTTAATGCACTGATCATTGCTGGGAATGTTGTTCCTTTCTTTGACCCAATCACCACACATAACATAACAAAACATTCACCACACATACATAACAAAACATAACATAACATACTTTCCTCCACCAGAGTTGCTGGATTTGATTTGATTTTTACATTTTTTTAACTTCCCCAAATCTTTTTTCCATTTCTGGAGTAATATCCCTACATATTAGTTTATTACACCCATACATTTGAGTTTATTATTATTATTATTATTAGTAGTAGTAGTAGTAGTAGTAGTAGTATAGCAGAAAACTTTATTGTTTACCTAAAAAATATTAAGGAAAATTTCTTTTGTGGATCAAAATAAGTGAATCACGTGATTTTACTGAATTTTGATTTTAATTGAAGTTTAGACAATTAAATAGGCCTTTATAAAAATTTCTCATTTTTTGTTTTTGTGTATAAGTATTCTATAAA
Source organism: Thereuonema tuberculata (assembly GCA_023159025.1). Lineage (NCBI taxonomy): Eukaryota > Metazoa > Arthropoda > Chilopoda > Scutigeromorpha > Scutigeridae > Thereuonema > Thereuonema tuberculata. The sequence goes on from JAFIDM010009631.1 coordinate 109,273,034, forward strand.
TTCTATACAGTATCGTTGACTTTCAATTATTTTTTATTTTGATTGCATAGTGATGTGGAAGAATACATCAGTTCTTTGGTTTATTGTATAGGCCAAAGAATTAAGAATGGTCATAGACAGCTGACGGGATAAAGCTGACGGAAACACAACATAGATGATAGTCTAGGATTCGAACAAGATTTAGACATATCAACTAAGTTCTTAAGTCACTGCCTAAACCGCCTGACTCAACGACTTAGTATAGGCTTACTTTTGTAAGAATTGAGTCTATTTTCATAGACGGAACCTCATCTATAATTTAAAAGTTTAATAAGCACAGAATGTTTAAGCAACCCACTTTCTCCAATTTGCTAGCATAATGTGGTACCATTATTTTAAGAAAATGTAATTATAACTTAAGGGAGTTGGGGAACGAGGCTTAAAAAACAGCCGCTAATCTAATTATTGTCATATTATGTCATATATAACTTTTATATCAAATTTATTAATTGTTATTAGTGACAAGCAATTAGCAGTCATTTAAAAAATGAAACCTTAAGATTTAGGAAAAGCTTCTCTGCATTACTTTCGTGTTTTGTAAAAAAAGCGCTCAGCGATTTTAAAATTTTAACTAAGCTTTTGATGATTATTAAAAATATTATTATTATTAAAGTTATTAAAGTTTTCTGATTCTGATAAATTTCAATAAATTTGTCAGTTAAGAAGCCAAGTAATATATTGTAGCGGGAAACAGAATAAACAAACTTCTGTTAATAGATCTCTATAGTGTGCATTTGTATGAATAGCGTTTAATTAAACCATTCCAGTAATATCCTTGGAGTATGTCCTTTTAAATTATTAGATCTTAAATCACGTTTATAAATAACAGCTTTATAGTAAAATTATAGTATGGAGATGTGTCAGTCATCATCGCATGGCACAGTGCCAAAGAATTGTCATGAATAAATCTGCTGAGCATTTCATTTGAGTTTTTTTTTTTTTTTTCATTTACGAGGTAAATTAGTACTTTTTAATAACTTTTTTATTCATGAGATAGGACTGCAAAATATTTTATCTGACGAGCGTACAGGGTATAATAAATAGATTTCTATTAGATATGTTTATTTTCTATTTTCATTCCCAAAACAAACTTATCTGATTTTCATCAAACTAGGGTTAAAACAAAAAAAATCTTTCAAATTGACTGTTCATTTTGAATTTCCGTCATTTTCTATCCCTTGTTTGTAAAAATTTCTGCTTTGTTTGATTTTGGCACCTCCCTTCAACGGTCCTTCTATCCAGTTCCGAATTAAGCTTTTAGGTGTCGACAAGAAATCAAAAGCGATTGGTAGACCATAACTATTACTCTATTTCTACCCCTCAGTATTGAATTACTTGGTTGAATGGTAGCAGAAATGTCCTTCTATGGTTGGTAGGTAAACAATTCCCGAAGTTTAGCAAATAGGAGCGCCAAGTGTAAGTGACCAGTCGGGATCTGTTAATATTCAGTGGCCAGCCCCATGCTCACCCGCCTTTAACCCCGAGAAAGAAACACGGTCACCATTTTACAGACGGTTGGCAAAACCGTAGGGCCAGTTCAGAGAAGAAGTAACATGGAAAAAAATCCGAGATGAATTCGGCTCCTGCAACCCTCAGACCGTCCATAAAATAATGAACCCATAATGAAAAGCAAACAAAACATTCTTGTAAGCTGGGCGCACACCAAACAAGCAAACTGTTTCAAACAAAAATATTTTGCTTCGGCATGCTTTTTCAATGCGTTTGAATATAATCGTCGCACACCAAACAAACAAAATGTTCGCAAACATTTTGTTTGTTGAACAAACATTTTGTTTGGTGAAAAAGCACGTTTTGAGCATTTTTGCTCGTTGAACAAACATTTTGCTTGTTCAACAAACACGTTTGGTCGTGTCTGTTGCAAAACATGGACCATTATTCGTTCAGCAAAGATTTTGAGTTACGCATGTGCGGAACTTGTTACCAAGCAATATCAATAATGCGCCTACGCCATAGTCTGGCTTCCGCTTTAAACAAAAATGGAGATCGACGCAGAACAGTTTCTTGTTTTAGTAGAGAGCCGGCCGGCAATTTATAATTATACTTTGAAGGAGCATCACAGTAAAGATTTAACAGAGAAGTTATGGAGAGAAGTAGCTGCTGAATTAGGTGTGACAAGTAATTTATACTACAAGAATGATATGGTTATAAAGTGATGTAATTTCACAAATTTGAATGTAATATTAAAATTATATAAACATCACAAAAAACACTCAACATGGTGACCATGACATACTTTGCAAGCGGTCAATACAATCTCAGGATAGTATATTAACAATATACTATGAAACAACTAGCCGGGTACCGTCGCTTCGCTCCGGAATCCTTGCATATATAGCATTAAAAAAACAAACTTTATTTATTTAACAAATTAATATTGAGTTCGGAGAATATATGACATCCCAGCCGGTTGTGGCCTCTCCGCTTGACTCAGCTGTATTGCGGGTTGGCGCCACACACCTCGGGTTGCCGCCACACACTTCATGATCAGTTTGCCAGATTATTCCCTATCCCGTGGGAATTTTGAAAAATCCGGCCTTATTCCTTGTCTACATCATAAAGGGAACCTCTGTGCAAAATTTCAGCTTTCTAGATCCAAGGATTTGGGGTGGGCGTTGATGAGTCAGTCAGTGAGTGAGTCAGGACTTTTCTTTTTATATATGTAGATTTTCATGAATTTTGTTTTGTTAACATCAT
>JAFIDM010009631.1:109280787-109292573 GCA_023159025.1 Thereuonema tuberculata
CCCCCCCTTTATACGCCCCTGAATGACATATAAAGTTAATGAAAGTAATACTGCTGTTATCACTTCAGAAAAATCACTTTCCATGGAAGAATATTTTACTAAAAGCAAATTTGGAAGTACATTAAGTATATAGTAAAGAATAAAGAAAATAAAAAATAATTCAAATTTTTTTAATAATTCGAATTGCTTCCATTTCTTACTGTTTTTTTTAGAGTTTTTGTTTAAAGAAATTTCTGTTAAAGATTGTTTAATGTCTAATATCGAACTTGTATTGCTTTTAAAAAATTTATTCTTGATGATCATTTCATCGGATTTAATCTTTTTTAAGTTATTTGTGAGTCTCCAGTAAATTTTGAGAAAAAGTTCCAGCAATTGATACTGTTCCCCAAAAAAATTACAAATTTCTTTCAGAACAAAAAAAAAATATTAATTTCTTTAGATCCTGATACGTCAACGTTTACAACGATTTAAATTATGATTGGCACAATGGTTTTTTTTTTAGTTTTGTTTGATGTCCTTTATAACACTTGCCACTCATAACACTTGCTCCATCTTATCCTTGGCTTCTGCACTTTTTAATGTCTATTTCTTTATCTGTTAATAAAAATATTACTAAATTTTCCATTCCTGCTGCGCTGTCATCTGAAGCTTCATAAAACCTAAAAACGTTTCTTTAACCAAAATATCAGTTGCTTCTAAATTTCATTACGAATAACATACACATATCTAAAAATTAAGCTCATTTTGGTTATATCTTGAATGTATTGACTATCAATGAAGAAAATGGACATAACTTGATATTGGATATTAATAATTTGTTAAATTTTGTCCTGAACATTCTAAGAGTTCATTTTTGTAGACTGAGATATTTTATAGTTTTTAGGTTTTTTCTAAAACTTGTTTTAAAATATCATATTTTGCTAATAATGTCACTTGCGTTAAAAATTTTCTATTCTAAGCATCATCTTCCACAATGGTTCTCTATGTACTCGAAAAGCTAACATATTTATAGCTATTATCCATTCTCCAGGATCTCACAATATTTTCAGTTTCTTTGCCAATTGCCTTATTTTTCTTCCAACTGTCATATACATGTCATGCCTCTATATGTTTAAGACTAATAGTATGAACTTAATTTTTTTTGATAAACCTTGTCAATCTCTAATGCCAGAACGCCAAGAGTTTGGTTTTTCCGTAGAAAATAATTAGCGCTGGGCACAATACAGAATATCAAAAATTTGAGAATAGCAAACTCAATCTCTTAATTTTGCCATATTTATATGCACAATCATACGTATCTGAAAAATGGTGGTTATTTGGTAAAGGATCTTTTTAAAAGTCCTTTTGGTTTGCACGGTTCAGAAATGATTATGTATCTTTTAATACCATCGTCAATAATTATTAACATAGTATCCCCGATATCTATCTTCCCGTCTCTTCGCGTCTTGGCATGGACCCCTGGCGGGAATTCTCTCTCTCGGGACCCAAGGGAGACTTCCCAAATAGAACAGCTACTTTGTTGCTAACATGCAATAATATAAATACAATTTCTTACTTTCTGTTAAATAAAAGTGAACTTTTATTAAAAAGACCTCTTTAAAAAAAATAGCGCTTACTATTTGTAAATCAAATTTAACCACAATATTACATAAGAAAAAAAACCGCACATAAGTAAACAGAAATTCACAAGCTAATTTTGGTTTTTGTACCTGGAATCGGAGACATTACTTTTCGAGTTACTAAACTCTCTTCAGTCCGATCCGCCCAGTATATCCAGCTCAGTAAAGAAGGACAATATACAAAAGGGACAAACAAACAAGACAATGACCCATCATTTAAAAAAAAAAAATGAAAAATACAAATCAAGAATAAAAGGGGTGAACAATCAATCCACGCTAGCATTCTGCTTAGCTTAGTAATGATTAATTTATTAAAAGGTTAGTATATAAATCAAATTTAACGTATATGATAAAATTATTACATAAGAAAAAAACCGTAGATAAATAAACAGAAATTCACTGAGCTGATTTTGGTTTTTGTTCTCGAAATCGGAGACGGAGACGGGTACTGTTTCGAGTTAATCGGACTGACGAGAGTTTAGTAAATTGAAACAGTTCTGTCTCCGATTCCCGTTACAAAAACTAAAATTACCTCAGTGAATTTCTGTTTACTTATCTGCGGTTTTTTTTTTCTTATGCTTACTCTTATTCTTATTACAACTTTTACCGATCAAAACGAAAAACAGTATGCACGATGTACGTATTTTTCTGGGGGAATCCCAGCCAGCCGAGCTGCGCTCATTTATGAAGGGGGTATCGAATTATCCTATCACATCTAGGCTTTTGTTTATAATTAGGTCTACATTTTATATAAACTATTTTTCTGATTTAACTGTCTGCATAAAGGTATTCTGTATTACAATATTTGATCATCAATCGAGATGTTCTATTCCAGTATTCAACAATGGATATTATATTCACGATCTTATTAACGACTTCCTTAAGGGTCACATTACACTTGAGTTTCCATTGTAACTGAACCTAAGCACTTGTTTCTTTATGCCGTTTTATAATTGAAAACATTAAAATTTTAAAAAATTTTAAAAATAAAAATTAATAAATATGGTTAATTTAAGATTGTAAGCAGCTTATGAATTTCCAGAATCAATTTAGATTGCATTTTTACCTTTTAAGCAAATATTTTTGGTAATTGTATAAGACACACAACCAGTGAAATTAAGACTTTACCAGTGAAATAGATGTTGGTGTTAAATTAGTTTACTCTAAAAAGAATGCTGATAACTGTGTATGCCATGTACAAATGTAGAAGTATGAACTCGTGTGTTTTCGAGATATTTTTGGCTAAGAATGTATGATTTCGACCATAATGTGGGAGGGAGCTCGTTACTGTATTTAGTACCTGGTTGAAGGGGGAGGGGGTAGGGCTGGTCCATTGTAGTATCTGTGATCCGCAATGAAGTGATGGCAAACCCCCTTCAGGCCTTTTTAAATTATATAATCGCTAAAAATTTAATTAGTTCATTTCGAAAAACTAACATAGTTTTTTTCAAACACTACTGAGTTCCTGTAGCAACGGCAAAAAGGACTTTTTCTACATTACAATTATTAAATAATATTTAAAATCTTCCGTGACTCTTTCAAACGTCTTTCAAATTTGGCTATTGTATTAATGGAATGCCAAGTATTATAAAATTTGTATGTATGACAAAATAAAAGAAGAATTTTCTAAGTTGAAAGCCCGGAACATAAAGTTTTGACTTTAATCTCGCCTCTTTAAACTAATCTCGCGATTAACCTCCAGAATCACGAATAGGGCAAAGCGAGCCAATCATTTTAAAATGAGACTCCTCAAGTTAATTTTTGACTGGCCTTGGACAGGCCTTTTTGGTAGTTTTTAATAAGTAAATTTCTCTAAAATACACCTAAAAAAATAATATAGATATTGATTGTTTTCTTTTTTGTTGATGATAAAGAGCAGTTTCTGTATTTCCAAGTTCTAGCTGGTTGGAAGTGTGGTCATATTACACCAACAAGACTGTTACAATGTATTGCTTTCTAACAAAATCAGCTAATGCAATATGGCGACACCTCATGCCTTATGAAACTGTCACTGGATATTGAATCGAAATGTATTCGAGAAATCACTCTGAAGTTGTTCTAAATGTACAATATTGTACAAACTGTAGTTGTACAATAAATATAACAAGAATCGGCGTAAGAAACATTTATTGATAAAATTTGAATACTCACTTCAACTTTTTTTTTATTTATTTTGGAGTTTTACAACTGTATAGTCAACTATTCACTGTCACGAACGTGTTGCTTAGTGAGTTAACTGACAAGTGACCGTTAGCGACATCTACCATAAAATTACGAAATTAGATCTCCTTTCATAGTACTGCGGCGTATTACCAAACGCGGCGTAGTCTCATACTTTACTTTACGCAAAATTGACCAGGCAATCCCTTAGTCATTTGTATATACCGGGTGATTTATAAAGTACTGCAAAGTACTGGTGGTTTTCACCGCCCCATATCCTTTCAACTACTGCTCATAAAAATCTGAAACTTTTTATATAAAATCATCAAACATATAAGTTATACATCGGAAGCGCAGTGGTGCCTCAAAGGAAAAAAAACACAATGAAAAACTCACCAATGAAAAAACCAGTGAGAAAATCCATGTGCCAGCGAGAGCGGCCTCAATGAATTTTTTATAAAGCGTAAGATTTCAAACTTCGCATTTGAAATGTTAAAAAACAAAAATGGATGAGACCAAATTATTCACAAGTGACATCCTGGAACAGCTGTTTCACGCTCGTTTGCGATCATCAGCCAGGAGAAGTCACAGTAAATAACCACTGCACTTCCGATGTATTGTTCATACTAGCCTCAGTACGGAGACCTTGTTATTTACTGTGGCTTCTCCTGGCTGATGATCGCCAACGAGCGTGAAACAGCTGTTCCAGGATGTCACTTGTGAATAATTTGGTCTCATCCATTTTTGTTATATAAGAGTTATATTTTCATGTTATTATTTATTCATTATTATTGAAATTCATATTATTTGCGTTCAAACACCCCCAATATATCGAAATTATTATCCAAAAAAATTATTCGACTGTCTCCCAAAAAAGTAATTTGTCAGAATGCATTTTCAAAAAAATACAGTTTTGTTTTTTTAAAATTAAACAGAGGAATTAATGATAAAAGTGTTTAGATTAAATTTTCCTAATTAGGTTTCTGTATCATTTGAATATTGGATCCAGACTTTTAGAGTTTAAACAACATCACAACAGCTATTTAAATTTACGATATATTGGGGGTGTTTGAACGCAAATAAAATAAATTTCAATAATAATGAATAAATAATAACATGAAAATATAACTCTTGTATGTTTGACGATTTTATATAAAAGTTTCAGATTTTATGAGCAGTAGTTTAAAAGATATAGGGCGGTAAAAACCACCAGTACTTTCCAGTACTTTATGAATCACTCGGTATACAGATTTCCCCCTACTCAGAGGCGAAAAGGAAAACAAAGAAACAAACAAAGTTTCAATGATTTCCAATGACCAAGTTCTTTTGAAGATTTCACACTGCACAATATGGTAATTGTGTTGTTCAACATTCCACTCAATTGAGAAAAAGAAGAAAAACTGCGCACATTTCCTAAGAAACCCTAGTTTTCGACGCACGAGTCCTGTAGGCTGTTGTTGTTGGCGGTTTACTTTCGAACAAATCTAAGGGCCATTACAATGAATTCAGAACAAAGCCAAATATAATTCCCACATTGACTAATAATACAATTGAAATTATAACATAATTGAATAATAATACTTTAATTGTAAACTGACCGATCGTTTAAATTTCATGTGCTGTTTTCATGAGACAAACAATCCAGAATTAGGCAATGCCAGTAATAAAACAATCGATTGTTTTTGTTTTAGAAATATAGATAATGACCGACAGCGAAATAGCCATTATTATTAAACGCGAATTATTATTATTATTAAACAGCAAACAAGTAACAATTTTTTAGGAAAAAGGGAAGTGTTTCCACCATAAGCGTAAAAAAACGACGAAGAGCGAACCTTCTAGAATAAAAAGCTAAAAATTAAAATTTCATTTAATTTTAACTTTGAAAATTAAGAAATACAAAATCTTAATTTAATATCTTTTAACAAGTTTGGAACATTTACATATATTTTCATTGAAGTGGTAAAGTCTATATTCAATTTTTTTTAATCATTGTAATAATCCGTTATTCTTACATATTTTATTAACTAAAGTTTTTCATTTTCCATTATCTTCCAATTTTTTACATTTTCTTTGCAAATTACATTTTTTTTTCAAAATATCTTTCATTATTTGATAGCAAGAAGTTATTTGTTAAAGTAACTATTCATAAAAAAATATTACTTTACATTTAAATAAATAAAAAAAACAAAACACTTTTACTTTTTTATTGATTGTTTTATTTTCTGACTACATTTTTCCCCCATATTCCATTAAGCCAAATTTAAAAAGAAATTGGAAATGCATTGAGATAAATTTTTTCTTTAGGGGCGCCATAATCGTTTAAGAATAAAAGTTGAAGAAAATAAAAAAAGCAGAAGAAAAGGCAGAGTTCCAATTATTGCTTAATGCGGGTGTCTCACCCAATAGTTGACTCGCCAAAAATTCTAAAAGGGAAGACAGGGGAACTGTGGTGGGAAATGATGCTGAATCCAGGAAAGCTTTTAGCCTCTCCCTTCCAATGCGTGGCTCTGGGGAACAACTCAGACAACCCAAATCCATTGCCGCTTTTCAAGTGGATCTATAGCCTACATCTTAAGATGACCAACAATATTCTATTGAATTCTTCAGGAAACGAAAGACTCTCAAAACAATTCACACTGCGAAGGGAAGATTTGGATTTCGCTGACAGGTAGTCATCAGTGTCAATACTGATAGCTCACCGAAAAATACTTCTTTGGATCTTCATCGGTTTTAATAGGAATTAATTCAAAGCAGAACCATTTTTAATGCAAGAACCTTCGAAGGTTTCATTGCAGTTTCATTATTAGCTTCTGAAAATTACTAGATTACCAAAAAATATTCCAAGAATTCAACTTCCCTCTTATCACTTAGTACTATAAAGAATAAAAAATCTGGTCCTCCAGATTGCCATTAGTGTTCAACACCATTAACAGCTTTTCATAGATAAAGATATTACCAATACGAAAAAAAAAATACAGTCAAATCACGCTTTACTTTTCCGTAAATAACGTTTTCCCGTCATTTACAACATTTTTTTCTCGGTCCCTTCAAATTTATAATATATTTTTTTCCCTTTTTTATATTACGACGTATGCTGTCGTAATATGAACTTCCCGAAATTTATGTTGCTTCCGCCAAACGGAGTAAAAAAAAATAAAGATGGCGTCCTTGCGATATATCAATTGTCTCGACATTCGATGTCTTCGTTCGGTTTCGGCTTCATTCTTGTTACCTTGTCATTTGGCACTAACTTTCACCGTGTGATTTTAGTATTGCAGAATATTGTTGCGAGTATAAAAAATTTTGTGACTGCGTTTTTTTCTCATGAATATTGCGCTCAAGATTATTCTCATAAGAGCAGATGTAGTTGTAGCATTACAGATACAGGTATCGCTCTGTTACAGAAGGAGATGATTCAGTTTTTGATAAACTGTATGAACTACAAATAGAAAACTTAAATATTCAATTTCGTATGATTAACTTTCTTCTCTCCTCATCTTTGACTCTTTGCACGCTGGATAGTTGTGGCTGATGAGAGCCTAAAACTCGATATAGCTATTTACAGGGTTCTAAGATTCCAAGGTTTCTTTATTTTTAAACTAGTTATTAGTTATAATATTAATTAAAAAGAGAAATGTAAATTCTCTTCGCTAACTTTCTTAAAACAGTGTTTGCTTTCTTTAAAAGAAAATGAAATACCAACAAATTAAACGATTTGTGTGAATGGTTTCAGGAGGTAACGTAACTTCCAGTAAAAATAAATTAAAAATAAAGTATTTGAAGAATTGCAATAATCATGAAATATTCACTATTATTAGTTTTTCAATTAATAGCTTTTAATTATTAGATTATACAGACTTATTCCTATAATTAAAAAACAGAAAAAGTAAGACGTGAATAACTTTTTCATTACTGCAAACTATCATATTTTTTTTTTAATAACAAGTAATTTCAAATAGTTTCAAGTTCTCAGTAACTAAAGCCATAATCAATAAATAGTTTTTATTCTTGGCCATTTTTTTAATAAATTAATTGGATTTTGTTATTTCTTTCATTTTTTCCTTCCAAATGATTCTGTTTGGCGAAGATCCTAATATTTACCAAGTTTCTTTATCGAAAATTTCAATCCATCTTTAGAGCATTACAATTATTGACGAATGGAAGATCTCACGTTGTGTCTCATCAGTCTTTGTTGCTTTATGCATTCGTTCCCTTTTCTCCTGATGAATTGCTCCCCGTGGGGAGTTATTGAGGAGGGGAGGCAGGGAGAAGGTTTCCGAATTGTTCTTCCCTCCGATCAGTGACTTACCCATGATCGATGGACTCTTCCTTCATCCCGTAACTATGGTTACGGAGTCTCATTGTTACGGACAGCGTTGAGGCGGGACTGCGAGAAGCACTGCGGGACGTCAGGGGCCAAGGGTTTCGGGAAGACATAGCCCCCTAACTGTAAATAGTAGCCAATAACTGCCGTTCCACCCTTCCTGTACAGCGTCACTATCTAAAGTAATTAAATTGCTCATCTGATCAAGAACAAAGCCTTGACAAACACTTCTGCCTTTGAATATATTTTTGTTTTCAAATTCTAGAAATTGCTGGTACTTGCATATCAATGGTAGCAGCAGAAATTGAGTTTGTTTAAAATATATTGAAATGTTGCCAATTCTTTAAGATTACAATAGATAATTCTATTATGAATCCAGGGTATAGCATAAAATTCAACAGAAGCAAAGCTTGATTGTAAATCCGGCCGTTTCATAAAATATCAATCTCTTTAAAAAGCTATAGAGCATTTAATATATGTTTCTTTTATATAAGTTATTCTATATGTTGTAGAACACATACGTCTTCTTTTATAGCTTTATGTCATAGAACATATATGTCGTCTTTCTAGTCCTGTATGTTATAGAAAATGGCAATTGTATAATAGGATTTATCGTTCAGCTTCAGAATTTTATTTCGTCTAGAAAGTTAATAACACAAATATACCCAATGGGAACATTTAGTTTGTCTGTATCAATACAGTTTTTGTAAAGTTCTAATTTTCAATCTACTAATACTAAGATCCAAAGATTTTGTCTGCAAATTGTAGGATTGAGAAGCTAAGGATGCAAGCATCTAAAGAAATCTTTTCAGTTAGAATATTTTTAACAGCAACCTTTCTCATATAGTGGATCGCAAAGGTATACAAATTCTGTAATGCGTCTCTGTAAAATTACTTGAAAAAATCTTAAGTATCATTATGGGTTTCTTTTTATTGGGGGGACTTTAAAAATATAATGATAAAAAGGGTTCAAAAATGTACCAGTATTTTACAAGTAACCTTCTAAGCTTCATGAAATATCGAGTAATAGTAAAAGAAGCCACGAGAGTTCTACGATTGGCCATTAAGACAATTTCATAAACTTTTTTAAGTTTAAACTTAATTCATAAATGAAAAGAGTTAAATTTATTTATCTGTTTGCGTTACCACATACTTAGCGAAAGTTATCTTATAAGTAATAGCTAGTAAATAATTGCTATAGAACTAATAATTAATAATAATGATAGAGTAATATATTACTTAATTAAAACCTTCAGGCCCAGCCGAGTGGTGTAGATGATGACACAACTTGGCTGGTATGTTGAATCAAGATTCGAATCCCTGGGGCAGCTTGAATGTTTCCTTTCTTTCTTGTGTTTGTCTCCTTTTCATCTTCTCCTTCCGGTCATTTGTTAATTCTCGGGCTTTTCCAATAGGCCCTTGTGGCCTCATTATTAGTGGGGCTCTCTTAAAGTAAAGTAGAATAATTACTTCTAAATTCTTTTTTAAATGTTCTGTCGACCATTTTCAGCTAACAAAAAATAAGATTGATGTATGATTTTTTTCTCTTAAATCATACCATAAAAATCAACAACATGTATTTAAAAAATTTATTATTACGTGATGTAATAAAATAAAAACATATATTTCATTATTATCTACAACAGTGATCTTAAGAAATTGTAAAGGACCATAATTAAAATTCCCGTAATCTTCGTATTAAAAACCGGATGTTTGCATTAGATGTAGGATTCAATTATTACTATTCTTGATATGTCTTATTATGCATTGTTTGCTAAGAATAAAGCTTGAATAAAGATATTATCTAAAAATAATAGATGGTATGAAAATCGTTCTAAAGAAGGTTATATCCTTTACACCTCAATAATTTGCTAAGTTTTGGTGCTTTTGTTCTTGAGATACCTAACTACCTGATTTTTTTTTCCCGGGGGAGGGGGGGGGGGGGTTGTTCAGTTGTTGCGTTCTTCTATTTCATCCTTTTTATCCCACCGATTTCTAAGAATCGTGCTTCTACCGCTCTGCTAGCATACCGAGTTTCCCAGAATCCTTCAGAAAACCGGAAATTGGTTCAATTTGGGGATCGGGTGGCGTCCTCCGAGAGCCGTAATTTCCGGTGGATCACATGGGCTCCGTATAAGTGAAGGACGCCTCTATCTCCCAATTTCTGTCGCTACCTGTTTTCTATCATTTTTCCTATCTCATTCTATCTCTCAGAATGCATTTTTATTTTATTCTAATCTAACTACCCGTAGTTTTTAAGTTAATACAATCCTTTTAACAACTTTAAATTTTATTTTAAATCTCCTTCTTTTTTCTTTATATAAAGTTGTACAAAATGGAACTCTCCTTTTGTTAAGTTGGTTTAAACTTATTGTTTTTACTTTCAATTTTAGTTTTTTCATTTTTAATTTTCTAAATACATATGTATATACAGTATATACATAAATAATAAGAGCTTATTCTGTATATTCAATAAGAAATATCCCTAAGAGCTTGTATTTAATATATATTTAATAAGAGTCGTTCCTGGATGACATGTAGTCACATCTTAAGGATGAAAGTTCGAGAGGATGGTCGATAGGGGTTCTAATCTAGTTGATCCGAAAACAGAATAAATCTACATTTTGGTGTTGGTTTTTTTGGTTGGAAAATTCATCCTTTGTTCGTAATCTCCGCAACCAGAGAAAAGAATATTTTTTGGGGTTGAATGGCTAATACCATCATAATCCCTCCCTGTCCAAATTCTTGGACACTCCTCTACTTTTGTCAAATCTTTTTGAAACCACATTTAAAGTCGTAGAATTTAGGCATAGAAGACCTGACAACTCCTTGCTACACCTGAATCTGGTTTCAATTTCTGAGCTGCTTAGGCTTGTGTTTCTTTCTTCTATTGGGTGAGTGCAAAAGTTCTACCCGTTTTTGGATATGAAAATTTGCAATGGAATTGCCCTCACACATGACATTGTAATGACGCAAATCGTCTGCCTATCAAACGTGTGGATGCCTCACATATAAATGCATCGTGTCTCACAAAGTTAATCATCTCAAAAAAAATATCAGAGGGTGTAATATGGAACGCGAGAAGGAGCATATAAAACATTATTTGTTATACGAGTTCGATAAAAAGAATACGGCAGCCGCAGCATGTCGCAATGTTTGTCAAGTTTATGGGGAGGATGCAATAGACGAAAGCACATGTCGTCGATGGTTTCGTAAATTTAGGGAAGGAGACAGAAGCTGCCAAGTTCAGGCTAGGAGTGGACGGCCATCACACGTTGGAGAGAACGATATTGACCAAGCCATAAGGAACAGCCCGAACCCAACCGTGCAAGAATTAGCGGAGACCTTCAACGTACACCGGACAACGGTCGAGAGACGGCTGGTTAAGTTGGGTTTTACGAGAAAGTTGGATCGTTTGGTTCCACATAACCTGACAGCTAAGCAACGGGATGACCGAATCGCCATCTGTGTTTCCTTGCTTTCCCGGTACAAAAATGATCCATTCTTGACACGAATTGTGACAGGAGATGAGAAGTGGGTTATTTACCGTAACGTAAAGCGTCGTAGGACAGTGTGTCGCCCTTCTGATCCGCCTGCATCGACTTCGAAAGCTGAACTTCATCCCAAGAAGATGTTATTGAGTGTGTGGTGGGATGTGCAGAGAATAATTCACTGGGAGG
>JAFIDM010009631.1:109292973-109308808 GCA_023159025.1 Thereuonema tuberculata
ATGCTGCTGTCATCACTCGCCAAAAGTTACTGGGCTTTGGTTGGGAGGTTTTACCCCACCCTCCCTATTCTCCTGTCTTGGCACCAACTGACTATCACCTATTTCGTGCGTTGAACAATTCCTTCAGTCAGAAAATCTTTGATGATCTTGATGCTGTGAAAACTGCCTTCAAGACTTTTTTGACTCGAAACCGCCGGAATTTTACCGCCTTGGGATTCATCTTCTACCAGAAAGATGGCAAGAGGTCCTAGATAGCAATGGGGATTATGCACAATAATAGGTACTGTTCATTTTGCGTTTATTTGCTCTTCTTTATGGGTAATAAAAACGGGTAGAACGTTTGCACTCACCCAATACTTCTGTCTCCAACTAAGCTGTCTCTTTGCGGCACTATCTTTGGAGTTGAGCTTCTTCTTCTTCTTCTACTAAAGGCCTAATTTGATCGCAGTTTAACTAGGCTCCAGATGCTGAACTTTCGAAAAGAACAGCAAATTTAAAATTAATGATGATTTAAACATTCTCATATTTTAAAATCGAATTAAAAATAATATGAAAATAGCTTTTTTTCATTAACCCCTTAATCTAAATATTCTTTATTAAAAAAATATATTAAATGTTCATATTTTAAATGACTCAAATGAACTTTATTGAGTTTTTTTTCAATTGATAACGAAGTTTCTTAGATTTTTAAACTGAAATTTGATTGTATTGTTAAAGTAATTTCAGCGATTTTGGATAGTCAAGAGATTCTTATAAAATTACCTACTAAATTTGTAAAGCAACTAGCATTTTTTTATCCATTACCATAACTGTGAATTAAAATCTAATTTTATATTAGAGAAGTCGAGAGCGAACATTTTTTGAGTACAGTAGAGTCCCGATTATCCGAGTTAATGTGGACCAAGACTAACTCGGGTAACCGAAAAACTCGGTTAAAGCGAAAATTGTAAATAAAATAAATCGTGTAGGTTTAAATGTATATTTTAACAAATACAAAAGTTATACAGATACAACACATGCAATTCATATTGTTACGATAATTTAAGATTTCTTTTACTTAAAAAAAGTCCTTAATTGTTTTTTGTTTTACTTTACTTTGGCGTTTTTCTGCAGCAATGCAAGAAGGGGAGGGGTAGAGAGGTGCATGATACAATGAAAAGTAAAGGGGGTAATGTTGTTGGATTTCGTTTTCCTGAGTGTTTGTGAGATCAAGTTTAGAATAAAAATAAAAAATGTAGAACAAAAAAAAAAAAAAAAAAATTCTAGAAATATTTGATAGCTTGGTTAAAGCGGAAACTCGGATAATCGGGGCTCGGGTAATCGGGGTTTTACTGTAGTTAAAAAAAGAACAATTTGGAGTGAAAAAGGCTTGTTTATATCCAATAACTTCATTCTTCTAAAAAACCCTAAAAATGCCAAATTATTCAACTTGTTATGGAATAATTGTCAAATACATGTATTTGACAAGGAACGGATACATAAGAATGAGCGGGTTATTCGTAAAGTAATTCTTTGCTACTCCTTTATTTATTCTGTTTAAGTACTAATGCAGGGTCAGCCATTTTTATGAATTGTAATAAGAAGTAAAGTAAGCAAATGTAATACATACATTTCGAATACACATAAAAATATAATTACAATTATCTGCCATATTGACAAAATGTGTGTATGTGTGTGTTTACAGTATATATCAGTTTTCGACAAAACAAAGAGTAGTGAAGCATTCCATATCCCCACTCGACAATAGGGCGCGCCCAAACGTCACGGTCTATTTAAATATAAACTGTTTAGTAACTGGCATTAAGTTTTGAATCAGTCGAGAGTCAATAATAGTTCTGAGAACAGAAAGGAAGGTATTTTTAGTCGAAATTACAGTCGTTCATGCGGTTTAGTACGAAAAGATGAACCCAGCCTTGTATATGTGAAGGAGCGGTTTGAATCTACGTTTCGGAAAAAAGCCCCCAGTGACAGTGTAATTCTTGGCGTCATCGAAAAATTCCGACGGACAGGTAGTCTACTGACACAGTGTAAAGGATGCACGAGACGATCACGAACCGTAATAACAAACGAGAATCACGGCCGTTGATTGTAATAGTTGCTTACCTGTCATACAGCTGTGGCGTGCAGGAAGTTTCTTCATAAAAACTTTTCTGGATATGAAAGAAAATTTTCAGGAACTGTATGAACTTTGTTCGCCGTACGGCGAACATTTACTGCGCTGCGCTAAGTTAGGGTATTTCTGTACTATATAACTTACAGCTACGCCCTAATGGGTAAGCAGTAACTCCTACTGTACAATATAACTGATAAATTAATTATACAGGGTGTTTCAAAAATACACGGCATAATTTCAGGTATGTATTTCCCACATGTAGACAATCAAAATAGTTCATTACAACATATGTCCGGAAATGCTTCATTTCCGAGTTATGGCCTTCACAACATTGAAAATCACCGGAACGTTTTTCGTTCCGCCGGTCGTTGCCATTACAGAAGATGTTCAAAATGACCACCTCCTGCTTGAATACAGACCTCACATCGATGTCTCAATGACCTGCGAACACGATCCCACACTCCAGGAATGTTGCGTATGTCCTCAGAACGTGCCACAATTCGATTCCGAAGGGATTCCAAATCAGGCACCGGAGACGAATAAACCAATGATTTTAAATGGCCCCACAAGTAGAAATCGAGAGGGTTCAGATCAGGTGAGCGTGGAGGCCAAGCAATTGGGCCACCTCTACCTATCCATCGATCAGGAAACGTTCGATCCAAGTACCGGCGAGCCGTACGACTGAAGTGTGCAGGAGCGCCGTCATGCAAGAAGTGAGCGTGCTGACGATCGATCAGTGGAGTGTCGTCATAAACATGAGGTATGGTGTTTTCCAGGAAGTTTGTGTACGCCTGCCCC
Organism: Thereuonema tuberculata; assembly: GCA_023159025.1. Taxonomy (NCBI): domain Eukaryota; kingdom Metazoa; phylum Arthropoda; class Chilopoda; order Scutigeromorpha; family Scutigeridae; genus Thereuonema; species Thereuonema tuberculata. The sequence continues at coordinate 109,295,885 of JAFIDM010009631.1, forward strand.
GTAAGTCTGTTTACAAGTACATGGGGTCCAACTAATCGATCACCAATGATACCGGCCCACATGTTGAGGGAGAACCGCACCTGGTGATGAGATACAACAGTTGCATTTGGGTTTTCATACGCCCATACATGCTGATTGTGGAAATTTGTTATGCCATCTCGTGTGAACTGTGCTTCATCTGTAAATAATACTAAGGCAGGAAAGTTCGGATTTGCAGCACACTGCTGCAAGAACCACTGACAGAACCTAACTCGTGCAGGGTAATCTGCTGGTGACAGCGCCTGTACACGTTGCAAATGATAAGGATACAATTGATGCTCTTTCAGCAGTCTCCAGACAGTCGTATGGGGAACATTCACTTGCAACGCTAACCTTCGTGTGCTGACAGAAGGAGTTCTGTTCACAGTCTCCAGAATCTCCTCCTGTTCTTCTGGAGTTGTAGACCTTGGTCGTCCCCTTCCCAATCCAGGAGAGTGAAATTTTCCATACTCGCACAGACGGTGATGGAGACTTACAAATGTCTTCCGATCTGGACATTGTCGCTGTGGGTACCTCTCCTGGTACAAACGACGAGCCAGCGCAGCATTGCCGTCTGCCTTACCGTACATGAAGTGCATCTCTGCCAGCTCCTGATTTGTGTACATGACACACAGTCGAACGCCAAACACACCACTGAATTTAACCTTCGCCTCGGAATGATCTGTCAGAGTGCCCTCTTAATGTGTCCTTTGACGGCAACGACCTGCGGAAAGAAAAACGTTCAATGAGACATCGATGTGAGGTCTTTATTCAAGCAGGAGGTGGTCATTTTGAACATCTTCTGTAATGGCAACGACCGGCGGAACGAAAAACGTTCCGGTGATTTTCAATGTTGTGAAGGCCATAACTCGGAAATGAAGCATTTCCGGACATATGTTGTAATGAACTATTTTGATTGTCTACATGTGGGAAATACATACCTGAAATTATGCCGTGTATTTTTGAAACACCCTGTATATACCGCTTCGACTCCTGGTTTCTGTGTTTCACTATTGTTTGTATTGCCCAATACTGCATTTAATTCACACCATACACACATACACATACACACACATATATATATATATATATATATATATATCCAAAACGCCAAACTCAAAGAAGTTCTCTTCGAGTTTCGCAGTACAAAGATTTCAATCAATCATTTGCAATGTAGAAATTTAGAAAGTATAGAATATAAGAATAAAATTAACTTATATTACTAAACATATAAAGCCGGACAGCAATCTGAAATTTGAAAAATGCCAATACAACTTTCAAATTGCTGTTTCTATGGAGTTTTTTTTTTATTTTATAAATAATAAAATATAAAAAAAGATATAAAAAACAAAAGAAATTAAAAAAAGAATATGTACGATAAAAAAGAGCAAAAGCCTTTGAATATTGCGTTTTTGTTTTTCTAAATTTTCTAAATATTAGCTACGTTTTTTAACACTGGTGCCGCTGATGACGTAGAAGACACGATTGGTTTGTGTCTCCATAGAAACAACAATTTGAAAGTTGTATTGGCATTTTTCAAATTTCAGATTGCTGTCCGGCTATGTATATATGTATAATTATATATATATATATATATATAAAGGTTGATTCTAAATTCATAGGACAAACTTTAAGGGGTGGTAAAACAAATATTTGGTAAAACACAAAACATACAGTATTTTGTCAAACAATGTATGTCCGCAACTCGCGTTGACGCGGAAGAGGGCGCTGTTTGGCTGCTGATGATACCTGCCCAAAGATTGAGATTTATTGCTGGAAAGCATGTGACTGTGTAGGTGTGGATTTGTATTTACCCAGACATGAGCTTTGTGCACATTAAACACTCCTTCAGGTAACCAATGTTTCATCTGTGAAGAGAACATTTGCTGGAAAATCCGGCTGCACTACACTCTGCTGCATAAACCAGATGTAGAAGTCTACGCGCCCGTGGATAATCCACAGCTTTAATTCTCTGTAAATGGAATGGTGTAATTGCTCCTCGCGCAAAATTCTCCATATGATGTTTTGGCTCACATCTACGCTACGTGGAACAGCTCTGATGCTTGTTTCGGAACGTTCCTCAACCCGTCGTAGAATGTAAACACGACAGTTGCGGACATACATTGTTTGATAAAAAATGCTTGTTTTAGTGTGCCCTACCACCCCTTAAAGTTTGGGTCCTATGAATTTAGAATCACCCTGTGTATTTCATCAGTATTAAGTTTAAAAATTAATACGGTAGTTAAACTATTTTTCAAATTCAAAATCACCTTAAAGTGTGTATAGAAAATGCCAAACGTACTTGCATTTGTTTGTATAAATCAGTTTCGGTTTTCAAATGCTCTTTTGTCTAATTGCAATCCATGTGAGTTTTTTGAAATTTTTTCTTCTATGTTTGACTATCTAAGATAGTAAAGTGATGCCATGTGGCCATAAACCATTTCTCCTATACCTTCGTATAGAATGGTGAAAACTACGTTTTAGTTTTTAAGTTTTAACGGACAAAGGTTTTTTGTGCATTGCCCTTTATATAAGAAGGCATCAACGTCTAAAATCCTTTTACATTTAAATTTTGGAAATACAAGTTGCATCTATGCAACTGGAACAATAATAAAAGTTCTGTACTGAAATGTTTCAAATAAACTTTTTATGGCTTCGGTCCTCCATATTAATTTAATTAGCGCTTAAAAATATATATTACACTACTAATAATAAATCTAAGCTCTTTCAGTGTATTTAATTGTATTGTAAAAAGAATTTTTCTTATCATATAAGTCACCTTAAAAAGTTTAAAATTTGAATGCCATTCTTAAATTTTATGGAATGTAGTTTAGGTCAAAATTTTGTTATATGTAAATTAACTAGCAGTTTTATAAAATGTTTATCCTTAACTTCAAGAAATATGGTTGAGGGCTCAGATGATAGGACTAGATCTTAGAAAACTAGAAGTTTTGCATATTGTCTGACATCAAAATCCAACTGCAAATTAGGAAAACTTCAAAATTATTTACGAGCTCCATTGTATTGAAGCTAGAGCAACAGTAGACCGTTTAATAAATCAATCATTTATTAATTCAAAGTTTTATTTCTAATAAGCGTCGTAACAACCACATTCTACCGGGTGGTTATAATTAAACTGACAGTACTCAGAGCGATGTAGAGAAGGATCTACTCGACGGATCACAACGAAAATTGGTGAGTACCTTAGTAAGAACATGAAGAAGAGAATAGTTATGAAGAAGAAATAGTTGCAGAAAAATGGTTATTTTGAGTGCCACCAGGTGGCGTTGGTGCGCAAAAAGAAAAAAGAAAATATCAAGTTAAATAAACATAACCTTTAATTGAAATCAAGATACTCAATATGTGAATCATTCGTAGGGGGGAATGCGATAGAAACGTAATACGGCATGGTCCACAGTTGCTCGAAGCATATCTTGGGAAATGATTGCAACATATTGTTGTTCTTGCTTTCAGTTCCGCAAACAATTCAATATTGCCTTGGTAAACTTGGCTTTTCAAATAAACAAAAAGATCCATGGAATCAGATCGGATGATCGTGGTGGCCAAGCATTGTAAAACGTTCGAGAAATTACTCTGTCTTCATCAAAGATGGTTCGCAACAATTGCTTAGCCGTACGTGAAGTAGAAGGTAGCGCCCCATCCTGCAAGAAGGTTACGGAGTCTAAGCAATTACGTTCTTGCAAAGCCGGAATAATCTTGTGGCGGAGAAGATCTGTGTAACATGGTTCACTGATCGACGCACGGGGCCTTGCGGCGTGATCTCGTCAAAGAAAAATGGTTCGATTATAAAGATTGCTGTAAATCCGCACCATGGAGATACATAATTGGAGTGTAGGGGCTCAACAAGCACAGCATTCGGACGGTCGGGTCCCATATTCGGCAATTGAGCATATGTACTGCTCAATGCAACATGGAAAAATGCAATGATCCGTCGAGTATCAGTGGCGGCTATTCAGGGGAAGTAGGTGAAATGGCACTTCACCAATTATTTATAATACAATATTATTTATTTATAATATAACAATTATTATAAGGAAAAATTTATTTTCTTTATCACTTATGTTGGTTTTAATAGAAACATATTTTTGTATTTTGTAATCCCGCGCCTTGGTGCGGGACTGTTCTGGCACCGAGCCAAGTGAAGTAGCCTTTTATATGTAGTTTCTCTACCTCACGGGCGGAGCCTAGCTGGACAATCGAAGCGATGGTTGCTATGACAACCATGACGTCACCCGCTGTATAGGTGAAGTTAGAACTGAGAAATACGTTATGTTCTTCCTATCTGAAATTCTTTCGGAGCGCGTTTGTTTGTATGCTTTTTAAATATGAATCCTGTTTAAGATATAGTGTGTATTTTATTAGAAACATCATTTTCACGTTGGAAAGACGAAGATAAGAAGAAAGTTATTATAATATTTTATATTATATATATATATATATATATATAAAATTTATAATATATATATTATGATATATTATAATTAGATAAGAAGGAAGTTATTATAATATTTCGTATTACATATTATAATATATATTATATATAATATATATAAAATTTATAATATATATAATTATTTTCCTACTAGCTCTTCACCTAACTTCACAGCCACGAGCCGCCACTGTCGAGTTATTCATCTCTACATCTACGTCGGATGAGCTTAGTCATTTTTCATTTGCATCATTTAAGGACAAAAGAAAGTTAGAAAGAAAAGAATTAAAACTTCAACGAAAAGCTTCAGAAGGAAATTTCAAATCAAAATAAACATATTCGTCTTCCATACATAAACTCACAAGTATTTTTTTTCAAAGGAAGTAAAATTTATTGACTCCTTACGCTATTCCGTACGTTGCTGAGGAGCGGGGAAACGACTGAGGCAACAGCTGGGTTTCTTTTTTTGGTTGGAAGATTTGTTTTGATTACTCGCCCCAAAAGCTCGTTAAACCAATGTTGATATTCATGTGTCACAGTGTCAATAAAGTGATTTGATTGGACCAACTCGGCAAGTACTTCTCTTAAATTCTTTTTTAATGTGTTATTAATGACTAGAAATTTTCTGTTGATTAAGTTGTCAAAGTCATTATTAATAGTCAAAATATTGCTCAATATTGTTAATACTGTTCAATTAAGGATTAAATAGCCAAAAATTATTACAATGAGCTGAAACCCTTCACAGCATGGAATAAAATTTGTTGACTTTCTGACACTGATGATAATCAGTTAACTAATTGATGAGCCTATTAGACGCTACTATTTGCGATTGGGTTATTTGCGCATCACAAATTGAATATTTCTGTGACAAAATCAGATTCCTTACTGATTTGCTTTAGATACACTGGGTTAGGCATTCTAGAGTGTTGACGTCTTTGTGACTCTGTAACCAATTACTTGACCTTATTGCTTTACAGGTTTAAAGCTATTGTAGGTGGTAAGTGCTGTCTGGATAGTAATATCTGACAAATGTCAATAGAAGAGAGTTGCTTTACGATGTAAAAGATGCAGGCACTTACTGGAATTATCGTTATTGTTCTAATTATATTGCCTTAAAACTATCAACAAAGACAACAATCAGTTTGTTTTGAGTGGATTTTATTTTTTTTTGTCTTTATTTTGCATGTTTGGTAACTTACTCTCCATATATTTACTTAACTTTCTATGCAGACAAAAAAATGATGAATCATCGTCTTCCAAGTTTAATTGCACATATTTGTTTTTCCATATTAATTAATAAAAGTTCTAATATTTCTTCAGCAGAAGGAAATGAGTTGAAAAGTTTTATTTTCTTTTATATAATGAGAGGTATCGAATAACATGAAAACGGGCTTCATAATGAGCTTCGGAAATCTCAAAACTATGGCTTACTGTTAAAATTTTCGAACATATTACTTTAATGAAAAAAAAAAAAGAAAACAACATCGCACATCTGAATTTCAGAATTCTTTGTAGCCGCTTTCAAATCTAGAATAAGCCTTTCGACTGCAACAACGACGAGATTAAAGCGATTTTCTAACTGCGTAAGCGAACTACAATGATTAGATTTACTGTAAATAAATTAAAAATATGCGACATTGCAATCGTAATCAGCTATTGAAATTACAGCTGTTTAAGTCATGTTTCGCAACACAGCTATTAGAAAGGAACAGACTTTGAGAAATGTCACTTTGATCTGGGAGACGATATGAATGTAAATGATTAATAACATATTCAATGAACCGTTCTGTATTAAGAGTTTCTGAGTGTGAAAGGGATAAAATTCCCAGGAAACTGATCCAATTGTTTTTAGCCAACCAATATAAAATGCCTTCTTTCTTCTTATGTCCTAATACTCCTATTGTTACTTACTGATATTGATAAACTGTTATAGTTCGTTTTTTTTACAGAAATTCATTGAGAAAATTCAAATTTGCTATATATTGATGAATGATTTCTGTCACTTTTACTGAAAACTGCTCAAACTTTAGTCATACATATTATACATATTTGTACGTATTTGTTTATAAATTATGACAAATGTTATAAAAAAATTTATGACAAGATAACTACCAATTTTTTTCCAGAAACGTCTAGATTTACTTCTGTTTGGTAAAAACATTTTTATAGTTAAAAAAAAAAACCCCGCCTAAACCGTATCTCTCTTGCAGTTAAAGTTCAACTTACTATGTTGAAAACGCATGTTGTTATTTTAATTTACCAGAAATTGTAAGCAATAGTTTAACAGTTGTTACGTTCTACAGTCTGTTTCAAAAATCGAACTTTTTTTAGGTGATTTTGATGTTGCTCTCTTTCTGTCATATCCGTAATACCTAATCAACATTCGTTATTGCGGAATGTAAGTAAAGCGTACGATCACCGATTTTATTGTCACTCATGAACTTTAGCAAAATTTTATATATAGTTGTAAAAATCTAGGATATTTTTAATGCAAAACAGACACAAAGCCTTGCCCTCTTTGCTTTTTTCTAATACTTACAGACCTAGTCACCAAAGAAACATTTATATACTTATTATAGTGTTTTTTAAATCTGATGTTTGTTCTTCAAAAAAAGTTTCGAGTTGAGATTTTTTTCTTAATCTGACAAATTGTTGTTTTTTATGCTCATCTTTTCTCTGTTTCCGTCGTCGATCAAAGTTACTACATAGGAGAAAGAAAATGACCACAAAAAAGATGAGCATGAGAGAGAAAGAACTTTGGCAGATGATGAAAAAATCCCTCTTGGCCAAACAATTTTGGAAGAGCAAACATCAAATAAATTAATAGATCAAATAGATCAAATATTGACAAAAAAATGATCAGACAATTTATTACAAATGAAACATGTATGTTAATAATTTAAAATGTAAATTTAATCACATAAAAAGTTACAGATCATGAAAATAAAATTTTGGTATGCTTAAGCAAATAAAAGATTTCTTAAAGAGTTAACATGAAAAGTGAAAGTTAAGTGAGAAACACAGATTTGTATGAATTGATATCTATTAGGCAACAGGTGCAATTCATGCTGCTTCAGGAATACTCTCATTAGGCTGAGTATTATTATTTTTGAATTTGCTTTATATCAAATTCTCCTATTAGTTTAGAAAATAAAGAACTTCATTTTTTTTTAGATAATCTCAATTTTTTTTTATTAAAATCATTTTTGTTTGTTTCATTTCTATTTATTTACTTATTTATTTGTTTACTAATTGATCTTTATAAATCGTAATGTTATCTATAAATTTGAAGTGCGCAGGCAAAAGATCGGTTTTCTACCAAAGTTCTGACTACTTTGCCTCCAGATAGGAATTAACTGAAGTCAAAAAACGCATGCGCAAAACCTTCACTTCCGTTTGGCACTATTAAATCTCCGGAATTCTCATCACTTAGCTGTTTGGATTTTAGATCTTTCACTACTCTTTATGTTGGCAGTCGGCGTTTTTTTAAGAAAAAATTTTTGCAAATCAAACTTTCATTGTAGAATGTACAGGATTCAAAAACTCTTAAGGTAAGAAAAAAATTCGAATACAGTTTATTCACTAAAAAAAGGTAAAATCTTTAAAATATTTTTTTATGTAATTTTGTAAATTTGTTTAGCATTCCTTTTACATCAGGACTCAAAATTCATGTTACAGGGATCTATAACCTACATTCGAGTTATCACTTAAATATCAATATTTTATAATTCTAATAGAGAAATTAGAAATTACAAAGAATTATTGAAATGTTAAAAAAGGAGATCAATTGTTTTTTTTCATAGTATAGATAAATTGAACGATGATATGTAATGATATGATGATATATTTAGAGAAAAATCTAGAACATTAGATTGCTTATCAATTCTATTTAATTCGACCTCTAACGGATATCCATAGATATCTATTTCCTTGAAACCACATTAAAGAAATGCTTTTTGCTGCCTCAGTAAATATATATATATAAAAAAGCAAACAATTGATTTATTGCTTTTTTGTCATCCAATCATTGAAACATTCAGTAATTAGATAAGTTGTTTTATTTTCTTCCTTATATTCCTTATTCAGCTAATTAGATTAAGATTATCTTTGATCTTTTCGACCATGTTTATTAATAATCGCAAATTTAAGATAAATTTCTTACTTTATTTACAATATTTTTATTAGTTCAAGTGCGAGAGTAGTTCAGTAAATCTATTCCTTGATTCACCCTTCGGTTGCTACAACAACAATCAACCTCGTCAAAGCCTCTCTTCGGATATTATTCCTTCCATTAAATAACCAAGTAGCCTCAAGTAAAGAGATCCTCAATCTGAGATTGCAGATGGCAGTCCAATAGTCCAGCCACGAATAAAACCAGCCACTACCTCTTCTTATTCTTCTCTTCTTTTTTTTTTCTCCTTAAAAAAAGCTAAAGGAAGAAAATTCGATTTCTATTAAAGAAAGACCTCAATATTCTCAATAGCAATAGACAATCTGCAGACATACGACGTGATCAACAAGTTTCCAGTCAGCTTTTGATTGCAAATCGGATTTGAAATATCCTTGTCTCTTATTTAGTTTAAAAAAAATTACTCAAGTCATATTTTAAGTTAGATAAGAAAGTTTTAGAAGAATAAACTTTTAACAATATATATATATATATATATATATATATAAACTGTAATAAAATGATAGTAAACTTTAATAAATCGACATAATTCTTTCATTAAGCATTTTTCAATAAATTAATTTCTGATCAACAATTTTTAATGAATTTCAATTAAATCCTAAATTAATTTTTGAGGATATAAGATATGTGTAAGTAGTTACGCATACATCCAATATATTTGTTTTTTTCTAAAGTGCATAAATAATAAAAAGAAGGAGTCATTCACTTGTGTTTTGGATGTGCATCGAAGATAAATAATGTAATAAACAATGTGTTGTTATTGCCCAAACGTGGCACGATTGCTTTGTACTAGAGTAACATTGTTGGTGAGTGCAAGTGCACGAAGCAACAATATATGATACAAAAGAAAGGTTGCAAGATGACCTTGGTAACGAAATGTAAACATTGTAAATGTAAACGAAATGTAAACATTGTAAATGTAAACGAAATGTAAACAAGAAATGGAAACTAAAAAAAAAAGAAAATCTCGTGGTGAAAGTTTAAGTGGAAGTTAGGTTTCTTTGAGATATAGGGATAAGTATTAGCTCACTGATCTCACTGTTGTGAGAATCCTAAGTGGATTCACAGTTTGGGGATTCCGTGTGGTTGGTTCCTCAACATAACTAAGGCAATATTTCGCAGAAGATATCGTTGAGTCTAGGATAAATGTGATTCCGAATCCAGAAGTTAGGAACTAACGTTACTTAGAAACCATACCGTCAGCTATTGATTTATGACCGATTCCTATATTTTGCAAATAGAGGTAAAGTGAACTTTTGTCTATAACTTCACAATGGAGAATTACGCCGTTTACAGAATATCGGACTTAATGTAAACGTGACGATTTGTATTGGTTTACTTCGCAAAAAGAAGATAAAATTGCAGTTAATATTATAAATAACTTGTCCTGTTAAATATTTATAATAAGAAGAGAATAATGTAATTAGTTATTTCAGTTAATCGAGTTTCCGAGTTAATACATTTACACTTTGCAATTTCCTCTACAAGACTTCCATTTATCTGTAGCTTTCCTCAATCAAGTTACTTTAAAATACACTTCAACTTTTAACATTAATTTTTTTCTGCCCTCATTTCAGTTTAAAATTAATTTTAATATGTGTTACATCCTGTTTATTAATACTCTAAGATTAAGAAAACCTAAACGAATTATCTGATCACAAAGGTTGAACAACCTGTAAATAAGTGAACATCAACTTGTTGCATAGATGTTGTACGAAATACAAGTTTGCGAATCAGAAGAATTTTCTTTCCTTCTCAATTATCCCAATTATTCGGAATTATCGAATGTGTTTCTGCTGCGAAATTGTCTGTCAGGGGCAACGCACAATTTAGTGGATTTTAAACTACAAGAAATGTGCACTCAGGGGCGTGCCCAGGAATTTAGAATGTAGGGGAGGGCGGTGTAGGTTGGTTGAGCCTAACCGTTCAACCAAAAAAAAAAACGTAAATTTTTTTCCCGGATGGGGAAGATACAAACAAAACGAGTGCTGCTCAGCAGAAAAAAAAAAAAAGTTCAAAAAGGTATATTTCTTCCTTTTAGGATGCAATTGGCGGGGGGGGGGGTTACATCAAGAGCTGCACTCATATAGAAAGGATATTCATATGGATGTCCAGAGTTTTATATTTCAGAAGGAAATAATCCAATATTAAGATTTCTTAAGTATTTCCGGAAGATATTCTTCCTCAAAGTTACTGAAAGAGTGACCGTACTCTAATAAATTGTTTATCAAACATTAGATTATTGAAGATGCTTTAGTTTATGTATCTCATATTTTTAATAATAAATAGTTATTGCTAAAAGTTTATAAATTTAAGCTGGAAATTTGTTAAATTTTCCCGGTCATTTTCGGACATATGAGAATAGGTGATAGAACTATTTTCAAAAATAGAACATCTTGATCATCAGGTAGTCAAGTGGGCAGACATGAAATTCTCTATTTTCAAATTATGTAATTTATTTATGAGTATTGTTTTAAGTATGTTTCTTTAAGTGTTTTATTTTTCGGATATTTTTGAACGACTTCATGGAAGGACTTTAGAACAACTCCTTAAACTCTTATCAACGAAAAGCTCAAAATTCTGTTGGGGCTAGAAGAAATCTTGATTCAAAAATAACCTCCCGAATATTCTGTTTGAATGATATAATGGTCTCGCTTGCAATTAAGTTACTCTAAAGACTCTCTTGTGCAAATACAGCCTGTGTGATTCGGTAAACTTTTTCAATTGATTGTTTCTTATTGGTAACAATTCTCATTTATCGAATGAAGCTTTTATTCCCGTAAAGTAAAAACTGATGAATACTGTAAAAATTGCGTTAAAATTTCTTCTTCATTAAAATAGCTGAATAGTATTTTTTCTTTTCCTTTTGAAGCATTATTTTCTTGATTGATGTCTCAGGTAAAAAAGAATGATCAAAGTTATGCTTGTTAAGCATATCTTATTTGGGATATTTTCCAATACAACTTACTTATTTTTCTAATCGATATTTATATTTAAAACTCGAAATTTCTGTTTGTCGTAATGTATAGATCTATTTGCTCGCACATTAGAAAATCCAATATATTGAGAAAGTAGATCTTAGTGTTGAGAAACTTAGCTAATAAAAAATGGTGACTTCTGATTATAATCTCAAAATAAAGGCCTAAAAAGATTTTAAATAGGCGTTTGAAAATATTATGCAATAAATTTTAAGAAAAACCTTGATCTTCATTATATTTTAGTGATAATTAGGTTTTTTTTAACTTTGTATGTATTTATTTAATCTAATTAATTAAATCAATTGTTTCAGTGGAAAAATAACCATTTTCATTTGTTTTCCAAATTGCTTTTGACAGCTCTGATTAAATACTAGAGACTGTTATTTAATCATTTAATGTTTTCCGTCGCATTTTGCTAAATGATGATCGTTGAGAGCAAGTCACGCTAAGAGTCGAGTATCCTGGCGCAGCGATAGAAATACAATGTACAGCCATCCCACTGTTCGCCTCAAATGAGATCGTCTCCCTGTTTTTCTACTATTTTTTCTGAAGCCCTACAAATTAAATATTCAGTTGATCATGATTTCCGTTTACGTTGTTTTGAATAAAACTTTCACTAGGAATGAACATATTAATTCATTTTTTGTTATTTTTTTTTAATTGTTTATGTAAGTATTGTTTAATATTCGTCTCGACTAGTTTGAGATATGTTTTTAAAACTCTACTTAATCATTTCTATTTGATTTATTTGCCATTTTGATTGAATTTACTGAATTTCTTTTGATTGAACTTACTGAGTGAAGTTCCCATCACTCGTTAATTATATAACACTTATAGAAGTGGGTCACATTTTATCGCTTCACGAATACGATTCAAAATATTATTGGCAATGATGGGACGAAAACATGATTTTAACTTATTTCCTCTGAAGTAGTCCAAGCGTTAATTTAATAGCTCTCCGTTGGACATACAACTTCAAATTATTTTTTCATTCTTCAAAATTGGTTTAGTAAAGATGGTACTGAGATAGTGCATCGCACAACAGTTGAAATTTTGTTTTTGAGAGAATGGATATTAACCAGTTCCCATCAAACCCAGGCAATCAGTTTTATGTAAATCAAAAAGACCTGAAATATTATAGTTTACCAACATATTAAACTAAATAAAATACAGAAATTTACGTGTGCATATAGTGATTAAAAAACTGCGGACAGCCAACACACAAGACTAGTTAAAAACATTATATACAATTAAAAAGTTAATATTCCACAACCGGTTTCGCCTCCAAT
>JAFIDM010009631.1:109309208-109321831 GCA_023159025.1 Thereuonema tuberculata
GTTAACTTTTTACTTGTATATAACGTTTTTTAAGTAGTCTTGTGTGTTGGCTGTCCGCAGTATTCTAATATTAAATTAATTTTTTTGAGAATTTCAATCCATTACCAATTCTACGGAGCTTTGGTGGGTGTTTCAAAAAAGTTTTATAAGTGAATATTCTTTTTTTTTTTGGTTTAGTAATCCTATATGTCGAGAAACAATCAATTTACTCATCAATTAAATTCAAATAAAACAAACTTAAAGCAGATAATATAAAAATTACTGTTTTAAGAACATTTTAACTTAATGATGTTTGGCTGTTTTTTGTCAGTGCTTCAATATTCATTTATATGAAAGTTTGTTTTGATAAAAAAGTATTTCTCTGTAAAAACTATTCTGTAAAACTATACTTCCGATGCTAAAATTTGAAATCTACATTGACCGTAAATCCCATAAAAGCACTTTATAATTCTTACTTGGAAAACGAACTCAGAAACCTTTATTTTTAAAGGTCAATTATTGTCCCAATATGTTCACTTTTAGTAGTCATTTATGTACTTGTTTCGTATAAACACCATGATTCCAATTAAGTAAAGTGAGTTGAATCACAAATATTATCACTTGTCAAGTCGCACTGTCATCATATGAGCCCCTTTGGTCACAGAAAGGAAAATGAACTGCAAAAGGAAGAGCTCAGAAGACAAATCCGACAATTGTATAGTAGTAATGCATTCTTGTACTAAAATATTTAATCTTACAGAAAAGGAAGAGTAACGTCTTTTAAAAATATATTATAGATTAAGTAGTATTGAAAGTGATTCTACCAGCTTGAAAAGACAAGACTGGCGTTGCTTCTTTGTGTGTCGATTAAGAGTAACGAGCTCAGAGTAGGAAGGAGGTTGATCGTTAGAGATTGGGAAGTCCGCGGTGATTCTAGATGGCCGCGGTTACGGGAAAGAGAAGTGAAAGGAAAGAGAAGAAGCAGAATGAAAGAGAAAAAAAAACCAAGCAAACAAACAAACAAGTAAACGGAGGACCTGAAGCATTAAAGTGAAGAGTAAAGATTATTAGTAAAAAGCATGAAAGAGAAGAAGAGAGAAAGTGAAAATAATGAAATTAAAATGGTAATACGACAAAAGTAAATTGCACGAAAGGAAAAAAAAAAACAAAAGCATAATTCAGCGCTGTAAATTTTTATATCATTTCCCAACATAATATTCATCGCAGCTGCAAATTCTGTACATTTTCACTGATCATAAACTCAAAAACCAGCATTTCTGCTACGAGTGCAAAACATAATGCAACTCTCGCCAATATAAATGAATGCTTACATTTATACAACTCCAGCATTTCTCTTGGTGGTAAAAAAAAGTGTAGTGATTGCCTAAGCAACTGAAGTTGGCATGTCTCATTGCTTTAAAAACAGAAATAATAGAATTTACAAAGCATTTCCTTCAAAGATATATAAGCATCCCAATAATAATAAGCATCCCAATGTTAGAAACGGCAACTCTTAATAGAAAACGATGTTGGTTACCAGTTCTTCTTTCAATACAGAGGCTCAACGTGAATATATCAACGGCAGACACAGTTTCAAGTAATTTAGAAGATCTTCTACCAAGCATCGAAATATTAGACGGATCCTTTAGTCATTCATTTCGGAGAATATAGGTGGTGTATTGTCATTAACAAGGATCCTTGAGAATGTTCCAGATTAGACGTCTGATAGGCTGTGGTAACGATATTGAGATGGAATTCAAAATTTTTCAGCCGGTATGACTTGTTCCGTGATCCTTTGTTGATTAACGTACTGAATCATTTGGTTATAGAATGATTGACTACGTAGCAAATAGTGTTTGCACTAACGATCTTGAAAGGCCAGATGGTTGTTCCGGCAGAAATAACGTTTGTCGTGAACAAAGAGTTCTAGCTTCAGATACTGATGGCATTCTTTATATGTAACAGTGGAAAATATGAGCGATAACTATGGCCAGAGATATCAGTAACCTTTCTTTCCAATGATATCAGGATGTTTCAATTCAAGAAAATTTGAATCTCAGAAAAATTTATCTGGCGAGACATAGCTTGGGTCTTTCTCATATGACAATTTGTGAAACATATGGGAGTTACAAGATCTGTTTCTCTTGTCAGTTGACAAGCCTTTTCAAGTGTGTCCCAATGGCAAGAGAAGCGGGTCATGTCAGTTTTTTAATATTTTTTTAAATGTTAATGTCAATTTTAATTCTGTGTGTAGGCATTTTAATTCTATAAATATATTCACACACGTTATAATATCAGTTTAACTCAAATTATAATCTATAAAATCCTATTCATCTTGATTCATCTTGATGATTATAATAAATTACGAATTCAATATATGTAAGACCTAAAAGTTTTAGATTTAAATTAACATATGAAGCTTTCAAAAGTAAGTTATCACTCATAAAAGTAATGTGAATTCAAATTAATTCAAAAAAAATTCTAAAAATTTTTATTATCAATCCAAAAATCCCAAACTTATTGTTGTATTGTTATCAGTTCAAATTTTACGACAGTTCTTAATATTTAGGAATCCTCCCCTTCCCATACGTCCATGCTCTAAAATCATCAATACGTTAAAACTCAAAAATACGACCATTTGCAGGCCAAGATCTTCACTTCAGATCAATGTAACTCGCATTGTCAAGAACAGGTTCTGTTTCAGCTGACTCAAGAATATAGCCTTCACACATCTCTTTCGAAATCTTATAATTTTAATCAGTTTTTTTTTTTCAAATTTGAAATTAGATTTTTGTTTGAAAAGAGGAAAAGAGACTAGCAGAAAACTACTTAGGCCTTTTTATTTTACTAATTCATTTTTAGCCTACTTTTCTAAGACAATGAGTCTCATCAAATCTGTATCTTCCGTTTGTGTTTGAGCGGCTGGTTGGATGTTTGAAACTTAGTATACATATTTATGGACTACAGAAGATCTAACTCTTATATTTCAAGCTTTTCCAAGTGGGTCCTTGTCGAGAATTTGAGAAGGCCACGAAAATTCCCTTAAAAAGACCCTTAAAACCTAAACAATGGACATTAATCCTTTAACTTATCAATTAATTTGGGCTAGATTTGATATGATTACAGTTAATCGGCTTTAGACAATTCAAGAAATAATTAATTAATTTAATTAATTTCTTTTTGTATTCAGCAGAGATTATAATGTGAAGTAGAGCAGACTTATTGTTCATTTTCACGATTTAAAAAAAATTAAAAACTTAAAAATAACACTTATGGATCTGAAATGTTATTCTACGAACAAATCTCAATTCAGTGCATTAAGTCTTTAGGAAACAAAGTGTACTATTTACGACGACTTCACTTATGACGTTCATTAGGAATCAGTTACGCTATAAGAGCAGAGATCTGCTGTAATTAAATCTAATCCGTTCGATTACTAAGGCGAACTTTAACTTCATACAGCATTCATAATGATATGGTAATTGTATCATGATTTTTATAAGCCATTGCTGTTTATCTGTCAATTCGAAATTATAAATAGATTTTTTTTCATCTCTCAATAGTTTAATAAAATAGTTGTCCTCATATTTTAGGCTCCTCTCACAATAGAAAAGCTCTTGTTACCTTCATCATGTCCCAATGACCCCAGGAAAAAAACTCGATTCTTTTTGATGAAAAAAAATATCTTAGCCTACTTTCCTAAAAAAGCAAGTCTTATCAAATTGACAATGTGTATCTGTTTATATAGCTTTTCAATCTTCCTAAAACTTGGGCATCCATTCTTAAGGACTAGAGACGATCTTATTTTAATAGTTGAAGTTTTTTTCTATGTGGAACCTTACGAGAAATTACTGCGTGAAGGTTACAAAAATTCCCATAGAGGCATATTGGAACTGAAACATTGATCTCAAACAATGATAGTAATCCCTTTAGTAATCCATTAATTTGCTTTGATATGATTAGTTAATCGGATTTCATTATTATTATTATTATTTCAGACTTTTTCTGCTGTCGTTTATTTAGCAGATACTATAATTTAAAAGTACACGAAGAGTTTTCTTTTGTATAATTTTCATGATTTTTAAGAAACAAAGAAAAACACAACAACAACAAACAAACATAAAGAACAGAATTTTAAGGAAAGTAGCTATGTTCTTTCAGAAACTTCTTAAATTATTCCTTGCAGATAGCCAAACAAGATTCAACGTTACAAGAATTTTTCATTTACAAAAATTTAATATTTTGACAAAATCTTTTAAAATATCCAAGTTTGTTGCTGATAAAAAGTTCGTGATGGTGAAGAAATAGGATAGACAGTGACTGCAAAATATCGGTAACATATCGTTACGCAGTTAGAGATTCTCTTAAGATGACCAGCTATAACCGAGAAGTCGGACTAATGACATTCTCATCATCAAACCGGATGCTGGACCTGTGTGGTGAGCAAATCACTCAAGAAGTGCTTGCATGTAAACAGATGTGTGAGAAGTGCTTGCATGTAAATGCAATGCAGGACGATAAGCTTTCAATGTAAATTGTAAAAGTATGTTGTTTACCATTCGAAATATTACTTGTCTCTTTGCAAATGCGTTGCAGTAGCGAAGCTATTGCGTAATGACATGCATCGCAAATGGTTGTCCTGTCGCTCTGTAGTCATACGCGGTCTTGCTGATCTTTGTCGGCGGATAGTAGATCTTTCTTGAACCCACTGGCGCCATATCTGTACGATGCCATCTCTGCGGGGATTGCGGCAAGCAGGAAGGGCTACATGTCTGTAAGACAAACCAGCTTTTCCAAGGTCGGTGATTATACCACTCTCAAAGACTGTTAACTGTTGGAATGGTTGTCGGCGTCTAAAGGATATCTTTAGCGGTTAGAACAATGGCCATAACTTTTATCTGTGTTTCACTGCATTGCATCTGTGAGGTCAATTCGTTGTGTGCAATCAGCCCGCAAACTTAATCATTTGCATGCATTTATATATAGTGCTGCTTCCCGACATTCATGACATTTCCATAACTTATTGCAGGCGTTGCAATTTTTTTCCTTTAGTGTGTTTCGATTATTTCGAATATAAGCATTGTTCTTTTTTAACAAATTTCATGAATTTTATGTAGGGGAAAGTCGGGTAAGATGACGAAGAGTGTAAGATGACGAACTCGGTATTTCTCCGACGCATTCATAGATAGGAGCACCTGTCCAAGCAATTTCTGAGACTCAGATGATTAGTAACGTAGTTCACTGCAAAGGATGTCGGGCAAGATTGTTTTGCGAGCAGTAACGACTAAGATGTGTTTGTTTCCCGTGCGTTTGTAATTTTTCGACTTCACAGCGTAAGGAATTACTCGAGTACGTTAAGTTGTTTTTGCTCTTTCATAAAATATTCTCAAAATACAACTCATAATGTAAAGAACCATGTGTGGTGTAGGTTGTTTACGATAAGCACGGTAATGATAAATAAGTTCTAAACCAAATTGATGACGAGATGACGAGAAGTTTGCTTAGTTTATCATCTTACCCAACATGTTTTTGAGTACCTTTTATGAATAGCTTTTGTACTATTTTAAAAATGGGTTTTGAAACTGAATTTTAGTTATTTTTTTTTCTTTTATTTTAAATGCTCATGTATGACTGTTTATCTATGAATGTTTTAGGTATTATAAACAACATGCCACGAAATTATAGAAGGAAAAGTGTCAGGGGAAAGTGAGATAAGGAGACAATGAATGCAGCTATTGCTGAAGTAAAAGATAAAACCTCAAGTGTAAATGCTGCAGCAAAGAAACATAACGAGCCAGAGCCAACACTAATGTTCTTCTAAATTTTTGTTGTACCTAATTGTTCAAAGTTTTGTTTCATTACGAGAAATCTGTTATTGTAATTTAACTGTTTCATCTTTGACTTTTTTTTACTTCATATCACACGTAAGTAAGTGAAATTGTTTCTCTGCATTTTTAAAATAAAAAGTTCTATCTTAATGTATTACTTTTATCTGTTCGTCATCTTACCCACCCCCCTTCGTCATCTTACCCCTTAGGTGGGGTAAAGTGATGAAAATTACTCTTTTTTTTCGGTGAAATATTCTTCATAATTGCAGAGGGTAAAACAGCGTTTCATATTTTTTTTTGAACATAAAGGTTACAAGAAATGTCCTTTCAAATTTCGGGTTTTTAAACCACTTACTTAGCCGAGGGACAATCTCTGAAGCTTAAGTTCGTCATCTTACCCTACCTTACCCTAATCACTAAAAATACAGGATTAAAAAAAAATACGATGTTTTAATTTATGTAAGGATTGATTTTTTTCAGATTTCTGTCCAAATGTGATTGGATATCGCAGTTTAATTGAGAACGTAGCTCAGTTCTTTAAGTTCTATGCATAATTGTTATATGGTTATGCTTAATTCCAGAATTTAATCTAAGCTAAAGCGAATCTAAACCTAAGGAGAGAAGTAAGTTTTCCTAAATTCTACAAGTTACATTCAGAATTACATTAAAAAAAATGGCATAAAACTTCCATTAATGAATAATGCAATCACTACCAAAAAACCATCTAAATCGTTATTGTTATAAAAAAATTTCACAGACATTGGCACGAAAGAGAGAGAGAGAGAGAGAGAATATTCTTTTATTAATAAAACGTGAAAAATGTTAATAAAAGTTGACTTCGACAAATCTATACTACTTCTGATGATGGAGAGTGGCCCATTCATTTTTTGTGCACGCAATCATTCCGGGTTTGTTTGTTTTTTCTCTTTCTGAATAAACTTCTCTTTTTATCTATTTATCTAAAAAATTATTACATAGGAAATATACAATTGAAATTGTTCAGTACTAACAAGCTGCTTATAAGTAAATAAGCGAGTTTTATTTTTGTTCAACCGTTAAGTTGGTGAATGCAGTTATCGTAACTTTAAGTTATGTAGAGTTTTAAAAAATATAATTCCTTCGCAAATTGATAGTTTCAGTAGTAATATTTAAAAAGAAAATGTAGATTTGATTTAGGATTTAAAACATTAAAACAATGGAAATTCGAGGTTTTTTTTAATTGAATTAAAAAGCAGAAAAACATAATATTTTTTTCAGAATTAAAGGAAATTTTAATCATCCTATTTTTTGAGTGCATTTCAATTTTAGAGGATTACAATTTCCTCAACCACAAATTTTTCTTCTGCGTAAAGTCAAACATTCAAAATTTTGATTAGTGGTTCTTTCTATAAAGTGCCTCAACTCTCGCATTTTCTCCGTTGTGCACATTTTAGTTACGTAATAATTTTTATTAAAGGTCCGAAGAGCTCTTAAGAGTTCCTAATTCCTGACAGAGTTCATTTAAAACTCGCCTTCCACTAATTAGTTCGATCCATGTACAGCATCGTCATATCATTGCTGGAATTCCCCATCTACTTCCAACCCCTGTCACTACGTGGAAGTAGACTCGTCTCTCGCGCAACTGCGTTCTTCAAGTTCCGCCCTCCTCCAACTGAATCCGGACAGCAACTGGTGGTTAGCTTGGATCGGAGAATTAAAAACAAAAACCCTCGTCGTTTCCCTTTTTTAATATTAATATCATAAGGAAATTTCTGATAATCTGACGTTTAGCCTTATTCAATATTTTCCACTTACTCCTGAATCCCCCGGATTGCTTTAATTAATTTTATCACCATTGAAAAGAGGAGCATTGGAATCCGTTGGACCTTAGAAGCTTTCCGGGTCACGTGGAACGTGTGAGTATTCTTTTAACCAACCTCGAGAATGTCAAAAGTTCTTTGGGCTGATTTCCTTTTTTTATTGTTTTTATTATTCCTTAATTAATCTTGTAATAGATTGTTCTTTTAAACTATCATTTCGGTGAAAGAGAAAACAAAATAATATTATTTTATCATAGTAAATACTATTAGAGTTCACTGATCCACGAAATCAGTAAGTAATCAATGCTGACATCTTATCTTTTTATGTATATTTTAATTATCCAAATTTTATCAATTCATTCTTTATAATTTGTACTATTTAAAATTAAGAATTTTAAGCATTTGTTAAACTCGGGATAAAATTTGCTTTTTTCTTTTTCTTCAAGTTACTTTTAAGTATAAAAATGTTTCTATGATTTGTAATTTTAGTTCCTCAATTTTTGATTTTAAAAATAAACCTTTTATTATTTAATCAACGTCGATTATCGTTCCTAATCTACAGTTGTCAAGTTGTTGTCAACAAGCTGGTCTACTTGTTGACTTTTTGTCATACTTTTCAATTGATGCATTTCAGATTTTATTGTGGTGCTCACCTGTTACATCCACAGATCTATTAGGGCCTTTGCATTTGAATGGATTAGAAACAAAGAGAAAAAAATTACATTACTGTTTTACCCAAATCTAAACCAGAACTTTGTCCCTCCCTTCTTTTTTTTATTATGAAGACGACATCGAAATTTGTTTACTTGGATAAACTTTTCAGGTCTCTGACTTTCTACATAGTACACATAGTTTTTTTTAAAATAAATAGTTGCGATTTTATAAATCCCAATGAAGATAATTTTCTGTTAAAAACCTTTAAAACTATTATGAGAATAAACTTTGGTTTGCAGTGAAGCACATCTCATCACAGGCGGAGTTTATTTTGTTTTGTTGCAGGAATGCCATCTCCTGTTTAAAAAAAAAGTATCTTGAATTTTTATCGACATATTATTCTCACAAATATAGTTCAGTTATTTGGCACTTCCCTTGGAGTTGCGACACAACTTTGAATCGCTGCCGGTTGGTGTTTATATTATTGACAAAGAACTTTGTGCATTATTGAATAATCCACTGAATCATTAATAAAGGTAGTTTTTTCCTTTTAGTTTATTGCTGGTGATAAAAACAGGGTGACTGGTAGTATCAAAACTCTCGACATAAAGATCAATAGAGGTAGTAAAGACAATTAAGCAGATTATTTTTCCTGTAAAGTGAAAATTAGCAAGGCATTTAATAATTTCTAAAAGTTTTATGATACTGATTCCAACAAAAGGAAGTTAAATAGTGACTGCTTCGTTAATGCTTGTTTTTCAATATCGATTATTACATTATTATCTTGTTACATTTTCATTTCTTTTAAGTGTTCAATATCATACAATACTTTGAATGTTATTCACTAAATCACTTCGCAGTAAAATATTTGAATAGAAATGTAAAAGTAAATGAAAGTTATAATTCATTCTTCAAAAACTATCAAATTATAACTTGATTAAAAAAATATTCAATTACATCTATGGACATATGTTGATATTTCTTATTATATGTGAAATGTTTCTTATTAATGTAATTCATATATATTTGAAAGAAATCGCAAAAAAGAAAGTATAGTGAAAAGTATGAAATACCAGATTAATAATTGACATTCTTTTTTATCATTTCAGTAAGCTCCCGAAGAGGGAGGAGTTCGAGATGCCGACTATCAAGAATCTCAAAAACATCCATCCCTCCTTTGGGTAAGTGGAACCACCCATTTTCTCTTTTGTCCGGGGTTGACCTCCATTTACAGTAAGTGAGGTCATCTCTTTTTTTCTGTATGTCAGTACTGTGTGATTTCCCCCCTCTCTATCCCTACCTCATTTGAATGAGACATCCCACAAATAGTCATTGAAGTTCGTTCAACTACAAATCTTTTTCCAAGTTAAAAATATCTTTTGAGTGTGCGAAACATGTTTCAGCTTTCCTTTAATTGACGCTTCTAATGAATCAGTGCTCTTACCAATGTTCAAAAATTCATTTATCCTTTAAGAGTTAAATACACCATATCTAATTGAATGGCAGATCAAAAGATACACAATTATCAAATAAATATGAAAAAAGATTTAATAAAATATAAACGATTTCCTTAATTTGAGTAAAATCAAAAACTTTATTTTTGAAGTTTCAACTTTTATGGTGTTGTCGCATTTTGCTATTATGGTACAGAATTATTGCTTTGATTTAAAAGGACAAATCAGATATAAGAGATTACATAAATATTATAAATCTTCAAGAAGCATTACAATCGCTAAAATAAACAGAATTAATGGATGCAGAAAATACTTCCAATAAAATTAATTTGATAATTTAAAAAAAGTTATCAATTAATCAATTGTCAAATTAAATTTTTAAGGTAAGATGAGAAAACATAAGTTCTTATTTTATAACCCAGGACATTGAAGATTTTTACATTAGATTTATATAATTGGAGCTGTGATTACAGTTATGATTAGAGTACTATATTTTCCCAGTCTCAGTGATCTACAATGTTGTGTGTGAGTGTTCTCCGATACGGATGTACGCTACCATGGGATCCATGAAGTACTCTAGGGGAAATATTATGAAAAAAATTCAGGTAATCCGGACAGTAGACTAAAACTGCATTGTTCAAATATTGCAGTAATGTTCACGTAGTTGAATCTCTACAATCTTATTATACTGTGTAGATTTCGTTCAAAAGTTACACGAACTTTTTTACATTCTTGACAGCAACAGTCAGATACATTGCAGTTTAAGATAGAAGATTATGATCTTTTATCATAATAGAACAGACGGTTATATTGCCAGTGCTAGGAAAAAAACCCAGAAATCGTAAGCATCATAGGTAAATTGATTTATTTTAAAGTATGAAATTAAACTATATCAAATTCCTGTGGATCATTGCTGATTGGTTACAAAGGAATTGAGGATATGCTTTTCTTCTATAAAGTTGCTGTAACAGTGAATAGTGACAGTGGCTAGGATTTCACGTGCAGATGATAAATATAAATAACGTGACCAGATCGCACTAGAACTAAATAAAATTGTTTAATAAAATAAAAGTTACCATTTCGAGAAGCCCGTAATGAACGGCTCTCTTCATCAATCTGAACACGGTTACTCAAAAACCGAACATTCTAGAAGATTGAATTTTAGAGGTAAGTGGTACAAGGAAGAGGTAAGTGTATAAGATGGACCGTAAGTAGGGAATAAGGGTCAAAAACCTTCAATATATGGGAAAAGAAATGGAATCTCCTCAAATCTAAACTGAAAACATAGAAACACATTAAAAATAAAGAAAAAGAATAAAGAAAATTTCATGTGCTGGGCTTTGCCAGCGTCAATGAATTTCTTATGTGCAGGTAAATAAAGAAAAGCGCCTAAAAATGTCTAAACACATTAAAAAGTGAGACCAATACATTTTAGTTTAGATTTGAGAAGGTTCCATTTCTTTTCCCACTTGACCTCAATATATCTCCGTTACGAGACTTGCTTTGTTCGTAGTGACTACTCTCAACTGATGATCGCCGTAGCAGCGTGAAACAGGCTGTCTTGAGATGTCACTTATGAACATTGATCTCACTTTTTAATAAGTGAATTATCACTTTTTTTTAATAATTTGTTATGAGGGCATTCGAAAGTTGAAAATGCCACTAATTTCTTGTTTAAATCCAAGTTTTGGTAATCTTAATGTTTCGTCTTGTAGCTGGAATCAGTTGCGGAGTCTTAGATATTTTCAAATTTATAAATTTACTGATACTTCTCGTATATTAATTACCTAACTTTGAATCTGAAATGCCCCCTTGAAATTCTCAAATTAATTTTATGATAGTACTCATTCTAAATTTGTATTTATAAAAAATGTATTATTATGTGAAATAAAAGCAAGTTTATTCCACGTAACAAAGGTTTTAATTTCAATTGTTTTTAAGAATAGAAGCAATAAACAATAATTTATTATAAACAATATTATTACCCATGTTCCTTCATAGATTTTACAATCATCCTATTTACAATAAACAAAAATTGTACGGATATTTGTAAATTTGTAAATTTGTAAGAAGAGTCGGAGAAATAACCAATCACAGTGCAGCGTTGGAACACATCAGGCGTGACGTCATGCCCATGTTTAAACATGGCGTCTATAATATTCGTCCCACTTCACCGCGACGGAGCGCGATTACACAATTATTATCAGCGTATTGAGATTTTCTTTCCCACATAAATGAAATTTACACTGAAATGCAGGAAGTTCATGCGTCAAAATTTATCAGAGAGTTTATAAAACCTCGGTTTTTACATAATTTCGGCTGTCTAGCCGCTTCCTCACTACTCAACGAAGTAGGGGAACACGTGCCGTCATTGTTGCCCAGACAGGATTATTGGTATTGGCTGTTGGACATTTGTTATTGTGATTGGTATTGTTGAAACTGGTAAATCAATTTTTTATTTTATTTTATTTTAACAAAATTTGGCTTAGTCATTCAAATTATATGTGGGCTGTCATGGCTTTTAAAAGGCTTTTTTTTTTTTAATGACTTTCGGAAGTCATGACTTTTAAAAAATGAGCTTAGAACATCTTTTTCAATCTTGTGTTTTTCAAAAATTTCAGGGTATTTCAAAAATATGCCATTTGTTTTACTTCCGTTAATATAACCTCAATTTTGACGAGCCTTTTAGGGCAGCAGGTTGCCATTATGTTTCATAATTAGAAACCGCAGCGCTGACTACTGTGAAAGTGGTAAAACAATTTTTTTTTTATATTTTTTTATTTTAACAATATATAATATTATTTTAACAACTAAGCCGATATTCAAATTACACGCGGGCTGTTATGGAAGTCATGGCTTCTAAAAAAAATGAGCTTAGAACATCTTTTTCAATCTTGTGTTTTTCAAAA
>JAFIDM010009631.1:109332213-109360700 GCA_023159025.1 Thereuonema tuberculata
TTACTCTATTCGGTGTTTGTGTGTTCTCTTTTTATTTTATTTTTGACCTTGTACTTTTTCTGAGTGACTTGTAATAAAGTAACTCAGAAAAAGTACAAGGTATGAACAAATTGACATTATAATCAAAGTAGCAATATGACTTCATGTATTCAAAGTTCATTTTCTCAATACTGTAATGGGTGCAGTTAGAACACTATAATTCTGGACCAGCGAACTGACGAGACCTACAGCATTACTCTCAAAGAATATTACAGAATGTTTATAATGCAACTATTACTTGTGGGATTGTATCAAAGTAGAATTTTATTTACGGTTTGCTAAAACAGCTCTAGCAGAAAAAGTGAGTTTTGGAGTTGGCTCCTCCATATTGC
Source organism: Thereuonema tuberculata (assembly GCA_023159025.1). NCBI lineage: Eukaryota > Metazoa > Arthropoda > Chilopoda > Scutigeromorpha > Scutigeridae > Thereuonema > Thereuonema tuberculata. The sequence goes on from JAFIDM010009631.1 coordinate 109,332,585, forward strand.
ATAACTTCTCCAATTCTTATATTTTTAAAAATAAAACAACCACAATAAAAAAAAGTTAGAAAAAAGATCTCTTAAGCTTTCCATCAAATATTAAATAAAGTATAAATTAATGTTTAGAGAAAAAAAATGCTTCTCTTGCCTCATATAAAGGTCTACTGAGCAGTTTTTACTAACTTCGAAGCTTCCAAGATGTACTACTGATAAACTATTGACTTTTGGTAGGTCCTCTTACATCATAAAATGTTTGCATTAACAACTGATATACCCAAACTTTTTATAAATATTTTCCATTCCATTTCCCCACCCTTCGGGAACTTAATACGCATTATAAAATTTCACTTTCTAACAAAATAATTAATAACGGCCTTTTTCGCCGTTAAAAAAGTACATGAGTACATAATATACAAAAACAGTAACTTCTGAAGAGATTACATCGGAAAGAGTAGTGAAGTTCATATTTAATCGGTTAAATACAATTAATTTCGAACTCTACTGCATTAACAATGTAATGAGTATAATAAATTAAAGGGCCTGGTAGCCGAGTGGGTAAGGGCGCTTGGCTGCGGGTTGGAGGTAGCGGGTTCGATTCCCGGCCTCGGCAGAGGACGGGAATTTTTCCACGCTTCTTTCTCCTCCAAACGGGCCCTAGGGTCTACCCAGCCCTCTATAGAATGGGTACCGGGTTTCTTTCCCGGGAGTTAAAGGCGGGCGAGCGACGGGCCGACCCCCCCGTCCTCAACTTTGTCCCGTAGGTTCTGAACACTGGAGCCTACCCTCCAGTTGCATTGCGCGGTCCTCTGGGCCTGATCGCAACTTTAACTTTATAATAAATTAAAATAAATAATAAACAAAAAAGTTAAATTACCTCGATGAAATATCATTAAAAAAATAAACATCTTTAATATGTTAGAAACAGACAGAAGAAAAGGGTTAAAAGAAGTTAATGCAATTTTAAATCGAAATACCATAGATGAAGAGAACTCAAAAACTACTTATCTTAAGTAGCTTGATATTTATTGATATGTTTAATTTATTAAAAGCAAGATATTTACTTGTATCAAAGTCTGTCATGTATGAAGAGTTAGATGTCGAAAATTGCCAAAATATGTTGCCTTAAGATCCTTAATCGTGATAACTCAATAAATGTTTAATCTTAACAGATAAAACTTATGTATTTTAAGCTAATGGATGATCTCATGTTGTACATAACGAGGAAATATGTCAATCACAACAATTCAAAACTACTGATCTCAGTTTAATGATACTCTGATGTGACTCACTTTAATCTTTTCAATGATTTTCTATAAATTCGGCTATAAGGGTCAAAAACATCCAATTGCACGACTCTCGTTTTTAATTAAATGATTGTTAAACAGTATTATAGCTTTAACTGTAATAAAAGAGTTGTTTAATGTGTGTTAAAATTAATTTGATAAAAAGATAACAACACAAACGATCACATGCTAAAATATTTAAAAAAATACTTAAAAAATGTGGAGCCTTTCGGGTCCCTTTGCGGGCAATACCCCTTTTCAACACCTTAGGTACATGAAGCCTATCCTAGATTCATGTGCTTTTACCATTAAACTAAGATAAGTACTTTTGAGTTATTGTGATTAACTATAAGATTCTTGGTTTTTTTGGGGTTTTTTGTGTGCGTCTTCTGGAAAGTTTTTCAAGGACTTTCCAAAAAAACTTCTCGGGAGTTGCTTGGGATCATTAAGATCTCTTTCAAATCGAACAACGGTGTTTTTAATTGTTTATCGGTCTAAAATAATAAAGAACGAAAAAATAAAATTAAAATAAAGATAAAAAGTTAAAATTCTTTGCTAGAAGATTGTACTTTTTATTAGTAAAAGAAAAAAAAAGAAATATTTATTTTCTACAATAAGTGACAAAATTAAAAAAAAAATAATAATAATAAATAAATTACAGGGCTCATTCAAAACCATTAGAAAGAGATGCAGGCTGACATTTCGAGAAAAGAGTTGCTAGTATGAAATTATGAAGTGAATATTAAGGGGATGTCCATTAATTACGTGAGGTGTTTTTTAAAAAATTTGGACCCCCCCTCCCCCTTGGTAAGATTTCAAAAATTTTAACAACCAAAATAAAAAAAACGGAAATCTTCCTTTAATAACCAAAAAAAAAAAAACGGAAATCTTCCTTTAACAACCAAAAAAAAACGGAAATCTTGCTTTACGTTAGTAAAGCAAATCAAGTTTACGTGAGATTTTCGTTGACCCCCCCCCTCCCCCTTGGTGAGATTTGGTGAGGTTTTGCCGGACCCCCCCCCCTCCCCCTTTTGACCTCACGTAATTAATGGACGTCCCCTAAGCTCGAATCACATATCAAACAGACAATATAAACCTCGTTGTTTGGAGTCCTCACCGTGTCATTGAACATCGCACATAAAACCAAGATTCGTTAAGCAATCTGAAAAGAGTTATGTGAGTATTGAGTTATCCGTCCTAACCATAGTGGTACCTGTTTCACATATGAGACAACAATTACAAATTTGTTACTTTCACGAAATCATTCACTGAGAAGAATTAGTGTTGCAACTGGAAAGTATTTACGTTATGCATCAGAAAATGCTTTTTACTTGGTAAATATTGTCAATAATAGAGTCGCGTAAGTGTGGTGTAGCTATCACTTATCCTTTAACTATCGTGATTGTTCTAGATGGTTGTCTCTCTTGAATCCTAAAGTTACAAGAATATTCCTACTACAATAAGATTATCCTGTTACATTTTGCATAGCATTTTGAAGTTTTGCATTCAGTTCATCAGAATTTGCCTGGAATATTTTTAGTTATTTTAAAATCAGATTTCTACTTATCGTCAATATCTACTAAGGTTTCGAAAAGGTCTGACAGCAAGCCTAAAGAATCTTCTGTAACTGATTCTCAAAAACTTCGCGTCGGATAACACATTGCCATCCGATCATTTAGTCAGATAACCGATGCTAAGTCAACATCAATAAAATAGCTTCTATCCGATTTCTTCATCGTACGTCCGAAATTATGGGACGTGTAGAAGGTTTATGAAATCGGCATTAATCCCGTTTCTGGGTAAATCTCCGATTGGTGATTTTGGACAGGTTCATCAAGAGAAATGTTGTGCAGAAATCATTGAAATTAAAAAGTTACTAAATTTAGTGAAAATTATGAAATTTAATTATTTAGGAAGCTGATTTAAGTTATATATTGTAATGTAAGACTGAGACTGAGACTTATGGTCTCGGACACCATTCGTTGGAGCCGAGACATATATGTCGAACATCTGACGGGCCACCGCCAATTTACTGATTAAAGAGCAATAAATATTAAAGAATAATAAATAAAGAAAAAAAATGAGAACAGAATTCTATCTCTCTCTTCTTCTTTCCCTCCTTGTCTTTAAGAAGCGATCAGCTCTTGAACTGCCCCATCCTAGCCACTCGGCTAGGATCTCGGGTCTCACTCTCACAATCTTCTTTTATCTTCATTTTTCCTCTTAATAAATTTTTAAAGTATTTACTTTCATAAAAATAAACTCTTTCTTTTAAAACATTATTGTAAGAATTGAAACTTCTTGAGACATACCATTAAAAAAAAAAGTTGGTAAGAATTTGATAAGTTCATTATATACATTCTGGAAGATATTATTAATTCTAAATACCTATTATAAGCTTTAGCAATAAAACTATTCCATATAAGAAATGATGTTAACAAAACAATGTATTTGCATATTGAATTGTAAAATTGAAATTCGTGATTTTAGAAAGTTATTTAAATCGTTCCTCAGTAAAAAAAAAAAAAAAAAAAAATCATTAAAGTGAAATAGCCGTTCCAGCATGGCCGAGCGGTCTAGACGACGCGACGGTCTGCCAGTGGCTGTTGTGTTGGAACCTGGGTTCGAATCCCGGCGTGGGCATGGCTCTTTCTTTCTTCTTCTGTGTTTCGTACGTTTCTCCCCTGGGACTTACTATCTCAGGGTTATTTCGGGACGAGATGTGAAATCTCGTCCCCCTTTTGAATTTCCTAGCCTCCCCCTGACGTTGTCAGGTAGGGTTAGTCTGTGGTCCAAAGTTGGCCAAAGTCGATGAAAGGAAGGAAAGTAAAATAAATAAATAATAAAACTGCCACACTAAACTTTTAATTTTAACAAGAAAACCTCTCGAACATGGAAATGGCCAATTTTAATGAAACTTCTTAGGATTACTATATAGGTTTTACTTAATTAAATTACCAAAATCTTACGGACGTAATCGAAACGAAAGAGGTGAAAAAAAATAATAATAAAACAAAACGTGATAGCTGTTCCCTTCTGTTAACTTACTCCCTCAGCCTTTCGTAATGGTTGTCTACGTGCATATACGAAAGATTTTATAAGCAGTTACTTTTGCATGTACGCAAAAGATTTTAACTGGTACTTTTATGATGTTAATACGTCAAATTAAGAACGGATTTATTTCATTAAGTAATTCATATTTCTTCAAAACTTACATTTTGTCATGATAAATTTCATTTCCTTCAGAAGTCTGAATCACAGCACACAAACAAAAAGAAATTACAACAATAAAGAAATATCTATGAATATCAATGAAATACGAAATTTATTATCAAATTATTGAAAAAAAAATAAAAATATAAACTTCAAAATAACTTGAGGAAATACAGTATAATGCTTTTAGAAAATAAAAATGCAAATCCTTGATTTATTAAGATTTGATTAAAGATTCAAAATTTGTTGATTTCAGTTATTAAATTAGCAAAAGTAGAAGCACTTTAAATAAAAATACCTACTAAATAAAAATATATGCTTAATTTTCAATTAAAAATTCCCTTTGCTTGAAAAAGAAAAGCTAAAACTTAATTGTGAATATTATTAGCAGCTGATGTCTGTTTGATTGCTTCGTATATAGTTAATCATTATTTATTGTTGCAACGATTAATGGGAAATTAGCTTATTTGCTTACAAACTTGTTATAAAAGTGTAAAATCTTCTGATAACTTCCTTGGTTCTTTTCTATTGTAATGTAAGTTTATACGCTTAGAAACTATTCATTATACGAGTTTCATTGTTCATCATTAAAATGAGGATTTTATGTCATTGGTGGTTTGTTTGTTTTTTTTATTTGACTGACAATAGTTGAATGCCTTTACTCAATTAATGTTAATGTTAATGTCTTCATGATTGAAACTAAATACTGAATTGAAGCTTTCTTTATTACAATATTTTCCTATATCTTGTATGCTCTATAATCACTTATTTCACTTTCTCCTTTATCTTTTAAGTTTAAATAAAATTATTATGGCGGTGTGCACCAAACTTCAGTTAACTTGAAGGACTGCAGTTTGGACGGAGCTAAAATTAGTGGGGGGTGCTGCTCCACAAAAATTTTAGCCTTTGTTTTAAAATTGTGTGAAAGGAAACATGTATAAAAAGAACATTTATTCAAAAACTTGATAAATTTCTTTTTATACATGTTTGTTTACTTTCACACAATTTTAAAACAAAGGCTAAAATTTTTGTGGAGCAGCACCCCCCACTAATTTTAGCTCCGTCCAAATAGCAGTCCTTCAAGTTAACTGAAGTTTGGTGCACACCGCCATCAGTCTTTCAAAATTTATTTGATTAAAAAAAACAACAACCTTTTTATTGTTTTTCATTGTCTTAGTTTTAGTTTACTGTTAATGAATGAACATATAAAACGTGCTCCTTAAGTTTGATTCCAGTTTATACCTCTGGATATACTTAACCCACTGAAGTGAATTTAATCTAGATATATGGCACATTGTAGCAGTTTACAACGCATAAATGCAGCCCAAAAGAAAATTCATTTTTTTGGAGGGATTAAAAAATTGTCAAACTTAAGTCAAAATGGCGTCTCGAATGTCCCTAAGTGCAAATCGCGAGCTAATTGCCTCACCATAATTGCTCAGCATGCTTTTAACAAATTGCATGCGAGTCATTTATACTGTAAAACGCCCGTCTCTTCTGCTAATGGATCACCAGGCAAAAGAAAAAAATGTGTCGACATTGAAGTAACTCTATCAAATCCTAGTGACAATGAGTAACTGGGAAAGCAAGTGCAAAATGTCTCTAAGGAGAATCAACGAGATTTTGAATAAAAGGAATTTTCTTTTTCAAATTGATTTAAAATTTTTCAATTTTTTCAATTTTTATTTGAAAAAGAAGGCCGAGAAAAATTTGATTTCATATTTTCTTTTCTTTTATTAAAATAAAATAAATGATTAAGGAAATATTATTGATAATATGTATCTAATTTGATCTCCGGAAAAGACTTAGGAATGTTTTTCGTATCGTTGGCCCTTGATGTTTTTTAACTTTACGAATAAGATACAGACACTCCCGCCACTAGGATACTTTCTCGTCCTTATGTAATATATCGAAGCCTATTTTGGGCTCTATTGTTTTAGACTTAATAATCCTATCACAAGAGAAAAACATATAAAATAGTTTAAACATAGTAAACTTCAGATCCTTTGAATTATCCTAGCTGAGGAGATGTGATATAACCTAGCTGCTGAGATGTCTTAGGATGCTTAAGAGATCTGGAACTCGTAATGATTCTAGAAGAAGAAGCAAAAACAGAATGCTTTCTTTTTTGCGAGATACTGCAGTCATGGAATTGAAGAATGAAAGTAGATGAAGAATTACTAAGTAAAAAGCCGCTAGTTCAAGTACGGTTGAACATTAAGATAATGCTGGTCATCACCTCATGGATGCCAATTATGGATGTATTAATAGTTAAGATACGGATTGTGATTTACTTTATGTCAGTATTTACATTGACGTTTTGTCAATATTTATGCAATGAATATTTTTTTCAAATTAATAAAAATTTTATTACAACTTTTATAGCTCAAACTATATTCTTTTGCTGTTTTGACATTAGAATTTAATACGAATTAAGAATAAATGTGTTTCATCTTCTTCATTATTCGTCAACTGAAGCTACTCAACAGTCAAGAGCTCAGGTTAAGGAGTTCAAATTAATGACAAAAAAGATGATTTAGCAGTCTTACATAATTTTTTTTTTACTTTGAAGATAAATTTTGTAGAGAAATATACAATAAATTTTCAAATTCCAAAAAATAGAAAAATAAAAGAACTGTTTATCATTATTTTTATCATTATTTTTTCCAAAACAGACAGCTCCTTAGCGTGAAATTTAATATCATAGCTTTTAAATTCAAGTGATTTCACCTAAAGATCGCCAACCAGTATGAAATAGTTATCATAGAGTCTGGTTTGGATGGTTATATTTACACATTGGAGTCTGTATCTTATTTAGCTGACAAAATTGTGAATGATTTATTTCCTACAGCTTATGAAAGTAGGCAAGCTCCTGTATTTTCTTTCTGAAGAAATCTACATCAAATCCTGTTTCTATATAAAATTATTAAAAGGTTCTATAAGTCTTAGTTCAAAATTGTTGAAAAGTACGATTTAAGTTAAACTTTGACGATGAAATTGAAACCATGAAAAAAAAATAATTTTTCTTATTTTTCCCATTGATTACAATGTGATCGCAAGAACTTTATCATTTTCACTCCAGAATATCCTGTAATAGATTCTTGACCCATTGGGTATTTTGGTGATATACATTTCAAATATTTAAAAAAAAGGGGAAAAATTCACAAAAATATTACATCTCTTACTTACGCACGCATAAAATAATAAATAAGTAAATAAATAAATAAATAAATAAATAAATAAGTTAAGTGCGCCAAATAAGTCCATGTAAACCATTAAGACCAACTAATGGTTTCTATAGAACTGGCGAATAATTCCGATAGTGGGCTACAGATCCTTGATCGGGATGCTCTGCTTAGTGTTAAGATACATCAACCATTGCTTGGTTCTCAGTGAGCGTCCGTGCAGAGAGGAAGAAAGCTATGCGACTCATTCTGATTTAGCTGATTACTGAGACGTTTGATTTACAGCTGAATAAGTCAGTTTTCAATGGATAGTTTTAATGTTTTCTTTTCTTTAATAAACGATATTTTCATTCAGTCACTTGTGTTTTCTTAACGTAAAATTCTGAGCTGCTCCAGAATTAAAAAAAAAAATAAGGAAAAAATTCAGAGCTGGTCTTATTTGAATCCCCTGGTCCAATTTGCATTTGTCAACAGACCGAAATTATAACGACAAAAAACTAAATTTTCCACCAAAACTATAGTTTGCTTTTCTCCATGAAATCAACTTGTAATTATGTTTAATTTGAAAAAGGTCGGTCCACCAACAATCAATTATCAGAGAATCAATCCTTATCATGGTCTTATTTGGAGCACTTACCTTAAATAAGACAAATGAAAATAAAATTATAAGAACACACTTTCTTTTAAAAGAATTTTTTTAAACTGAAAAATAAATTTGTAAAAATTTAATTTTTTTAAACTAAAACTAAAGGACTAGATTAAATTTCAATTAAATGAACATAGTAGAATTTAGCGATTAATAATCATTATTGATAAACTTAGTCATTATAAATTTGCTAAAAACAGAAATCTTGAATTAATCTTTAATAAAAAAAAATAGGTAATTTCAATAAAAAAAAGCGAAAATACTTTTGAATTTGAATAAAAGCCATCTAACCAGCCATTGTTAATGCTTAACTAATTTCTTGAACTTTCTTAAGAGAATTAACAGCCTTAAGGTATAGTGATTTAAAGTCAATGTTTACTAACGATTTCTAGTCAAAAATCATCGTTAATAAACTAAATATTCAAATCTCATTATGTTCAAATCGTGCCTTTTGATCTTTGTTGATGACGTCTGCTTTTTGATCTCTGATCCTTTTTGATGAGGTTCACTGCGACAATTACAGAGAAGATCGTGACATCGTTTTGCCTGTCTCCAACCGTTCGATTGACCTTTGATCAGCAAATGGAGGAATCAAAAAAGATGATGGGAAAACCAAATACCTGATTAAGGTTTAAGGATGTTCAAATCACAAAAGATTCTACCCAAGACAAGTATTAGAACATTTTTTTTTCTTTCGTTCATATAATCTCTGGTGATTTACCGTAAACCTTTCTAATCGTTTCATACATCTTGTAATTTTAATATCTGGCACTTAAATTCATTTATTAAATAATATTTCCCAATTATTTTTTTTTTTATCTCCAAAATCCATCCATTTTATCCATTTATCTCCAAAAGTCGTTCCATTTTCCAAAATACAGCAGTTCTATGTTGAATTCTATGTGATGTATTTTGTCTGATTGCCATTCGATAATAATTCTTGTTATTGTCATTTCTTACTAAGGAAGCAAAGAATTAAAAGAATTTTCACTGTTTATGTAATTTATTTATTTTTGTTTTATTTCTCATTAAAAAATAACGCTGACAAAATCTCTGTTATTCTGAATAGTGGAACATTTGCAGAAAAAAAAATGATCTCTAGAATGTTTTTAATTTTTGTTTTCAATTAGTAAAGTTGGCCAAATTATGGGGCCATTTGATCTTGAGATCTAAATAGTTACGTCAAAATCTTATGATTCAGTTTTATTCCGTTTGCTCATCAGAAAAATTTTGAGGAGCAGACGCACGGAGAAACAGAAAGACGAAAATTTTATTGACTACTTCAATAAAAATGTGGTTGTTTTTTTTTATCAAAAATAATGTTTTATACACTGACTGTATTTAGCTGTCAAAGGATATTATGAGATTGGGCTAAGGTTTCAAATGCCCTTCAATTACTCATCAGAATGATTAAAGGCTTAATTCGAAGTACTCATATCCGTCTTAATCAAGATACTTAAAAAAAGTGTGTATCTAAGAAGCTGAAAGTTTGTTTTCAAAATCCAAATTGGTTTTGAATAAAACCATGCAGATATTCGAAAGTTGGCTCACCAACTATATCTTTCTTGTCGTGTAAAATATTTTTGGAGACAGTGTAAAAGTAAAAAATTAAATAAAAATTATTATTCAAGATTTTTTGCTTCAATATTTCTTGATTCAATGATTACGTTTCGATTTTTTCTTTTTTCTTAGTTCTGATATATGCTTTTTATTATTTCTAAAAAAAAAAAAGAATTATTTCAAAGCTTTCGATGTTTCATGATAAGATAGAGTCAATAGGCAGCTGCTTGTCTATTCGTCACGACACTGAATGGCTACAATACAGATTAATTGACTGCATTGAACGGATTCGTACAGTTAGCCACTATTCTTATTCAAATGAGTTAATTTGATTTGTGTTAGTGCATTTTTTTCTTTCTCCTTGAAATAGAGTTAGTTGGAGATCAGTTAATGAATTGCTGATTTCTAGTTGTAGGAATTCTATTGAACATTATGCGAATTATAAATTGGAAGTATTGATTTTGAACTAAAGATTAAAAAAGTATATTAGAATATATTCATCGTAAATTTCATCAATATTCTAAATATCGTAGAGCGATTGCAATTTAAATTATTGAACATTGCAGCATAGAATATTTTGTTTAAATAGTTTTGTAAACTGAATTAAATAGTAATCAATAATAATTTCTTCATTAATATTTAAGAAAATTTCTCATTTTCATTCTTTGGCACGTATTAATTTATTGTTATTCCCTTTACAAATGTCGTTGATCGTTGATCTAAAGCTTGTTCTTTAATGTTTAAGAAATTATGATACACTAACATAGTCAGGATCAGACAAGATGTGTGTGTGTTGGGGGAAGTTCTGAACAAAGAAAGAAGAAAAAAAAATACTTATTTATTTTTTTACGTAGAATATTAGAACAAAAGCATTATCAGTTAGTAAAGTAAGTATTTTTTAGGTTTTTCAATAATTGTTTTTAAAAATCAATTCAGATTTATCAATTCTATTCAGATCTGTTAAGAATTCTAACGAATCGGAGATCGTTGATCTAAAACTTACTTTTACGTATAATATCCAGACCCGACCGATCTGTCTTTCATTACAGAACCTATTGAGGCGCGACATGTATCAAAGAACACTGTAAAGTTATTTCAAGCTATTTCTAAAAACCACTGCGAACATACTATGCCAAATATAGTATTTATCACGTTAGTTTAAGAAATCTGAACAAATCCAATTTCAGAAAACTGTAAATAAATAAATAAATAAATAAATAAATAAATAAGTAAATAAATAAAATTAATTAATTCTGAATTCACGCTTGTCCAATCTTTAATATGCTGTAAATCAACAATAATATCAATAATAGCAAAATCAACCATATATTGTTCTCTGAACTGAAACAGATGTTTCACGAAAAAGAAATGTTTAATAAAAGTAGCTTGTTCTTTAATGTCACGTTATTATATGAAATTTTGAATGATTTGTTCAATTTCTACAAACTTTTCTAACTTGTAAGTTAAATTGGGAACATAGCGGTCGAAATTGTTATCTTAACTCTTAAAAACCATTCTCAAGAAATCAATGAGACAATGCTAAATGATATGGAAAAAAAATCGAAATTTGCATCAAATTCTGGAGCATGAAAACAAAAATTATCAGTCCATTTTAAAATTGCAAATAAAGTAATTGCATTCCTTTATCAAAAAATAAATAAATAAATAAATAAATAAATAAATAAATAAATAAATACGTATCGTGCTTTGCAATCCAAGAAGAATGATTTACTTTTACACAAAATATACTGATATTTTAAATATATATAAATATTAAATTTAACAGTGTTAAATTCAGCATATTATACTTCTCGAATTAGTATTACATGTAACATTAATTATTTATTTGATTCTGTTATGGTTTTGGCTCATTGCAAGTTTGTTTCCAGTTCTTGCAGTAAATGGACTGTAAGTAGAAAATTCAATTTGCTGCTGGGCTACAGGGAGCATTACGATAATTCAAATGCTTAAGGCATCATTCCGTATTTCATTTCGTACGAAAAACAATTTAATCCATCTTCAGGCTGAAGATATTAAGCCTTCTTTAGAAATATCATAATTTTAAACATTAGGAAATAACTACAGGAAATAACTACAGCAAGCATTTTAAATAGAAAACAAGTTTAAATTCTTGAGAGAAATTCTAAATGAATATTAAAAAAAATAATATTTCAAGTCTAAATTTATTTTCTCTTTCTCTAACTATTTAAACTAAGTGGGGTGTTTTTATTTTTATTTAATTATATTTAATGGCTTACGTTACCTAATTTTTTCGTGCAATTAAAGACATTGTAAATAGATCAAATTCAATGTAATTCGTCGAAAACTGTTTTTGTTTTCCTGTGAACTTTCCGATAACTAAACTCCATAAAATTAGATTTTACAATTAGTTGAATAATTTCATGCTGTTTTCGCACCCTTTCAAGAACAATATGGCTTTAGGTACTACCTAACTAAATTATAACTATTAATTCATTATTGAAATAAATTAAATTGCAGCTAATTCAGTGCGCGTTCATTTTAAGTTGTGGTTTTGCTGAAAAGAGGTATTTAAATCCCACCCAGATATTTTAATAAAGAATCAGGATTCTTTCAAAATCTGGTTAACTACCGATATGTATAATCAATAATACAACGTACAGAGTAATGGTATTTCGTAAAAGTAGATCTAGTGTTTAGATTTTATTTGCTAAAGAATGTAGGAAAAATAAAAACAAAACTGGTGTTCTTGATTTACCTACTTTTGAGCGACCCATTTGGTAGCTATTGTGATAGCGACAAAAATCGATAGCTATTGCGTTTGTCCTTTCCGTCCGTCCGTCCTTATCTGTCCACCCCTAACAACTCCCGAATCGGATCGGCAAACGGATTTCACAATCGTGTTCAGAGGCCCGAACACCGTAGTATTAGGGTATTTTCAGGGGTCAACGCTCCGCCATGTTCGAGATATTTCGCATTGTTTTCATTGAATTTCCGCTATTTGCTTAAATGTTAGAAAAGCAACAGTTTTAATTGAATTGTCAACTATAGCTTCATCAGTAAAGCCTCGGACTCATATGCTAAAAATTGTAAGTTAGAATTCGGATATCTACTGTTTTTTTGTTTTGTTTTTAATCATTTTTCCTGAATGTCCGCGTGGATTTTTTTTTCTTTCTTATTTTCCTAACTTTTCTTTTTTTATTTTTCCTTATGTTAATGCACTTCCAATTTTATTATTATTATTTTTATTTTTTTATTGTTTTGGGTCGCCCTTAAATTTATGCTTTAGCACAAAATTATCTTCACTTGTTTTTAATTCAATGTAATAGATAGGATTTTTTTCCTAGTAATTTGATTGACAGCGGGAGTCTTAGAATGTCTCCGATTAGATTCTAACTGTTGCTTTAAATCGCCTGATTCCTTATCTTATCTGACAGCAGAATTTCTGAAGGAAATTGTTCTGTCCCATTTATGCAAGAAGTTAATGTGAAGGATTCCCCTTTCGGAATATCTAGATGAATAGAATAAAGAACAAAGTAGGTCTGAAGTCCCAACAGTTTCAGACTTTTCCTTTTAACTCAAAAAAACAAAAAGAGTGAGAAAAATAAACATTTTTATAAAGTTTGAATTGAGAATATGATCAAGATCAGCCAATTAGCGCTGAGAAAAATTTCATCAAAAAAAACAAAACCTTATTTAATAAAATAGGAAGAAGATAGAAGTTTTATTATTTTCAATTGTTTTGGAACTTTTGCATTATCCAAAACATCAATAAAACTAGTTGCAATTTTAAATATATCCACGCATATCTTCATAATTCGTAATCTTTGGTTATCCGATTGCAAATCCACATTCTTATTTTTTTTTTAAAAAAACCACCAAATTAATATGAACAGAATCTAAGGGAAGATCATGACTTAGGCTTCTAAATTAGATTTTAATTCTCTTTCTTCGTCCGAATAATTAACATAATACATACCATGTAAGTTGGTATGTGTGGAAGTAACTCACTCGTCTTAATGTTATAATTTCGTGTCTGTGAGTTCCCAACAACAAAAACAAAAGAAAAAAGATCTATAAAAGTCTCTGAAGAAAAATTTAAATCCATGCTTTTTTCTACTGTCGAAAATAAAATAAGGAGATGAGATGTTATTCTAAAGGAACAAGAAATACTGCATTAACAGAGACTCAATTAATAGGAATGAAAAGATCATTTAAATGCATGAAAGGAAAGTAATTCAGTGTGTTTTGAAAGCTTAATTTTCATTTCTTTATCAAGTCACATTCGAGTATTGAAGTTTATCAATAGACTTTAAGACCTTCGCATAAAATTTCGCCTTAACTTTTTTTTCCTGATCTTTTTTCCCCTTCTGGAATTATTTCTGAGCACAATTAAGTGATGCTCTACTTCTGTGGATGCTGCGTCGCCATAGTAACGCGTCTCGTAATAAAGGAGGACATTTCTATGCCAGAGGAGCTTCATACCACTTCAACTTCCAAAACAAAAGCGTTGAATAGAAAGGCGAGAGGCCTTCATGCCGAAAAGCACGTAATCTCAACCAACAAATGAGCAATTTGTTCACCTTGTTTGTTAGCTTAGCTTGGAAACGAACTCTAAATACCCTTTAGGTCATTTCATCGTAAGTCTTCAATTTAATCTAGTTTCTTTGAGCTAAAAATGTTGAAACTGTAGATTCCATTATCGAAGGAATTACATTTTTACTGTAAATATCAACAGCTAGAAGAAAAATTAAATAATTGAAGATTTCTGACAAAGGTATAGGATTAAGCAATTAAAAAAAAATCAAACATGCATCTTCTTCTTGAAAATGTCTGTTAAGCCCAGCACAGAATAAACAAAAACAATTGCCTTTTCCGACTCAAAGGCAATTGTTGTTGTTTATTCTGTGCTGGGCTTAACAGACATTTTCAGTGAAATTTGTCAGCACGTTAACCCTCTCTTTTGCTTAAATGCATCTTCTTCTTTGATACTTAACTTTGGTAAATTAACTGTCCTTTTTTCTCGATATGCATTCATTTGAGATAAAAGTAACTAAAGTTCTTCGCTAGGCTGCCAATATCAAGATACAGATTCAAGTCAATGTCAAATTTTAAAGAAAACAATTTTCCAATAAAATGGTTTCCTGTGATCTTTAAATTATCAGAAATGCTTTCCTGTGAATCAAAGAAATTATGCAGTGAAGCTCATTATTTTCGAAAATATGAATTCATGAAAGGTTGTAATTATGATAACTCGGACATCGGTAGGTATATCAACTATAACAGTATCATCAGCTGACTTCTTATTAAACTATTCAATAGCTTATTTGTTAGTGATATTCGGAATAAGCACAAAAAATTATGGCCGTCAGTATGTGCCGTCGATTAATCGTCTGAATTTAATGATGCTATTTGACTTCTTTGCGATTTTAAGAAAGAGATCGAATAATGGCAATACTATGGATTCTGGAATTCGGAAAAAAAGTGCAATGTCTAACGATTAGGATGGATTAATATTAGGATATAACTTGTAATTTTTCAACTTCTGAGAAAGAAAATAATATTATTCTAGAAAAAGAAATATCCTTTTCTAATTACATTTTTATTTGTTGAACTAATAAGTTAAATTCAGTCGAAGTTCTAATTGTTATTTTTGGAAAACATTTCCAGATTCGAACCTGTTTCCAGATAAACAAATTATAATAATAAAACAAGTAAATTGTAATGTAATAATAAAAAGTTCTGTAGGATTACTGTAGCTCGATTCCATTACAGCAGCTGAAATGGCTGCTAAAAGAAAAGTAAAATGTTCATTGTTCAAAGTTTTGTAGCCCCAGAGCCAGATAGACCTATTTGCGATACGGAAGTCATGGCTATAGAAGTCCATTTATTTTCCTCTCTTCTTTCCCCATCTACAGTTGTTCCTCTCTGCCATCTCCTGGGGTGATCTTCCCAGCTGGAACGGCTGTCTGCTGGTGCCTCATGACGTCATCGGAAGCGGAACTGCTCCAACTGAAAGCATTCGCTTGAAATGGATTCTTCAACATGTCCATACACTCTTAAACAAAGGAGTTTCTTCTCTAATAACAGTCGCATAAATTTTCATATAATAGAATGCTGTTTTTTGTTTGAAGATACTTTTTACATGCTTTAATGTTGCTTCATTTGCAATTTCGATTAGTAGTTTTAGTCTCGTTACAAATTAATGAAATGCTGAAACTTTAGAAATTTGTGAAGTGTCATAGATTATCATAAACAATAAATCAAAACATGATAAAATAATAAAAAAAATGCCAATAAGCAGTTGTTTAATAGTTCTCTATTTTTTCCCTTGTTTTTGCTATTCTACTTTATAAATATGTAATCCCTGGCCCCGCTTCGTTTTCTAGCATTTTATTAAAACAAAATCTTTACATGATATCTTTTCGTTTATCTTTGAATTTCTTAATTCCTTTGTAACTCTTTCAAGTTCAACTCAATTTTATTCTTACATGAAAATAAAATAAAATACATGATATGGAAAAATATGATTTTTATTTTCTAAACTATCAGCACGTAAAAGGTTTGTTATCATTCGCCGTAGATCTTTTCTTTCCTCTTATTGCTTTTATTCTATTTTTCCTCTCGTTTTTGGGTTAATTGTGTTCCATGTTTAGTAGCTTTATTGAACTAATGTTATGTTTATGTTTTCCGATAGCTACTGTTTTATGCTTTATTTATCTGTCTGCAGATTCTAAAGCAGTAGCTTTAAATTATGCATTAACTAGAGTAGACAAAGAGTTTATTTATTTATTTACTTTATTTTTAAAATAAATATATTTAATTATTATTATTATTATTATTACTATTGCTGCTGTTGTTGTTGTTATTATTTAACGTTATTTATTTATTTATTTATTTATTTATTTATTTATTTATTTATTTATTTATGTTTAATATGTTCTATTTGGGCATTATTGTCACTAGATATGAGCTCCGCAATGCAAACGATATCGTTGATATTACCTTATCACAGTAAGTCACATACATCAAGTTTTATTAATAAATGTCTTACCAGGAACAGATTCTGATATGAAAGTTGTTGAATTGTCCATTTTGCTAATTCGTCGTTCGGTCGTGCTACTCTTTTTGTATTTGCCTGCCATTATTGTTGTATTATCATCCAGGGTATTCCTGTTTCTTATTTCAATTTCATTTTTATTTTTTATGCAAACCTCATTCCATTGAAACATATGTATTCCTTCAAAAATCATTTCGTTACTAACTTTAACTAAGATCAATCTTAGTTTTTCTTTTACATAGCTACTATATCTCTGTCACCTATACCATATACAGAATAGAATTCACTTTGGCAATTGCGAGAGAACAGTTCTGCCACCATTTGTTTCCTTTGAGTAGCTGCTATTAGATACTGATCTTTGGTCAATGACTTCCAAACCTTGCAAAGAATGCACTGGTGTCGTTTTTCTGTTCTTGAAAGTCAACACCAACTACATAGAAAACAAATGGAGACGATTACAGGTATTCGGTTCACTGATAATCTAGTCAGGTAGATTCTCTAAATTAGAAGGAAAATACAAGATAAAAATTAACTTTCCAATTAACATTTTCCAGATACTTTTCTCCTTTGAAATAAGTTTTATAAATAAAAATTCAAGTTTCTATGTTTAATTGGGACTAATTTATAAGAAACTATTAATGGCTTAATCTAAAGTTTAATCGAGTATATGCAGGATTTCCTGAATTTCTTTTTTAGGCTATTAAGCTTTTTAAATTGTTAATTAAAAAAAAATTATCTAGATTTTTTTTATAAAATATTTCGTAGTATTAGATCTACATGTCCATATTCAGATGTGTCAGAATTTTGAATGGGATTTAAGCCAACAATTATGCTCACAGTTAATAGAGTGTTCGCTTTGTCATTCATTCATTTTGTCATTCACAATTAAAAGCTATCATATTTCATTTTTGAAGTTTGCTTTGGATTGTTCCCATGTGGGAAATTCGTTATCAACGAGTAAATAAAGCATTCGTAATTCAAATCATGATTGAAATGTAATTGCAGATGGGTAATTCTGTACATCTCTAATGATTATTTTATTCCTCCGTGTTCCCATTTTTTCACTAGAGAAAGTATTTTAAATTATTCAAAATAAGTATATATATATATATATATATATATATATATATATATATATATATATATACATAATTCAACCGTAAATGACTGAGTATGCGTACGATCTCTATTTGCGGTGTAACTTGAACCATATTCTTGATAGACATTTGAAATACATATTTCAAATTTACTGAAAATAAATTTAGCAAAAATAAATTTTTGAAATCACTATCTGATGTTTATTGTTTCGAGGGCCATTACTTCTGTTGGCAGTTTTTGCAAAATTCTTGGAAGGAAGCTACAACAATGAGATCAATTATTAGAAACTTATTTATCATAACCGTATTATCTAAATGTGTTCTATGATGAATGCATAACCATCCATTAAAGTATGTGATTCAGTACAGTTGAATGTAAGATTCTGGGAATTTCTATTTATTTATCTTTACAAAGTAAAGAATATTAAAATATCAATTTCCGTGGGATAGCACAATAGACCAACGGTAGTGGTGTTCGGCTTCCCTGCCACCCATACTCACCACATAACACTACACAAAGATATCAATTCTGTCTAATCAAAAGAAAATCCCAATCCACATTATTATTACCTTCTTTCTCATTTTAATAATGCTTACTGAATAATTTGTTGTTCTCAGCGTCCAACAGATCAGCATAGATTGGATTGTTTTCAAATAGTGCAAATAGTGATTTGTAGTAAAGAAATTACCCATTATTCATCACTCATGCAAGATGCTATCTTAACGAAATTCAAATATTTTATCGAGAGTTCACCAGCAGCCAATCACTGTACGTATTGTGGACGTTGATATAAATCTTCATCCACATTTCGTAACCTACTACATATCACAAGCCAGCAGTTGGAAAATTTGAAAATAGGTATAAGTCTATGTGGTTTACAATGATGAAATTGACAGATTAGCTTTCGAATCAGAAGAAAACTTTTTGGATTCCTCAATAGACTAAGTCTGTAAATGTAACCGCAAAAATGTAAACCATTTGACAGATTTTCTGCAAAATCAAATTAATTATATTGAATTTTCAGTCAACAACGTTAAAAAATGGATTTCGATTGCACTTTGATGGGTAAAAGAGATACGGTGTTAGAGCGATTTGTGTATTCTGACAATAGAAAATAACGAGAATGCAGAGTAAATCTTCATTATTTTATTAAAATTTTCGAAGGAGCTCTGTATTTTGTTATAGTTCATTGTGTTGGAGTAAATATTTAAGATATTGAATAACTTTTTTTTTCTCCATAATCAATAACTGCTTAGTTGGAATTGACTATAATTGAGGCATATTGAAATCAATTGTTTCCAACTTTAGTAATTCAGGTTTCTATTTCAAACAACAATAACGTTTTCATTCGATATATTTTTATCAGTTAAATTTTCCCATTTATTTTCATTTAGTCATTTAATCTCTTTCTACATCTATTTTTTTCCTGTTCCCCCTCATAGTGTGACACTGTCAATAGAGGTCGACTGTGCTGTCAATTTACCTTCGCTTAATCCCTGTCGCGTCAATTCCGGATTTAAGTCAGCGCCCTCCTTCGTATACTACGTGGATTTTCATCAACTTCTAGTTTGCTGCATCGTTTGACACCTGCCGATAGATGGCGCTATTTTTTTGTTCCCTTTATTTTTTTTCCCTACCTTACCACTACTTTCAACATTTTAAAATGAAAATGTTCGAAGCTAAATTGTAGATCTGAGTAAAGGAAATGCAAATTCTCAATTCGATCCGAAAATAGCATCCGTCAGGAAGGATAAGCATTAAATCCATTGAACCAATATTACTTTTGCCTTAATAAAATTTCCCGTACTTCTCAAGAAGAGCTTCAGTTCTGGAAGATCGAAACATTGGCTCCAAGGCTTTAGAAGAGTTTACTAGTAAAGAAAATTTCAGTACCATACAGCAGATTATTCAATAAAACCCATCTTTTTTTTATTAATTCAGAAGAAGTTATAATAGAATTTTTTTTATTTTTAACTAATAAACAAAAAAAAGATATATTGAGAGAAATTAGTCATTGTACCTTATTTCAAATATCATAACGTTTATTATTTTTAGCACAGAAAAAATTATAAAATATCATAATGTTTATTATTTTTAGCACAGAAAATATACTATCATATTAAGCGTTCTTTCATAATGTTAAAAATTATTTTTTTTTAACATTATACAGGGTTGTCCTGAAGTGGTTGGCCAAACTTGAAGGTCCGATGCAAAGTAGCAAAACAACGAAAAATGTGGAAAAAAATCAAAAAGCATTAAAAGAAGCATAAAGAAAAGCTTCAATGCTTAGACCTAGTATTTCGACCAGCTACCATTCGCTTGGATCACAGCTTCGACCCTGCAAGGTTGCAATAAACCAGTCTAAGAGCGGAGAGCTTGTTGCATGCGGGAAAGCATCGGCCAGCTAATGTGACATTGGGAATACCACCCACAGTACGTAATAATCATTCTGAAATATCTGAATGGAGCATTTCCTCACCCATGCTCATACGGACTTTTTTCGTTATTTTGCTAAGTTACATCGGGCCTTCAAGAATAAATACTGGTCTTTTTGAGAGGTCGTGTTTAATCGCTGGCAGAGGTTAAAGATTTTTCCAAATTATTTCTCCTCCGGACTGGTACTGGGTTTCACCAAGACATCTATTAAATGAGCTTATTATTTCCCACCCAGAAGTTAAAGGCCACACAGTTTTCACTAGTAGTAATTGGAGACTGAAATGTCGGAGCTTTTATCTGCTGCATACTATGCTGTCTTCCCATTCAAATGGGAAACTATCTACCTGAAGTGCACATAAGACAGAGTAAGACGAGAGATAAAGAAGATGGTTATTTTTTGATGTTGTGAAACACTGTATGGATTGTGTAAGATCATCTTTTTAAGGATGAAAGACTAACGCATTTATCTACCATTAATATGAAAGCTTTTCACTCCGTTCCATTTTCTTGATCCATTCAAAGACTAATGGAGGAAAAGAGCTCATTTTTATTTATTTTTTTATTTTTTTTTATTTTTTAAACTGAATTTTTATCGTTAATAGTATCGATAATGATTTGTAATGATGATCAAATATGCAACGACAAAATAATAATGATTGAACTATAGATACACAGAGAAACAGAAAATAAATGAAATTAAGTAATCATCTATAAACCAGTGTTGTTTCGATTTTTTGGAAAATAAATACTATATGTTTCTATTTTAAGTTATTTCGTAAAGCCTGATGAATTGATTTAACTTAGAAATCTAAAATTAAAAGTGATAAAAAATACAAATCAATCTAATGTTCCTGAATGAATGATTTACTACACATTAATTGTAAAGTGACCACGTGATATGCGATGCAACGACTATTTCAATTTGTAATTTACAACTGTGATATTTATGTTCTCTGAAATATTTTAGAGGATGATCCAACATGTTCATTACATTTAGGAAAAGTCATAAGTCTATGGAAATCACTTAATTAAACAACGATTCTGCCTTCGAATTCTGTTGGAAGGATATTTCTGTCAGTAGCATATCAGTAATCAGAAAGGGAATTATTGATGATAGCCTTGTTGATGACTCTCATTAGTGGCTTGCATAAAAACAAACCCTCTGGGTCTTTAGGGACACCGTAATGACCATCTGAACAACAGATTAAGGCTTCGATTTTTATTGGTTGCGAAGACCTTGTTTCTCAGCTCTTCTTCAACTCGAGAATACAGAATTGGAAAGCTTCATTTAATTTTGTTAAAATGTATGCAACAAAATAAGTATTCTTTATATTTTATCAGAATATGATTAAGTTTTAACTTCCTACATCAAAAAGTTCAACTTGATTTTTCTTTTCATTTGTATGTGTTCGTATTCTACCTACCAACAGTTTTATTAAAATTAGCACATTTATTTGGCATTACTGAAGATGGAGGCTAGGCAACTTCAGATAGGGATTCGGTACAAGCACTAATTTCAAAATATAATTAGTAAATCAATTCAATTATAGATGGAACTTATTCAATATGTACAAAATTTAAATTTGAAAATATTTAAATATAAAATTAGTATATAAAAGTTATAAAAAAGTTTAACCCCATGATTTAAGAATAAATATACATCCAATGAATGATATTGAATGTGTTATTAGGCAAAAATAGATATTTATTTCACTCTCACAGAAACTTCTTAAAATCAGAAACTTCTTTAAATACATCCGCATTTATACAGTACACTTGTATCTCTTACAAACTCACTAAAGAAATGTGATGATACCGATACTATGAAAAAATGAATCAATAACTTATATAAAAATTCTGAACAGTTTAATGAATAAATACAAGGAAATTTAAATGAAAAACATTAGATAAAAAACATCTTTCGATATTAAATTCAAATATATTTATCATAAGCAATGTTCCAACCGTTGACTTTACACAGAATGGTAGTATTCACTTTTCAACTTTAGAATCATTAAATTGAATACACAAAATATGATTTTGCTGTAATACACTACTGAGGAGCATCTTTCCTGTTTGTCAGCGACCTACAATCAAGAAATCAAGTAGTAGGTCAAGTAAAGTTAGAGGCCGTTCAAGTATTACGTAATTCTCAAGCAAAGTAATCCTCACTTCACTAAAAGAGTCAACTTGAATAAAAGACTTTTATTTCTATTTTCGTTTCTCGTCGAAATGAAAGAGAGAAAAAAAAAACCTCTTACATTAATGGGTAAAAATCAAGTTTCTGTAAACTACGAGTTTTGTTTTTTATTATTAGCTCTTTTTTTCTGTGTAGTTATTTCATTGCCGACCTACATTGACTTTGTTATTAGTCTTACAACTGCAATTATTAATATCTGTTAAAAAAAAATGATAATTGAAAATACTGTTGTTTTCTTAGAAGTGGATTCTGGCTCAAATAATCCTTGAGTCTGAGAATATTTTATATTTTGTCGTATTAGTTGATCGTCATATCCAAACAGACTTTTGGTGAATGATGAATTCGTAATTCTTAATCTTACAAACTTTCGAAGTTTTAAGGACCTGTAAAAAAAAAAGATTAAAGTTAAATTTTAATTTAAATGAGTTTGAGGAAGGGGGAGGGGATAGAATACATAAATCCTATCTGATTATGAATGATGTTTATAACTTTCATATCGCGGATCTAGATAATTTGATATTTAAATATACATGGAACCAGTTGTCTGCGGGCTGGTTCAATTTCCAGGGTATTTCTCCGACAGACGCGTCCTAGAGTTCACCCAGCCCTCTATAAAATAGAGACAGGAATTCATTTTGAAAATGGGAACAGGACTTAAAACGGAGGACATAGAACTGACCTAACAGACCCTATTTCATCGCGTTGGAAAACAGGAATCGTTGAGAGCCTAAAGTTTTTTTTATCTTTATTCTATCGAAAATTATCCCATGTTTTATGCTATTAATGGTTAAAATTTCTTTAATAGACGAGTTTTATAAGATCGATGAACTTTCAGATCCATCTACAAGAAATCATTAACGAAAGTTCATATATCAATTACAATTATCAAAGATGCTATCTCTGCGTCAAGACACCTTCATGCAACTGCGTAATGATAGAAAGAAGCAAATGAGAAGAAAGACAAGGAAGAAAAGGAGATGAAGACAAATGCGTGACCCGAAGCACGACTCCCCCATTACGAAAGAACACCCCACGCCAACTCGCTTATCTGTGAACTCCAATCTCGGTCCCATTTAATGGGCTCGTCTTGTTTCCGAGGTCCGTAATGGATCTGAGTGATGCAGTTGTGCAGCTGTAAACGATTGGTCTCACAAAAGTTTACACGTTGTTTCAACAGAAAATATAGTTACTGTAAGGCTGGGCTTCATTTACTTGACGTCCTTCCAATTTAAACTTCGAAGACAACAAAATTCTGGTCAGGTTTCAAATTCTATCATTGACTCTTAAATGTTCGAATTGGGAGGGAAATTGATTTGGCTTCTTGAGGAAATAAAGTAATAATAAAAAAAAATATACTGCTGTAGGACATAGGTTGGTAAAAGGTTTTGTAGAAAAAAAAACAAAGAACCTGAAACAACTTAATTAGATACATTTATTTTTCCAATAGGTAAAAAGTTCGTTAGCCTAAAAGATAATGTTTGATTTTAAATCCATATTTAGTTAAAACAAGTGTTTGTGTCATAGCAATTATTAAACAACATTTGTTGTTATTAAGTTTTTTAGTTTTGAAGAAATTGATCTCTGTCGTCATATTTGGGTCATCGAAGGAAGTAGCAATTTCCTAAAATAGTTATCTCGCTAATATAAAATTTCATCAATTTAAGCTCGATTGAAGTTGACTTATTTTTTACAGTATATACCGATGGACAGATGATTTTTGCTTTTTAAATGCGAAAGCACCTGAAAAAAAATCACTAGTATCTAAGTTCATTTTACTTCTTGAAATTCATTAACATTAGTTTAAAGACCGATCTAAAAGATTTCTTAATTTACTCACAGCTTAAATTGGTTCTTTCAGGTTTTGGAAGGGATTTAGTTCGAAAATTAAACTTGAATGATGACTGAGAAGCAAGATTATTAGAAACTTCTTATCTTGGCGGGCTTATCTTTGTAATATAATTATAAAATTATTTGCTGTTGTTGTTCCATTATGCTACTTTAATCGAGAGAGGATATAGAAAAAATAAAGTGTAAGTAGAATTGAAAGACAATTGGCTTCTGCGAAGAAAGATTTAGAAACAGTTCATATCTTGAGTAGAATTTGAACATGTGCTTACTAATCAATTAGCACATTGCAAAGTTAAAGAATTACACAGAAAAAAAACCTGAAAATTGTTAGTGCTTGTGTTGTTTCAGAATTACTTCATTTAATTTTAGCTATCAAACGATGTTAACTATTTAGTAGTTGTATCTTTGGCGACGTATTTGATACTGGATTTCTCACTAAGGTCCTTGAAATTAACCGAAATAAACATAGTTAGTGCCTAAAGTATAAATCCGAAGTGAAATTTGTAGAACGAAAAAAAAAAGAGCACATTCACATACATTAGATAAATATTTCATGTGTTATGCCCCAGAGCAAAACAAGACGAAACCATCCTTGTGACATTAAAATCATCTAGAAGTTTATAAATTTTAACAATGTAAACTGTTCATTCAGTCAGTCCCCATTCTCTTCAAGACTTGCTAGGAAACTCAGTTAATTATCTGCAGTCATTTAAAACTATTATCAATGGGAAATTTTCGAAACAATTTGTGTGATAATCATCTGATATTCTTAGGAGATGTAAAAATACATTCTCTTACAAAATATCACATATATAGGAAAAAGCGAAATTTAAGTTTGAATAAGTGAAGTATAATTGTGAGCTACTTAATTAATTTTTTAGCAAAGAATTTTCTTTAAAATTGCTTTCGAATATTTTTAATTAAATAATTTTAATTAGCCATATCTATACAAATTTTAATAAAACGACATAAATTGAAATTAAAATTAACTTCAATTTCTTTTTTTTTTTTCGTTGTTAATTTTATTAATATTTTAGCAAGCAAACTTATTTGTTTGCTATTCCCGAAAGTGAACTATTAATAAATGCATGAATCAGGGTGAAGATTGCAGCCTCTGCTCTTACCTGTTAGTATATCTCTCGTAGGCAGTTTCTTTGGGGAATGATGTTCAGCCTCACTGCAAAGATTAACGTTCTACAGAGAAGTCCACGTTCTCGTCTGTCAAATTAGAAAGAAAATCATCTCTTATATAGTTATGCAGATCTGTCTTTGTGTAACGTAACGCCCTCTCCCCAGTTAAGAAAATAATTTTAATATCCTGTGAAAATATAAATAATTTCTTCAATGAAACGTCCGCGACAGGAATCGAACCTACAATCTTCTGATCCGAAAGTCAGACGCCATATCCATTAGGCCAAGAGGATTACAATCAACGAATTCTTATTAAATTTAAATATTCTTTATTTATTGATCGTCCATCCAAACCAGTTTACATAGTTTTCCAGATTTGTCTGTCTGTGTGTAACGTAACGCACTCTCCCTGTGTTTAACGGAGGAAAACTGAACTGTAAATCTCACATGTACGACAGGGCAGATCTATGTGTGTGTGCCCGCATTCGCAATCGGGAGAGGGGTTTTGAGCGAGGCGGTATTTTCTCATGGCAGCTTTATGTTGCATTGTCGCGTTCACGAAACAGAGACAACATAAAAAAAAAAAAAATAAATAAAATAAAACCGCCAGTCAAGGTCATTTGCTAAATGATGGTAGAATTTTCACTCTCTATGTGGCTTGTAGTCAAGGCTTCCAGTAAACAAATTTATTTATGCAATGCATTGAGTTTTATTTGTTATCAGTCATATATCATCATCATGATGTGCGATCTTCGTATATACGAAGTTACGCGGTCTACGGAACCTAGTGACCCCCGAAGGGCGAACCCCTAGGAGAAGCCGTAGATATACTAGGGAACAGATACTGGGGGTGGTTTCCCGTTGCCTTCCCCCAGGACGCCATTAAGGAATGACGTCCGACCAGAGAGAAAGTGAAGAAGAGGCTGGACAACACAGGAAAGGAAATTGAAACAGCCATGCCCTTGCCGGGATTCGAACCCAGGAACTGGCGCACTGGACGCCACGGCTGGCCGCCGCCGAGACCGCACGACCACGCCAGCACGGCTCAGTCATATATATATGACTAATAACAAATAAATATATCATATATATATATGATGGGCAAATACTCTTTCTAGACTAAAAACCATCACATTGTTATCCCGTTGGCTGGGCGTATATGCCGAAATTTTAAAAATTTCCTTTCAATTCAGTAAATTGAAATGCAATAAATGGTTGTGCTTCGGAGTCAACTCCTGAAATCCCTTTCCATTTTATAACTACTGACTTCATCATTTGCCTCAAAAATGCATTTTTTATTCTTTAGATGTTTTGCAATTTTAATACGAAAGAAATTCGCTTTAAAATTCGTATTAATGACATTAATTATACTTAACTCTTCAGCGAACTTTTACTATTTTTTTTCAAGAAACTTCTAAAGATAACCGTTAGGTAAAAATCAAATAATAACTACAATTTATTTATTTATTTAATTTTTGAAAATGTAAGTAATGTCAATAGCAAATTATTTCCGTATTTAAAACTGAAAGTAAGTTTGAGTAAGTCTCTTTCCTTTGAAATATATTTTGAAATATGTCTTCAAAACAAATGCTACAAATGAATTCTTTAAGAGTGTAAAATTATACTCTGAATGTAATAACTTATTTTGAACCGAAAATTCAATTAATAAAACAGAAAGAAAAAAAAACAATGACAAGAAACTAACTTTGAACATTACTTAGAAAACTAGTTTAGTTATATTTTTTTTAAATTAGCTCACTTTTTAAATGCAAACGATTTGGAGTTACTTTTATGTAGTAGCCGTATAATTAGGTGAGAAAAACAATCAAGCTTATTATCGAGCTTTTTTTTTTTACTTAGACCTACATAAAATTTGTCTGAAACTTTTAGTTTAGCTGTCTGTGATGTTTGTCTGCTGACGTTATATATTACTTCCTATATATTTCAGCAAAGTTATCCCATTCATTTTCAAGACATTCGAAAAATCTTCTGGACCATGAAGCTTTTGGAAAATTGGTGAGACGTCACGCTGGGTAGTTCCGTTGTTTCCCCACTTTCCTTATCCCCACCATTATAGCACAATATCCCCCCTCAGCCCCTAACAAGAATCAGCCATCATCTACTATGTTTCCAATTGCTGCGTTTCAACATCACTGACGCTAGAAAACGAAAATGCGATTTTCCACAATGGACTTATCTGTTTTGCTTCAAGAATTTTATTGATTTTTTATTTATGTTGTCAGCTTTCACGATCTTTTTTTTCTATTTTCCAATAAAAGAGTCTCAATGTAAATTCTTAAACGTTGGTGCCATCATTGATTGTTTTATATACATTTAAGATAAGACAATGACTGATTAACGATACAATGGGAAATTAGAAAGAATTAATTGAAATTTTAAAAGTCTTCATTATTTATATATATATATGTATATAATCGACACATCTAGATCTAGAGAACGAAAGTAGGTCTCGGCGGACGCCGCTT
>JAFIDM010009631.1:109374959-109457380 GCA_023159025.1 Thereuonema tuberculata
TTATTATTATTATTATTATTATTATTATTATTATTATTATTATTATTTTCTTTCTTTGCGGTCAAATTCCTTTTGTGGTGAGCGTTTAGCTGCCCAAGGATTTGATTTCCATAATATATTGTTGTTTTGTATTTTGTTTTCTTTAGTTCTTGAGGGTCATTTCCCATCTGAAGAAGTAATTAAATGTAAAAACTGACAATTTCGTGGCATGTTTGGACTATTCACACGCTGTCTGTTTGAAGTATTAATTTTGATCTTAACTTCTACGTAATTAAAAGCTAGCTTGATAAGTTTTTCTGTTATTTTTAAACTTCGTAATTTAAGATTTTCATAAACAGGAAAATCTTAAATTTATGAAGTTTACAAATGTCATTTTAACCTTTATTCATTTTAACTTAGTTTTAGTTTTTACTTCAGTTTTGTGGAAGCTAAGTTGTAAGTTTATGTTGACTATAAGGAATGACTGCACTTAGACTGATGCTAATGAAGTTAACAAATGACGTCCCAAGCCAAAGTATTAAAGAAGTGATTGAAAGTTTCTGTTACTTACATAATTCATTGAACTTATTCAGATTCGGAAGCCACATTCTTACACACTGTAGACGGGACTGCCAGTTGAGCCTTGTCAAATTAAATCGAACTGTTCTCATTCATAAATAGATTCTCGTCAATTTCCAATCCCCCTTTTCGTTCACCTCCATCTGGTTCGCACCTAGTACATCACCCCACCGCACGCCCACCTCAAAGCAATTAGGCGTATATTAGGTTTGCGCCACAATGGCCAGAATGCGTGACAGGAGCACACACGTGGCGATGAAATTACCTCGTAATCGTTCCCGTCGCCTCCAACAATGCCTCCGACGGACACGTCATTACGGCAACAATCGAAGAGAGGATGACGTCACAATTTCGATCTCTCTTCTCTCTTCATTCAGCGAGACCTGCTGCCACTTGGACTCAAGGGTTCGGAGAGTGACAATGGTGAGAAAGAGAAGTAGAGGAAGCAATCAGTCTCTACCGCAATTCAAAGAGGATTCAAGAATACAAGAGGAAAACTAAAGAAGAATCGCTAGGTGAAATGCAAATTTCCGGTTGGGATTACGTCATCCACTTGTTTCGAATTGACAAGGAATATTTATTCACTTTTTTGTCCACCATATTTTTCAAGACTACAAGAGCTTGCCATAGTTTACTGCGAATTTACGAAAGAACTCAATTAATTAACCAAACTGATTGTAAGTTGGATAGTAAAACGTGGTAAACGGACAAACACCTTGCAAAAATATTGTCAACAAATGTTTGTAGCAACATGTTTTAGCTTTTCTCTGAACGGATTTGTAGAAGCCAAATCAAGAGTTTTGTCCATCTCCTCTCTGTTAAAATAACCAAAATACTTTATTAATAGAAAATTAGTTATCTATCAGAAAAGAACTTTATTGAGTAAATTCAACTATTTACTTTAGCACTTATAGTTAGATGAAGAACTGAAGGTGGAAGAAAGCAGAGAGATTGAGTTTAGATAGTATGACGGACGATAAGATGATATCATCTTGGAAATTTGAAGGAAAACTACATAATAGGCTAGGTCTTGAGTATTTTCCAAGAACATTGTCCAATTTTTGGGAAATTACAGCTAGATTGAACTCAAGAAAGGTAAATGTTTTGAAAAATACACTGCTCACAAAATTTAGGGAATATTGCGAATTGAATATAATACACCCAAAAAAAGAAGCATTTGAATTTATTTATTAAAGAACATCATCAGAGAAGCAAATGACCCGAAAATGGAAGTTGTCTGAATATGCAAATGTGATGCAAAACGTTAATTTGCATGTTTGTCCACACTATAAAGAGGCTGGCGCTGCTGGGTTATCTCCACTTTCCTGGATCAACAACAAGTGGCAGAATCGTTGAGTGTCACCTGAAAGTGTCCCTGCAACGTGATTTACCCGAATCTGAAGCATGCAGAGTTATAGGGAGTCCTGAAGCTTGCCAAACACAAATGACAGTGGCAGCAGCGGTTGGAACCTCCCAAAGCGTGATTATCAGACTGGAATTGCTTCAGAGAGACTGGTACAGTACGAAGAAGACCAGGGCAGGGCCGCCCAAGTGCCACCACTGCAAGAGATGATCGCTACTTGACGCTAATAGTACGAAGGAACCTGCGAAACAATGCGACTGAGCTGCGGGGACAGTTTCTCGCTGCTACTGAATGGTGTACTCAGATCGTGCGAAATCGACTGAGTCATGGTGGACTGTATGCCCGGCGAGCAATGGTAGGCATTCTGTTAACTGCTGAACATCGCAAAACCCGCAGAAGGTGGGCTGAAATGCATCTTCCTTGGACCCGTAAAGAGTGGTCCACAGTTCTCTTCAGTGACGAGTCAAGATTCAGCCTGCAGCCTGACAATCATCGTGTCCTGATCTGGAGTGAACGTGGAACACGTGAAGAATCCACGTTTCGTGCAAGAAAGACATTCCTTTGGTGGAGGTGGAATCATGGTGTGGGCAGGTATCAGCATTGGTAGTCGTACCGACTCCATATTGTTAGAAATGGAACGGTGAATGCTGTAAGATATCGGGATGAAATTCGACAACCTATAGTGGTATTCTATGCTGGAGCAGTTGGGCCACCTTTCTTTTTATGGACGATAATGCACGCCCCACCGTGCGCATCTCATCAACAACATGCTGCAAGAGGCTGGAATCGAGCGCAGGGACTGGCCTTCACGTTCTCCAGACCTGAATCCCATTCATGCACTAGGAAGACGTGTTCATCAATCACCTCCCATAACACTCCTCAACTGGAAGTTGCCCTGGTGCGCGAGTGGCCACGAATCCCACAGGAACTGCTGACAATTTGATCCTCTCCATGCCTCATCGCTGTCAGTGTGTTGTAGCAGTCTCGGGTGACCATACACCCTACTGAACAGTCAATGTGCGACACACTTTTCACGTTTGATATGCGAATGCTAACGTCCGTCCATGTGTCACATCCTGCTCAATCCCGATAAATGGATTCTGCACCTCATTTGCATATTCTGACAATTTCCATTTTCGTGTCATTTGCTTCTCTGATGATGCTCTTTAATAAATAAACGGAAATGCCTCTGTTTTTTTGGGTGTATTATATTCATTTCGCAATATCCCCTAAATTTTGTGAGCAGTGTACTAAAAGCTGTAAGAAATATGGGACCTGGTAGAAACTTAAGAAAGTTTCTGCTTTGTAAGGAAGCGGAAATGCTAGTAATCGCATTGACGCGGACTGGGTTTGAAAATATTTAGGACTGCCTATATTTTGGGTTTTGGGTTGAATATATTTTATTCCAACTCATCTATCAGCTGTAAGTTTAAAATGATGTGTAGTGCATTAGAATAAAAATTTTCGTCTTAATTCAAAAAAATAATATAGTGTGTACCGTCATAAAACCAACAAACTCTCCGGTGTGTTCGGGTGGGTATCTAAGCAAAAAATGAAATATGCACCATGGATCGATTAATAAACACGATGTCTTCGTTCCCGAGATATCGACACTACGTTGTAGAAGCTGCAGAATGAAAACTATCTGATTACCATTTAATACCTATCACCGTTAGATTTTTATCAATAGAGCTGTATGAAATAGAGAGTGTGCTTGAATGGAAAGCAGAAACACGGGAACAGTTGCAACAGGCATTAACTGTCGCTGCTGTTAGATCACCATGACATTGCTGATATTTCATGATGCAATCACTGGAAGCAGAGAATATTTACAGCACTGAGGTAGACAGTTTTGGGTAATACCTGTGAAAGGTGCAGTGATTTCAATGTAACAGCATTTCAGATCAATGAATCAACAGATTATTGAATGTTAATTACAGCTTTAATTCTGTAGCTTCGTACAACGAAATGTCCATATCTCTGAAACGATACCGAATCGACCTATACACCATATTACATTTTGTTTGCTTAGAATAACCCACCGAACACGCTGGCGAGTTCGTAGGTTTCGTGACGGAGCACCCTTTATAAAAGCTTCTTGTTAAACGATGCAAAAGTAGATTTGTAAAGTATATTTGGTAAGTGTGGGAAGATATTAACCAAGGTACTTTACAAAGATCTCTATTGCATGTTTCAGAACCCAATGTGGAATTACGTTTCTAGAAAGTTCAAGAAAGTTTATTTAGAGAAACTAATGTAATTTTTTTTTAGGAAAATGATTATATTTTTAAAAGTCATGAACTGAAAAGTGTTTTGTCTAGTTTTCAAATCAAAATCTGTGACAGATTATTTTCGTAAATAAGAAGTCATTTGGGTTATTGAGTAATGCCTTCGAATAGCATTAAAGAAAACTCAATGGTTGTCCATATTTCAGAGTAATTTTTATCTTTTCCACGAATCAAGATGATTTGAACGAAATTGGGATATAAAAATACTACAATAAAATGAATAAAGCTATAGAAAAGGAAAACTTTTAATGTAAACTAAAAACATAAAAACACATTAAAAGTAAAAAAAAAGAGAATTCATGTGCTGGGCTCTGCCAAGGAGGTTCCATTTCTTTCCCCACTCAACCTTAAATTCACCTCCGTTATGTGACCTTCTTTGCTCATTCTGACTACTCTCAACTGATGATGCCTAATAAGCGTGAAACAGGCTTGTCTTGAGATGTCAGTTTGACATTGGTCTCAAATTTTAATGAGGAAATTGTTGGGAATTTGATGAAGTGAAAAGTTACTGTAGGGTTACATTAAAGTTAAACATTAGTGAGTCATTTAAATTCAGTTAAAAGAAAACAACATTTTTATGGTTCTTCTTGATTATTGTGTAATGCTTTAATTTTTGAAAATTTCTGATGTAAAATTGTTTTGTTTTGTCATAGACCTACTGTAAGCTCAGAGTTACATAAAAAATATTTTGTAGAACTGGAAGAAAATAGTGTTGTAAGTTCTTTTAACTAATCACTGATACAGCATTGAAAAACAGGGGCTAATGAAATCAAGAAAGCATTTGTGTTGTTTTGTTTTTTCTTACGGAAAATAGTTTTTCTTACAAGCTGGTATCTTGCTATGATTGCTATAAAAATATTGAGACTTAGCAATCATTCTCTGTGTAGCAATTTACTTGTTTGTTACGGAAATTGAGTGTCTAGCAGTCGTGTTTACTTCCAACAAGCTTTCAAGAGTTAAGAGTTTTTCCGAATGTTAAGTTTCTCTTTTGTGTTGTGCAAAATAGGCTCCTAATCCAGATGAAAATCGCTGTATTCCATTTTTTTTCTGTAGATGAAGAAAGATTTGCGTAGTCACTATCACAGGCCATTGACTCACCCTCGGTAGTAAGAGACGATTTACTCATCTCCTCCCTAAGTTCCTTTCCCATCCCCTCTGTCGTGTTTTATAACCCATCCATCGGCAAAGCGCAGCGAAAGAAGCAAAAACTAGGGTGAAGCGATGTAAACAAATACTGCGCAGGCGCACTGCTAGGACCGTTTGCTAATCAACTTTCATCTTCGTACATCCATAGGGTGGCCGATTCATCGTTCAAACGGCGACCCTCTCCCCACCTCCCCATAACACTTTTCACCCATCCACCCACCCTTTTCCAAGTTTCGAGGGATGAGCTCCTCTCGTGACAGCAGAAATATGAGTTTGGCACTAGTCCAAATCTCTCTCCCTATATTTACTTCCTTTTCCATCTAGAATGGATTGGCCCGTTTCATGGAAATCCCTCCCACTCACCCTTCTTGGCGAATCATCCTGTCCCCTCTTTGTAACCCCATCCACACACTGTCATACTGTACCAACTGTACAAAATGCTCCAATTTATCTTCACTCAAAATCCCCATTAACAGACAATCAAAATTTAGATTGAATATTGTCTTTCCAGCCAAAACACTAACAGTGATCAACTCGTATTGAATGTCCTGCAACATTAGCAACACAGACACACATATTTTTAAGAATTTATAGAAGGTATTTTGTGATTTGTATTTAATTATGAAAATTAATTTCAAAGTAACTAAGAGTAACACAGAAACTTATATTAAAGTAGTTCTTGCATTTATCTTTTAAGTAACAGAAAATTCTAAATTTGTAAAACAGTAAGAAGTAAAGAAAAACCTTATTAACAAGTAGCTGTTTTATATTAGGCCTAGACAGATTAAACAGGGTTTATCAGTTGGATGCAGTCAATTTTGCATACAGCAGCAACAATCAAATGATCTGGTCAATTTTTTCGAACTTTTCACCGGCGCTTCGACGATGATGTGTTGGTTCTCTTCGGTAGTAATTGTTTCATCAAAAAGCCCCAAAGAAAACATGGCAAACAGATTGAAGAGGACATCAAAAATCAACGACTGACTCTAAACGTGGCTAAAAATATCGCCACTGATCGCAAGAAATGGAAAGATATTGTAAATAATACATCGAACACTGTGCCACCTACAGCAGTGTATTGGCTGCGAGCAGCTAAGGACGAAAGAAAGAAGAGGAAGAAGTAATTGGGGTGTGTGACCCTTTCACTGCATGTTTTGTTGCAATTGAACCAGTGTCTTCAAATTTCTTTCTGATTTCAGTCATTTTTCACGTTTCGGAGAAAAGCAATACTCCTCATCAAATAAACGTCTTGCTGCAGAGATGTTGCCCTTCGACTCATTAATAAACTTAATGACAGACAAATATTGCTTTAACATCAACCGGAACGCACCATTTTCCCTGTCTGCCATTGTGAATTATCGCACGGTCACTAACGCGCCTTCAGTGTCACGAGGTGCTCGTACTGATGTCAGGTGCATTCCCGATGTTGTACATGGGTGAATTATTCCTGTGCCTGCCTTGTGAAAACGTAAAAACTGCTCTCGAAAATGACTCCCAGAAAGAAATTACTTGGTTGACCGGGTCCAAATGATACATCCTGTATTACACAAATTTCATTAGTTTTTTCTTTACATATTCGTTTGATATTTAGAAATGCTTAAAGAGCTATAATATTAAATAGTATTAAACTGAAATCGGACAGCGTTGTTGCACGTTCTTTCAAGAGAATGATAATTGAATTCATTCTAGAGAATGAATGATATTTTATATCTCATATTTAAATATCTTTAAATATTTTTTTTTATTCTTCTTTCGCCACAGCTTTGTCTTTGAGTCCAATTATTATCATTAAAAAACTTCCATTTAAAAATAACTCAATATATCTTAATCATAGATAAATTTTAATATTATTATTAAATTGATTAAATAATGCTATTGATTATTTTAGAAATTGTGTAACCCTCAGGATTACATTAATCCTTCGTAACCATCTATTCTTTTTATATAGTTAACTAGCGGATTTAGTCCGTATGACTCATTTTCATGATATATGAACGACTTCAAAACATGATAATTTTAAGGATATATCATTTTAAATAGATTGTTCGTTTTAGTTTTTGGTTTTTCTAGTAATATTTTGTTCTAAATGTACCAATACCAGGAATTCAAACTTTCACTTCCTTTAAACTTGAAAAACCTAACCAAAATGAATGATATTTTATATATAATTTTTAGAGGCATAACGTCTTCTTGCAAATATTGTAATGACTTCCTTGCAACTATTAGCAAATTTTCGCAGAGAAAAGGCGATAGTCCTGTGGGATCATTAGTAATTAAGTTACATGGCATAAAATGTCTTTGAACTTCTTTCTGTAAGAAATAAATTTATTTCGGTAATTACTGTTAAGTTAAACAAATTTAATTCAACTTTGGTTTAACTATCCATGTTGATTATAATATGGTATCCAAAGTGAAAATGTTTTTAATGTTTTAAATATTTTTAACTTCATATGTAGACATTAGATTTTGTATTTTCTTAATATTATTAATGTAGACATTAGATTTGAATAATAGTCTGTTTTCATTAAATTGTTCTGATTTATATAAAGAAAGACGATGTGATTTTTTTTAAATTAATGTATTTCTTAGAAAACTGAAAGATACGAATAAATCTGTAAAAATAGTAGTATCTATTTATTGATAAAGATTAAACAAGTAAAATTTAGCTGCAAATTCAAGTTGAAAATTCAAAATAATTAAAATGACATGTTTCATATTTTAGTAATATGAATACCAGAGAGTGGAAGCTTACAAAATCTTTGACAAATTGAAATGAAAAGACATGTTTCTTTTAAGTCATACCTTTACTTATGATTAAACTTAGCTATTATCTTAAAGATTAATGCCGGTATATTTTATCACCAACTCTTTATCATAGACTATATCTCATTATCGTAATAAATTTGATAATTTCAATTTATCCATCATTGACAGTGCGTGCACTCTATCCAATCTTCTTTTATATTACGTTAAGAGTTCGTCGTTGGAAACTTAGAAGAGCAGTTTCTTCTAAATCATTAGAGGATGAAAAAGTGTGATTTTCTACTAGATTATTTGTCAGCACACTTTTTTTGTTATTTTCAGCCTTTTCTTCTACTATTAGAGTACTTTATTTTGTTTTGTTTTTCCTTCAGAATTATCTTTCTGCTTTCAGTATCAAATTTCTTCTTGTGATATTATTTTGTAGTCTACGAGAATTCCTGCTAGTAGCTTTCATTTCTGTTGCTGTCCTGTTACTGTGACAATTGATATTTTTTTATTTCACATATGACTTTATATTAATTCAAATCATCTTAACAGAGTCTAATTTCATAAATGTATCATTTGTAGTCTGTACAAACCAGAAATTACATCTCCCGCACTAACAAAGGATCAAATGTCCCATAGACTGTGGGAGATACGACGTTGTCGGTGCTTCTTGCCCATTATTGCATACAGCATTGTGGGTCATCCTAAACTACACCGTATGTAAGTTTTTTCCATCTATCAAAGCGCAAAAATAGTCGTAGTCTTTTGAGCACAGTAAAAACTAAATAGTTCGAGCACGAAACTACATAGTACTACAACATTGAATAGAAATGTAGGAATAAAAAAAAAAAAAAATCGGATAAAAACAACAAAGTTAAAACTTCGGTAGGGCTTCTTGCCTCGAGAGCATAATTTATAGTAAAAACATTTTGCGATTTCTCAACTTTTATTATAAAATTGAATTACACTACAAATACAATACGTAACAGAATTGAATAAATTTAGTTTTATGAAAAAAAAAACTTGAATTTTCATTGAATTAAGAAAATTCAAGGAGGGACAGTTAAAACGTCATGGCAGTATCTATCCGTGGACAAGCGTTTGGGAAACTTCACTATTTAGACACGAACATCTGCAGACACTAAAACTTCTTTTTGTGTCCTTTGTTTTTGCAAATCTTTTGAAAGGGTCTTATTTGACAGTTGTGTTCAATAGCTGAAATAACAAAATAATTGACGGTAATTAAGTTTAATATTAACCTTTACATCATTAAATGTAAAATTATACAAATTAAAAAAAATACTCAAATGTCCTCCTTATGTACTTGGTTACATTGGGTGCTTCCTGTCTTTCTTCTTTCTTCCCAGATTTGAGGCTGATTTCAGTCAAAGCCTTTGAAATACCATGAAGCGAACCTTAGAGCCGCTATTGCAATTTTCCTGATCAGTGGGTCGGATTAAACCTTTTAAAGTAACTTCTATTCATCAATAAATGAAGATCTTACCTCTTTAGATTTCAAAATACGTATGAAAGATATGAAATTTTGATGAGGATTGAAAAATGAACGACATTTCGAAGAACTAACAATGAGTCATTGACTACTAAATTCAAATTGGGAACCCTACAGTGCGTAGATCCTTCGCTCTGTTGATTATTTACCACTGTAAACTCCTACTCATCCATGGTAATTGATAGAATTTCAAGTATTCTCAGCATATCGATGAAAGAAGAAAACTTAATTAATTAATGTTAACTACTCTGGATTGTTGTTGTTTTTCTAAATAAGGCTCTCGCGTTACACGGGACTGTGATCTTAGGTCTTTTTATATTTCACACTCCTTTTGTTCTGTGATATCATTAATATGACTGTGAGTTAATCAAATGGAATTTTCCAAATTAAATCAGTTAAGGTGAAAAGAAAAATTAACCATTTCACCCAGTTCGCAAGAGTACTAGGTTTTTTTCCCTGCGGGTTATCAGATGGACGACGGACTAGCAGACCATCCGACCTAACTTAGTTCCATTCGCTGTTGATCACGGGAATCTTACGTACCTCAAGATGTTTGAACGTTTAACATCACAAAATCGAAATCTGTTATTCTTAAAGTATATTTCTGCTTACTACTATTTCTTCATATGCATTTCCATTTTGTTCTCGAAAAAGTATTACAAGCTTATTTGTATGTGTATTTATATACACTCTAAATACAATTTCTAATCAGTAAATTACGGAATATTTAAAAAGAAATATAATTAGCACAATTGTATATAATGTTATTTATCAGTTGACAAAAATGAATATTTTCCCCTGATAAGGACAAATTTTTGTATTGACAAATAAAAAATTTTGTCTCATGATTCCAAGGATGAATATACATAATATGCAGCAACCAATCATTTCCTGAAAATTTAATGAAAAATAAAAAAAAGAATACGTGTTCTTTGTTGTTCAAGGCCAAAGGTAAAATTTCGAAGTCAAATTTTCAATTTCACTAAACGGATCAATTGTTGTGTATTATCTGAAAACAGAGGTGGACTGGTTATAAGGGTCGCAGAACGAAGCCTGGTCGGCTGACTGACATTATATACAGAATCTCTCTAACAACAAGAGATTCCTCAGAGGCATGTTATCCAAAGTCAGCTGGGAGAAAAAAATCTCGTTAAAGCATCATTACAGTGATGCTTGAATGACATTCCTGCTGAGTTACGGCTAGAATTATAAAGGTTTTTGCCTTTTTAAGCAAAATTTCACAAAAATTACCAACTTATATTTTATAGTTTTCTATTTCACTATACAAATAGGTCATAGTTCATCAAAATCGTAGATGTTGCGGTCAGTTCTACTATTGGCGTGCCAACGAAAGACCTATTTATAAAACAACACAATAGTATTCAATAAAAAAAAAATGAATTTTCAAGAAATGTAAATCGTATACTATGAAAAATGCTAAATTATTAGAAAAGTTAAAACTACTTTCAAAAGAATCAGAAAACACAAAATGCAGTTGGGGAGTCATAATCGATTGGCGTTAAAGCACTTCTTTTTCGATTCAGGTAATAGTATTATTTTAGTAATTTGAACTCACTTGTGCCGATTTAGATTCTTTCGTCACCAAGAATTTCTGTAGTCAAGGATTGAATGTTGACTTCGACACAGAGAATTATTTCTATTTTAAAACAATTTAAACATGAAAAAATTAAAAAAATTAAAAAGGTATTGATATGTTTCAGATACATGCTAAAACGGTATCTATCTTCAGGATAAATCACAAAGGAAATAAACAGTTAACAGTTTTTTTTAAAAAAATAGCAAGCAGGAACAAATCATCAGTCCCGTAAGACACAGGCCTTATTTAATTATTCTGAAGTTAGATACCGTTTTAACGGGTATCTGAAACATGTCAATACTTTTTTAATTTTTGTAATTTTTTCATGGTTAAAGAGTGAGTTATTTGTCATTTTTTGTATTATTTTTATGTTGTTATTTCTTTCGAGGGTGCCTTTGAAGATTCGGGAATGCAAAATCATATCCTTAAATTTGAAAAACGATAAACTCAGAATTTATAAAGCTTAAGAATTTGTAGAAACCTGAGATCTTAGAAATCTGATTCTTAAATAGGTTTTTTTTTTTTTTTTTTTTTTTATTTTTATACTTCATTCCGTTGTTCTGCCAAGGGTTATATAGGCTATTCTTTTGGTTAAATATTAACTGATAATTGATGCATCATTAACTGCTTAGTTACATTTCATTAAAAAAAATATATTTAATATTACAAAGTCTGAAAAATGTGAATGGTAATAATCGTAGGTTTAATAATTTTAATTGCCATTTTAAAGTGATTGGGATTCTCCTAATGAGTAAAAATTCACAATCCATTCATTACATTAATAGATTTGTAATATTCTGGTTTTGTAACTTTTCAATTGTCGAATATATTTATTTAAGGATGAATAGCATCCCCTCTGAAATTATAAACTATTTTTTCGGGATAACCTTAAGTCAGAATTTCTATTCTTTACTTTTTTTTTTAAATGAAAAAAAAAAAGTTAAAAAAAATATAAAACTTGAAAGTGGTTGAAATTCCTTCCTTGTATTTTGAAATATTATCTCTTATTTTTTTTTCAATTCATTGTTTCAAAATTATTAAAAACAAAGTTTGATTTTTTTTTTTTTAATAGAGATATTTCTCCATTCGTTTTTTCTACATTACTCTTCTGCATTCAGATAGATTTCACCAACTTTGAAGTGAGCAATTTTATTATCATGAATTGTGACATATTTTGATGTTTGACAGCGGATGTCTGAGAAGCATCAGATATTTGTAGTATTATATAAAAAAAACTCAAATTTGAAAATTCCTGATGGAAAAAATTAGAACCAAGAAGAGCAACAACTATAAGGCTTTACGTAAACAAATGAGAGTTGTTAGAAATGTAATTGTTTTAAAGAAATCTTTAATATCGTATACGTTTTATTTCGAAGCAGTTTATTTCTTATTTCCTTTACGTAAATTTCTGCAAATATATGTGGAAGTTATGAAAAATCTTATTAGAGTGACGGTAATAATTTTGCCAACCACTTTATATTTAATTTACCTGAGGGTGTAGGATGAATCATATTTTATTCTTAAGATTAGAACACGAGTAACTAAACGTGACTAGATGAATAACTCAGAAGTGATTTTTCGTATCACATCTTTTCATTCACGAAGTAGTCGAAAGAACACAGGAATATTGACGAGCAACATAGAAATGATTAAGTTACAAAGGTAAAAGAATTCATTCTTAAGATTTTGTTTACCAATTGTCCTAAAACTTTTGCTGTCTCTTAGATTTGTAAAAAATATTTCAAATAATTTTATATTTTACGAGAAATTACGAAGCAGTAAATTCATTCTTTTTAAAAACAGCACATTTATTAAAATAACTTACATTTGATATTTGATATCTGATTTAATGATGAAATATTGCAAAATTTAGAATTTTCCATTACTCGCGCAAATAAATGAAAAGTAACTCCCATAATTACAATAAATAACTTCCTAATTTCTTTATATGTGATTTTATTAAGAATACAAAAAGTAGATAATGCTGAGCCGCAACTTTAAGAGTAAACTTTCATTAAAATAAAATTTTAATAAGTAATAGAAGGTCCTAATATGCGTAGGTAGGTAAGTGTAATCTTGTGTCCACCATAATCCATGAGGGCGTTGGAGGTAAGATTTCCAACATTTTTGACCAAAGGGACTAAGGTTGGGTGGTCAGTCTAACGCTCGCCCGCCTGTTAACTCCCGGGAAAGAAATCTGGTTGCCTTTCTACGGAAATATAAGTGGACTGTTGAAACCACCAAGACGAGAATTACCTTGGAAAAAAAAAAAAAAACCTGACTTCTCCAGAGATCGAAACCGGTTCCTCCAGCCGTTATTCAACCACGCAGTGACATCGTTTTCCACCTCTTCATCTTCGTGAAACCTTTTTCTAGTCTTATGGTTCTGTAAATGCCAAAGACAAATGAGAAGGTGCCAGAGACAAATGAGAAGGTTGGTCTAAAACGCAGCTTGAATGCAACAACTACTGCTTTGTTTTGTTACGTGTGTTGTTATGAGTAAGCAGACGTTGCCTGTCAGCATCCTTCATCTTCTGTTCTGAATTCAATGTCTAAGCCAGGAGTGGCCAAACCGCTGCGTTTTGATATATAATGTGCGGCTCGAAGAAATATATTGACTGAGCTCCATTTTGTATCACAATCTATATTACTAAAATCTTTTATTTCTCTGTCTGTCCGGCGCAATTTTCTGTGCGAATGGAAAATAGAAATAATTTTTACAATGAAATTTCCGCGACGGGAATTGAACCTGCAACCTTCTGATCCGAAGTCGGATGTGCTATCCCTTAGGCCATAGGGACTACAGCTCTTTTCATATTGTTTTTTGACTTATATCTCCGCAATTGTTGTGTTGATGTTGTGCCCCAATGTTAGTGCAACAATGGAAAACGGTTTTTTATTTTTTATTGTCACGAGGAAGTCGACAAATTCAAAATGAGCATTATTGAACTTCAAAATAATGCGTTAACTGCTTTCTTTGGAATCGAGTTTTGTTAGATTATCTTAAATTTTATTTTCTTCTTCTTATTACTTTTAATAATTGAACTGTACCTTATTAATATATTTTTGTAAAAACAACTAAACTTATGGATTCACGTGTTTTTGAAATTTGTTTAAGCTTCCAACTATTTTGTTTTGTTGTACTTATTCCAATTTTATTATGCTTGAAAAAGAGATGGCTTGAAAAGAGTCTTCAAAACTTCAAAATGTTGCTTTAACCCCTTTCATTGGAATCGATTATTCTTGGATTATCTCATATAAACCATCGTTTTATCATCGATAATCAATTAGTATCGAAATGGACAACGAGAGAAAGGATGAGATCTTTTCAAAGAACTGTTAATAATGTCGTAATCTCGGCCATTCTTGACTACAGGTAAAATTTGTCTGAAGTCTCCGCCAAAGAGGAAAATTTGTCTAGAGTCACAAGTCATCAGAATTTGGTTATCTTCACTCGAAAGAATAGTCACAATCAATTCGTCGCCAGGAGTATCGTATATAAGCTATGATCTTCATTTAACATCTATATCAACCAACGTCCATCTAAATAAATCTCTTCTTCAAATATCTATAACGAACAATCTGTACACGGGAGATGGCCTAGTTATATAAAAGAGAAGTTAAAATTTTTCAAGCTTTACAATTGTTTGCCAGGAATAAACTGAGAATCCGCTTTATTAAAAAGTAAGTTTAATGTTTATGGTGAGTAAATGTATTTAAGAATTTAAATCCTAATTTTAATGCTAGATTTGAGTCAGGGATTAAAGAATTTTTGGATCAACAATATTTCTTAGATGTTTCCGTAGTTCATTACCATATTAAATGCACTCAATATAGTTAAAAAAAATAATCAGTCAGGACATTATTGTCAAAATTACTTTAATCAATACTATAAACTTCTATAACTCCATGATACACCAGAGTCAGTTTATAGTATTGATTAAAGTAATCAGTCAGGATCTTGAAAACATTTTCTACATACATATTAATACAAATTAGCAGTTTAAAAGCCACAAATATGAATGTATTATATTATGTGCATGTATTTCTTAAATAATTATATAAAAGTTTTGTAACAAAATGTGCGTGTAATAACAAAAAAGTGTGTTTAATATTCGGTCTTGTCTTGAGTCTTTCAAACATCTGAAGTTTATCGTATGTGGCTCTTACGTTAAGCAAGTTTGACCATCCTTAGTCTATGCCTTCACAACGACAAAAACGAAGTCGCTTTGTGGTTGCCTAGGGGCAGAGTCCTATGACTTTGGAATATAGAATTTTTTTATGCAGACTGTACGAATACATTGACTATGTGATTATATTGAAATATAGATGGAATGACGAGTTTCTTCATTGAATTTGGTTAATAAATATTTTTCAGCAATTTTACTGTTTTTTTATCTAGATTTTCTGGACATCTCTAATAATCGTTCTTACTGAAAACAAACTGCAGTAACGTTTTTGGTAAAAAGATTCAACA
This sequence comes from Thereuonema tuberculata, assembly GCA_023159025.1. Taxonomy (NCBI): domain Eukaryota; kingdom Metazoa; phylum Arthropoda; class Chilopoda; order Scutigeromorpha; family Scutigeridae; genus Thereuonema; species Thereuonema tuberculata. The sequence goes on from JAFIDM010009631.1 coordinate 109,390,647, forward strand.
CATATTTATCTGCAAATTTTAAAATGTTAAGATTCAACAACTGCTAGAAATAGTAGATTTTGAAAATTAGAATTTTCAAAATGACAAAATATCAAAATGAAGAATCGTTTCATTTTGTTTTGAGACCTTTTTCCTTCTTAATTTCTTAAAATATTTTTTTTTTTTACAGAGCATTAGGACTGTCAACTGTTAGATATACAATATTGTTCAGCAACTACAGTAAAACCTCGTTAAGTCGTCACCCGGATAAGTCGTCACTCCGCTTAAGTCGTCGTTTTCCTTTGGTCCCGACAAGGTCTCATAGACAATAATGTAAAATAACCCTCTTTTACTCGTCACCAAATTTAATTCTACTCCGGATAACTCGTCACCCTCAAAAATGGCGAAAACCATCTTTATTCTCAATTTTGCCTGCTATCTTTTCAGCCCCGCCCCTTCACTCTAAGAAAGCCTACCTTTACGGGGAATTTTCACTTGGGAAATTCACTTGGGAAATTACACACTTCTCGCTGCGACTCTTATCAAGAGTAGATGTTTTTCTTGACCGCTACTGAGTGTGATTTTATTTCATAGCGAGTAAGCCCCGAAAATTTAAAAGCGACCGAACTTGTTTTTCTTCCTCCAAATGTAACTGCACTTCTTCAGCCTTTAGATCAATGGATAATTCTTGACTTTAAACGAAAGTACAAAAAAATGCTTGTAGAGGACATGATAAAAGCCTTGGATAGGAACGAAAAGCTAGAAGTTTCGGTTTTAGATACAATTAACTATGTGCACAAAAGTTGGAGTTCCATTTCATTACAAAGTGTTTCGAATTGTTGCAAGTAATCAGCACCTTCATCAATCAACACTGTTGGATTATTTTAATGCCAGTAAAAGAAAATAAAATGTGATAAGTATAAAATGTGTTTTTTTTTATTTTCCACCCATTCATTTGCATGTATTGATTTCTGAAAATCTTCTTTTTCTCACCGAATCCTACAGCAATTCATAAAAATATTGTATTTCAGTGTTTTGTTTTTATTTATTTTTTTTTTTTTCAAAAATGCCCACTCCGCTTAAGTCGTCAAAAATGTTCGGTCCCTTGAGTGACGACTTAACGAGGTTTTACTGTATTTTGATTCTGCACAAAAAGATTCTCTACTATACAGCCAGTTATCTTTCTCTATAATATTGATCTCTTCAGATGAAGTTTACATTCAGAAAGTTTGCTATTTGTGCATTAGCTGCGTCATATTCCAATATCAGTCAAGTCATTTTTTTTTATACAACCTATTTCTAAGACCATAATCTGCCATAAGAAACAAGTCATCTATACAACTCACTTGTCATTGTTTTCCACACTTACAGCTATCTTTGTTGTTATCAGAGACAGATTTGAGCGCTGATATTCAGATACGATCTAAAATTTTAGTTCTCATATTTCCATAATCATATAGATTCTTCTAAAACCTTATGTATTTAATACACGTACGAATATTGAAAGGAAAATAATTTTCGCTCAACGAATGCTAGATTAAAATATCTTACTCATCTATCTTTTGGTAACATATCTATGTTATTAGTTGTTTTACACTAAGTACATAGTTTCCATTCCATTCCCAGGCAATTTTCTGTATGTCTTTGGCTTAATCAAGGAAAGTTCCAAAGTTTGTACAGCATTTTGCCAAAAAGCTCTGGAAATACTGAGGAAGAGTTTATTACACTATTTCACCCTAGAAAGAGACAAACTCAGAAAAAACAAGAAAAAAAAAAACTACTCCAACTCCAGGAAATGTGAATGCTACTAATACAATTTTAATACTAACAGAAATTAAGTACTCTAAACCTTAACTTTCACTTTAAAATTTCCTTTTTAAAAATAATATCGAATTTCTTTCAAATCAAGTTCCAGTCATTTTGGATTTTTAATTATACCACTCGTCTAAGAACTCTACGATCCACAGATTTAGTTATTGTATGTTTGGAGTATAATTATTTCTTTACTGTTATTTATTATTCAGATTAATTCATAGGTTTTTAATTAGCTTAAATTGAATAATGAAGTAAATTAGTCTGTGCATCAATTCATTATCTAAATAGGTTTTATTTAGATTCAATCAATGCAATTTTTTTAACTGTCGACTGACAGCTACTGTAATTCTAGAACAAAGTTAACGTGAAATCCTTTCTGTGGTAATACTTATACTTGCCAAAAAATTACTAACCTTTAAGATTAACTAGGTATTAATACAGGTTCGTAATTTTTTTATCCCTGTGTGTGTATTTGAAAATGTGTAGCTCACATTTATGTCAGCGGGAAATTCTTCATTGTTGGCTGAGATTTGTGTTTGATTGATACAAGCTGTCTATTTTAACTTCCCATTTGTCAGCCGAAGAAACAGATCAAACAATACAAATCCCATACAAATCCTAAGCAATGGAATTCGTAAGGGAAGGAATAATACCACGAATGGATAAAATATTTTAATAACGAAAAAAAACTATATAAGAATGACTCAGTAACAAGCAAATACGAAGAAAATATCCTAAGAACTAAAAGTTAATTAAAAATGCTAAGAAAACATCGGCGAAGAAACTATAATAAAATATGAAAAGTTTATAGTTATTTTAAATAGATTTCTTGGTAGTTAGTTAGATTTCTTGATAACAAATAGCTTTGTTGGAGAAACTTAAATCTTATTATCAGAATTGTCCTAGATTTTAATTTAAAGATATAAGTCATATTTTATTACTGTAATAAAAACATACTCATCTTTTTTTATCTTTAATGTTTAACTTTCAGTTACCGTGTTTTCGAAAGAGCTCACTCAAGCTTTTATTATTATGATTGTTTACTGGCGATAGGACAAATTCAAAAACAGCTTCTACTTTACCACTTTAAGAGCCTTCATGGTTGTTGTTCCCTATCGGACGCTTCTTTCAGTCTGAGATGTTCTTATCTACCACAAGAAGGAGGTGGAAGATATGGTCAGATAAAGGACGATCTATAAATAATTTAAACAATGTGTAGATATCTGACATAGCTAAAGGATTCTTTATAATTCATGTTGAGATACTGTAGGTTGGCTCATGAAATTCTAGCGGATCCTGATAAAGTTAGTTTTGGTATTTCTGAGTCCACTAATTCAATTATAAGTAAAATTAACTTATAGAATGAAAGCAGTTTTTTTTTAAAGTAAAATCCACCTGGTGTCATTTTTTTTTTTTATTTGTGACATTATATTAAATTTATTCTTCTAATACGTAGACTTTACTAGAAAAACCAAAAACCAAAATGAACACTCTGTTTAAAATGATATATCATTAAAATTATCATGTTTTGAAGTCGTTGGGCATGAAAACAAGTCATGGTTTTGTTCGAATTGTACCAATACCAGGAATTCAAACTTTCAATTCCCATCATCTATAGTTTTTTAGAGCTATTTCGGTAAGTAGTTATGCAAGAAATACTACACTTTTAAAAATTTCAGATTAAAAAACTAATGTGTGGTCGTTTATGAATTAGCAATATTTATAAACACAACAGAATAAGTCTGACGTATTAGAAGAATAAATTTAATAATGTCACAAATTAAAAAAAATTAATATCTTTGAATATCTCACGTAAAAGTTTTTTTTTTTCCTTTTCTTGCTCCTTAACTATGAGTCCAGATTTCTACAAAATCATTTTGAAACATACGTATATTGAAAATCTGAAGAAGTTTTTGAATTACCGTCATTACGATTTAATACGATGATTTTTTTTTATTCTTCTTTCGCCACAGCTTTATCTTTGAGTTCAATTATTATCATTAAAAAACTTCGATTTAAAAATAACTCAATATATCTTACTCATAGATAAACTTTAATATTATTATTAAATTGACTAAATAATGCAAGTTTCCTATTGATTATTTTAGAAATTGTGTAAGCCTTCAGGATTACATTAATCCTTCGTAACCATCTATTCTTTTTATGTAGTTAACTAGTGGATTTAATCATTTTCATGATATACGAACGACTTCATAACATGATAATTTTAAGGATATATCATTTTAAACAGATTGTTCGTTTTGGTTTTTGGTTTTTCTAGTAATATTTTGTTCTAAATGTACCAATACCAGGAATTCAAACTTTCACTTCCTTTAACTTGGAAAACCTAACCAAAATGAATGGTTTAGGTATTGGATGGAAGTCTACCCACAGACTTGAAGAGAAGGGAGGGGAGGATTTGAATCTCGCTGTAAACAAACCACTGGAGCCTCCATAATCTCCCCTCGAGCACTCACAACTACCCTCCTACTCTCAGAGAAGAGATTCAAGAATCCCCTCCCCTTCTGTTCCACTTATATCTCGTTCGAATCATCGTCGGTTCTCCATTGTTGTCGAACTAAATGCAACTCTGCATTTTTAAAGTCGTAAACACGTTTTTTTTTTTTTTCTCTTTTTCGGCATTTAAAAGAGCAAGTCAAAATAATTAAATTTACTTCGCCCTCTTTTCTACTTAACATAAAAAGTGTAAATCCTATTAATTATTGATATATTTTAAGAAAACGATACTAATTGAACGCCGTTTCAAGAATGGAATATATATATATATATATATATATATATATATATATATATAACAAATTTTACTCTTTTAAAAAATAGTTACACAGTGTAAACGTTCACCCCAACAAACAAAATCACGTTTAATCACTGGCATTTTCTTAGGCAAGACGGGCCTCAACCAGGGGCCTAAGTGTTGCTAAGGTATTGACGTAAAATGTTCGCAGTGCCAATGATGGCTGTCTTTTGTAATTCAGCTGTTGTTATTGCTGGTGCTCCAAGTCTGGTGCAATAGTTCATAAATTTAAGTGATAGTGTTCCTAGTGCACCAATGATGATTGGCAACACTGTAGTTGTTTTATTCCATATTCGTGTAATTTCAAGTGCCAGAGCCCTGTATTTGTTGATTTTTTCCAGTTCTTTTTCCTGGACTCTACAGTCCCCAGGGATGGCAATATCAATTAGGGTCACATTTTGTTGTTCAATTAATGTAATATCAGGCGTATTAGCTGTTACATGCTGGTCTGTTTGAATACGAAAATCCCAGAGGATTTTAACTTGCCCGTTATCCAAGACCTTTTCTATACTGTGATGCCAGGGTTTTTCTGATGTATGGAATCCAAATTTACGACATAATGCCCAATGTATTTTCTTGGCTACATCGTCATGTCGCTTTTTATATTCTGTGTTAGCAATTGTAGAGCACTCACAGATTATATGATTTACAGTTTCTTCTCGGTTGTTACACAGTCTGCAAAGGCTGTTGGTGCTTGTACCTTGTATTTTGGCCTTCATAACATTGGTCTGAAGGGCCTGTTCCTGTGCAGCAAGGAGCAGACCCTCAGTCTCCTTTCTCAATGTACCATTTTTTAGCCAAGTCCAGATGATATTTTTGTCATGTTTATGTTCGATTTTTTTGAAGAAAGCCTCAAAAAAGGGGCTTGTTTTTCCAAGCTTCTAGTCGAGTATTGTACTGGTCTTTTTTGTACTCTATTTTGGATTTGGTGGCTTTCAGGAAATTTTCAGTTTTAACTGCTTTTAGCAGTTTTTCATTACTGTTGTTGATGTAGTCACGGAGGCCACATTTTTCCTCTTCAACAGTTTGTTGTATCTGTAATAAACCACGACCTCCAATGGTGCGTGGCAGATACAGTCTATCAATGTCACTCTTAGGGTGTAATGAGTGATGTATAGTTAGAAGTTTTCGTGTTTTTTTATCGAGTGTCTCCAGTTCAGCAGTTGTCCAGTCAATAATTCCCGCTGGATATCGAATTAAGGGCACTGCCCATGTATTTATTGCACGAATAGTGTTTCCAGCATTGAGTTTAGATTTTAGAATCTTTCGATCTCTTTTCAAATACTCTGATCTAGTAAGGTTTTTGACCCTATCATGCAGGATGTTGTCCATTTCTAAAATACCGAGATATTTGTATGGGTCTTCCTTATTAAGTGACCTTATTATATCTCCATTTGCCAGTTCAATGCCTTCTGTTTTCTGAACTTTTCAACGTTGTACTGTCAGCATTGCACATTTATCCAGTCCAAAGTTCATTTTTATATCTCCACTGAAGATTCTCACAGTGTTCAGTAGTGATTCTAATTCAGTTGGACTTTTTGCATAAAGTTTTAAGTCATCCATGTAAAGCAAATGATTGACTTTTCCAACCTGAGTAGAAATTTGGTAGCCAAGCCCAGTTTTATGTAAAATTGAGGTCAAGGGTATAAGGGCAATGCTGAATAATAAGGGAGACAGTGAGTCACCCTGAAAAATACCACGACGTATTTGCACCTTGCCTAATTCAATGTTGTTTGCCATAAGTGTTGTTGACCATTGCTTCATACTATTTTGCACAAATTTTCTGATGTTGTCATTTATTCCATAAATTTCCAAGCAGTTGTTGATCCAAGAATGTGGCAATGAGTCAAAAGCTTTTTTATAGTCAATCCAAGCCATGTTCAAATTCGTTTGGCGTCGTTTACAGTTTTTTAGTATCATCTTGTCAATTAGCAGCTGGTCTTTTGTGCCTCTTGACTTTTTGAAATTTCCTTTTTGCTCAACAGGATAAATACTGTTTGTTGTTAGATGATTGTAGACTCTTGTGGCCAGAATTTTAGTGAATAATTTAAAAGTTGTTGGAAGGCAGGTGATTGGGCGGTAGTTGTTGGGTGTATTGTCTTTGTCCAGGTCCTTTTTTATAAGAAATGTTCGTCCTTGTGTTAGCCAATCCTCAGTTATAGTGCTTTGGAGCATTTTATTGAATTGTACTGCAATACGGTGATATAGACTGGTCAAGTACTTTAGCCAAAACCCATGTAGTTCATCAGGCCCTGGAGCACTCCAATTTTTTACTGTTTTAGCATGCTTTTGGACCATTTCTTCTGTTATTGTGATGTTATCCATTTGCTTATTTTTCTTTTTCTTGTTCTTCTTGTCAATCTCCTTGATCCAGGAAGCTTCTGTATTGTGGTTGACTGGGTTTTCCCAGATGTTTTTCCAAAAAGCCAAGGTCTCCTCCTTATCTGGTCCGTCATTGTTTTGTGATTCTTTTCCTTGTTGGAGTGATTTGTAAAAATTCCGCTGATTTTTACTAAATTGCATATTTTGGGTAAATTCTTTGATTTTCGCATCATATCTTTGAATTTTTGCAGTTGTTGCAACAACACGTTGCTTTAGCTCTTCAATTATAGTGGCTATTGTTTTTCGTTCAAGATCATGCCTCCTGTAGAGGCCAATTTTTATTTTCTCATTTTTCAGTTTTCCTTCTCGTAGTGACTTCAGACACGAAATGTCTGACCGCATTTTCTCAATCTTTTTCTCAAGTCTGATTCTCCATTTAGGCGGTCCTCTTGGTTTATACTGTTTGGGTAATTTGTACCCCAGTTCCAATGTAGCTATGTACGCTGCACTGTACATGAGCTGATTTGTTTCTTTTAATGTTGTTGTGGGGATTGTTGCAATGATTTCATTGATGTCTATTAGGAGGCTTCTAACTTGTTTGCTGCGAATTTGTCGCAATGGTGGTAGCCTTCGACGATTGCTTTCAGTGTTCATATGTTCAATTATACGTTCTTTAAGTAGCTTTTGTTGGTCATTAAGTTCATGATGTTCCTCAATCCTAATGATTTCTTCAATTGGTATATTTATGTCTGCAGTAGTATCTAGCTGCTGTGGTGTTGTCAAATCCAGTGTATTATCATTTTCATCAGGTTTATCAACCTGTCTTTTAATTTCATCTAATTCCAGTTCTGAGAATAATTTTGTTCTCATGATCATGTGTCGCTGCTGCATTATTCTAGGTTCAGAAATGTCACAGTCAGGGTTTCTCTCTGTCCAAATTCCCATCATCCTTTTTTGATATATATATATACTATATATATAAGTTACTATATATATAGTAACTTATTTTTAAGTTACTATATATATAGTAATAGATATCTTCATTCAATAGTGTGGATACAGATTTTCTTGTATCGTGGCTTGCACTATTTTCAATCATATTCTATATGGTATACAAATTTGGAAGAGAACTTAGAAATGACTGAAATCATTCTGTAATTTATACGAAATAAATTACTACACTGGTTAATAAAATAACTAATTGTATTGATAAATTCTTTCACATTTATACAATCTGCACCTACGACCGTTAATGTAAATAGAAAATTCAATTGATGTAGCTATCCACAAATTGACAATCATTAAAAATTTGAAAAAGTGGCGTTGTCATCGGTTGATGCAAATGAGCTGTTACATAAAACGGGCTGTTTTGGAAGGTGTTCGTCACTTCGTTTTCGGATTGAGAAGAAAAGAGTTTGCGATAAAAATGTGTTGTAATAGCTTCGAGACATCATTTAACAGATGAACATAGATGGAGAGCTGTCAGAAGACGAGAAACGAGCCAAACTTAAGTGAAAGCAATAATATGGTAAAATATACATGGAACAAATTTCAAAATACCTAACCACCTTTCTAAAGCTACAGGGAAGGACAGCCTAGTGCTACAACTTCCGTGGACGACCGCTATCTTCGATTATGTGGCCAGAGAAACAGTATTGGTAGCTGCTTCCACTGAATGCAGAAAACTTCACGAAGGCGACCAGCAGTATGCGTGCTTCTTATTCTCCTCGCTTCAAAGGAGGAAATGTTTGAAATGGACTAAAACCAATACTGATTACTACTGTTCATAGACTATTCATTCCTCTAATTCTTAGAGGAAATCACTGTTTCAAACTCAAAATGTTTTTGGAGTGTTAACGTACAGATTTTCACAAATTTTCATACAAATTAATCACATACTTTTTAAGTTATCGCGATTGTTGTTTTTTTTTTCCTTAATTCTAAAAGCAGTGTAATTTCTTACAGTTTCAAGGAGGTTATTACCATATATCAGAAACAAAATGAAACTCATTTATTTCCAGAGATGAAGGAATATCTTCAATGCTTTCATGAGCATTTACGATATGAAACATTACGTGAAGACTGTACCCCATTCGTATATATACACTGGTGGAACATCAAAAATGAACAAACTGAAGCCATGGTCCCGGGAAAATGAAATTTAATTCAAATTTTATAGATCTTACACTGTATATGATCATGCGCAATGCATAATACGCTACAGTGTGTGTCAAAAGACCATGTCAGTACCCTGTGTACCTTCCAGAAGCAATGCCCTCCAGAAGCAATGCCCTCTCGCACGGAGACAATCGTCGAGGTGCCGAATGTCATCCTGGGGAATGGAGGTCCACGCACATTCCACTGGTAGCGCAGTTGGTGAAAGTTTGTCGCCGATTTGTTGCAGACCAGGCCAGACACCGTCCAATCGAGTCCCACACATGCTCAATGGGGGACAGGTCTAGTGATCGTGTTTACCAGGGGAGATGACGAACGTCTTGGAGAGCTCGTTGGATTGCACGAGAGGTATTCAAAGTTACTAATATTTCATTAACAAAAATCTAAAGATTTTGATTTCCTTTACACGATGATGGTTATTGAATAATTATTCTTAATAATTTCCGATCCTTTTACACAAGCATGAACTGAAGTTCCGGACGGAAATTAAGATTGATGTAGGGTTTCAACAGCGTTATACATCGTACCTTTTGAAATCTTCTGCCAACGTTTTTAGAATTTTAAAATTTAACTTTAATTTGAAATAAGTTTATCCAATATAAAAATTTTGTCTTTGAATATTTCTACAACAACTCAAACTAGAATGCTGAAATTTTAATTGTAGCAGCTTAAATTTTCGGTTTTGATATAAATTGGGTATATAGGAAGAAGATTAGAGTTTTCCATTTGAGATACTTAATAAAAGTGAGAAAATTGTATATCCATCATATTGAACATCGACATTCTAAAAATAAGCGTAATAAAATTTAAAATCTTATGTAACTTATGTAACCTTATGTAAACTACAGAAGCTGATAATAACCTAGCAGAAAACTGATAGAAACTATCCAGTTCATATCTATTTGTTGTTGTTTTTTTTTAATTTTATCTCGTTTTTAACACTAAGTAATTGGTAGAACATAAGATTTTATTTTATAAAGACACTTATTTTTGATTGTCGATGTTATAATTTTACATATTTGAAGTTGACACGGTATTTATAGTATTAATTAATCGTAATGCTTGTTGAGGCCTAATTGTTGTGATGGCAGGAAACAGAAGAGCAAAGGAATTCAAATTTAATATAATTGTGTACAAACTGAATGAATTGAAAGTTAAAATAGAGAAGAATTCTTAAAATAGAGAAGAGGAAGTCATTAAAAAAAAAGAAGAAGAAGAAAAAGTAACAATACCTTGATCTCCTTTTAAAAATAAGGTTTGATTTTTTTTTTTTAAATCTACTGTAGCTTTGAAATTAGTTTCTGTACAAGTTACATTAAAGCATCAGAAACTTAAAAATAATAAATTTCCATAAAAATAGAAAAAAAAAATTTTTTTTTCATTAAATTCGTTCAAATTCAGAATGATAGAAAGCAACCTTTCAGTCAATATCAAAGTTTATTTGAACTGACTGGATCATTTTAATTAGCCTCATGTCAACAAAAATTGTAAGGTTTCATTGCTGACGTCATTCGTTGTCGTTATTTGATATTTGATAAACACATTTCTCATTAGAATATTCTTTAAATATACGAAATCTAGTAATAATACTTAGACAACATCAAATAGTTTATTAATTTGGATCCCTAGTAAAGTTTTAAGGAATTCAAATATCATGTTTCATTCAAAGTTACTAATATTACTTAGATTCCACCTTTATTTCTATGATTTAATAGTGTTTGTTGTAGTACTAATTTTATTTCCTGCATAGTGGTTTAAATTTCAATCGATCCCCTGTGAAATTAACTCATTTAAAAAACAAAATCAGCAAAATAATCATAGATATATCCAATACAAATATTCAACACATTTTATCCAGTATAAAAGTTTTTAATAGTGTTTATAATTATTAGTTTTTGATAACAAGTAGTCTGTAACTGATATTTCGTCATATTTCATAAATGTCAATTGGGTTCGTCTGCTCATGTCAATTTCATTGTGGAATTTCAGAGACACTTCGTTTTCCAGTTACCGGTATATTGATCTTAGAAAGACGTAAAAAATATAATTTTCGTTATTTTTTTAAAACATTAAATACAAGGACAACTGTAAAAAGAAAAAAAAATCGTGATAATATTTCCTGTTTAAAAAAAAGAAGCAAATTTACATTTAATACTAATTCTTAACAAAACATCCCCATTTTTGTAGACTCTACAGCAACATTTTCAGATTTCCTTTCCTTTTAGATATTGATGTATGCTTTGTTACATCATTATGCTTATTAAAATTCATTGTTGCTATCATGTAATAGAAGAAAACCATGCAACAGTGTCATTGTTATTCACTTAACAATGGCTCACAGAAATCCTGAAATGGACCTAAGTAGTATCATAGCATTTAGAAATATAAGCAAACAACACCACTTCCACACAAATAAAATAATATTATAAAGAAATAATTTCGACCCTCTCAAAGCAATTTAACTTTAAATGTGGTAGAATAAACAAAATTAAGAAAAAATCTTCCGTAACACCGTATGGAACATTGTACTTTGTCAAATAAATTGTGCAAACGCAAGGTGCTTTTCCCGACGATTGCCAGCCAACATGGTAACTGCATGCTGCGTCTGCTCTGGAGGTACATGGAGAGAAACGTTCAGTGCACAGTAATCTGCGACACATTTAGGGTGGTCCCCCATTGCATTCTCTGGTTATTTGTTCGACGGTCGTAGGATGATGGCGAATACCATTCGTCACAGACGACGATTGTAAATAATGCTTGGTAGGCCACAATTGGCTGGAGCGGTCCCAATGTCTCCACCATTGTGCAAGTTGGAGATATCGGAACAGTTCACCAGTCATGCTATCTCGGAAATACCGGCATCTCTCAGTGAGCACCAACGATCATCCCACGTTGAAAGTTTGTTAAATCATCCCCTTTTCCAAATTTCACACTACGCATCAATACACTGATTTGGCTGTATCTTCAGCTCTCCTATTTACATGTGTAAAGTCGGGTTATTTGGTCATTTGGGGTTAAATATGAGATATTCTATTGGCCCTGAGGAGGTTAGAATAATTCGATCGTACAAAGCATATACTGGTCTATAATTTTTTAATGTAATCATTTACTTCTTAATTTATTGGAAAAAGTTCCATTTTGATGATAATAGTCGAAAACTAAGATGCAAAATATGTTTTATTTTATATACATATACACATACACAAAAATAGATTAGGCCCTCTTGGAAACACTGAAATGAATCGAAAACTTACAAAAATCATGTCGTGAGTAGTTAAATGTTTATTAATGCCTAAAGAAAACCGTACAACAATTAAAGCAAACTTAAAGTCTAAGAGTGGGCCCGGTAGCCGAGTGGGTAAGGGCGCTTGGCTGTGGGTTGGAGGTGGAGGGTTCGATTCCCGGCCTCGGCGGAGGACGGGAATTTTTCCACGCTTCTTTCTCCTCCCAATGGGCCCTAGGGTCTACCCAGCCCTCTATAGAATGGGTACCGGGTTTCTTTCCCGGGAGTTAAAGGCGGGCGAGCGACGGGCCGACCCCCCGTCCTCAACTTTGTCCCGTAGGTTCTGAACACTGGAGCCTACCCTCCAGTTGCATTGCGCGGTCCTCTGGGCCTGATCGCAACTTTAACTTTAACTAACTAACTAAAGTCTAAGAAAAAAACTGAACAATGAAGTGATATCTAATCCTTTTAACCTATAGTAACTCTAATTTTACAAAATTAAGAAAATGTAAAAAAAAAAAATAGAAAAAAAAACCTAAATATGAAGAAAGGCATTAGATCAATTAAGCTAAATAAGAATCTTAGGATTAAGGACAATTTATTACTAAATTAAAACTAAATATTTTTAATTAATTAAGCTTTAAAAATAGTTATTTGTTTCTTTCTTTTTATTTTTACCTTTTGAGGCTATCTAACAATGTTTTTTTTTTTTGTTGGTGGATTTAAACGAAAAATGAAGGATGTTTCCACTTCATTAAGACCGTCATTTCCTGTGAGGTTTTAACACTCGAAATCCATTCTATTAATCATATGTTTGAATTTTTCTGAATTCATTTCCTATCCCTGACAAGACTGCTCCAACGAGAAGCAGGAACTGACGCACATCTATTTCAGGACGGGTAATTTGTTTGGTTGATTAATCAGAATTGAACATCGTTGTTTTGCCTGTTAGTAGATACCTTACCTACTTTCGATAAAGGATCGAGTTTAATAACGCAGAAAAATAACAAAATAAGAAGGAAAAAGAAACAAGTTTACAAAGAAAACAAAAACATTTTTATGTGTATTTCATTGAAATTTGCCAAAAGTGAAAATGTAGCAAAGGAAAATTAATAAAAAATTCTACTCGAAGATGGTTCATATAAAAATTCAATTGGTTTCATGATTTTTTTTCTTTTTGCTTTAATAAAAAAAATGTTTTATGTTTTTATTCTTTATCTATTGCATAGTTAAGGTTGAGTGGAGAGGTTACAATACAGTAAGACTTTATTAAAGCCTAATAAGACTTGCTTAATACGATCTTATCTAAGATCTTATTAAAAGCCTAATTCTGCCATGACTCCTTATTTTTGATAGATTATTATAAAGTGCACTAATTATTATAATAATGTTGTAAATAAGTCCCAATCGAAATAGATGGAATCGTTTAACTATTATATCGTTCATCCATCATTTCTTATCTATTGTCTAAGTTCCCTATATTCCCCGTCGAAAAAAATAATAATCGTAGAGTAGTATAAGATTGAGGAATAGGCCCGTTCAATAGGAGGACCTATCAAATTTTATCAATTATATCTTGTATCAAAGATCAATGGTTCTCTATGCAAAGCTTTGATATTGGCTTACAAGCGAACTCGACTTAAACCTATGAACTCGACTTAACAAACAGACTAAACCCATCAACTTTGGTGATAACAAATACGTATGTTTTCCTGTATAGCAAAAAGCATACGTTGAAGGAATGAAGAAACTGAGTAGTAAAGGCAATCACTTGAGGAGAAAGAAACTTTCTTTTCAAAGACAAGAATAAATAAAGATTTGGACAAATTCGAGCCTTCGACTAGAAAATTGCGAAAGACAAGTTGGTGTGCATTGGATAAAAAAATTCATTAATATTTAATTGCGGATGAAGTAAAAAAAAATAGTTGCAGAAGTAAACCAAGCTTAAACAACTTTTTAATAAAAATTAAAACAAATATTGTCTATACATCTTGCAATAGATGCAAACTTTCACTGCAATAAAGTAATGGTTAACGAGTGATAGTTAGTCGTTGTAGTTTTCTTTACGGATGATGCGATTTCAACTTTCTCCACCAATAGCCTGTAAACAAACACTGTAGATAGCATCAATAATGGGGTAGAAAGTACATGGATTATTAGATAAATGGATTTCCCATTTATCTCAATGTTCGGGCTTTCATTTACTGGGCAATGTTGTTGAGTTTGTGAATTGAACTGATACTTTTTTAACGAAAGTCCCGCAAAGCTCTTAAACCTAAAAATGTCAAAGTTTTTTATAAAGTATTAAGTATTTTAAAAGCTCCCAGCACAATAAAAGATTAACTCGTTTTAAATTTCAAATTTTGAACGTCGGCTTGAATAACTTGATTTTTACGTTTTTATTTCTGTTTTTGTTTTTTCTTATCATTTTAAGCCAAACAGGAGTGAAAGATTTCACAATTTTAAAACTTCATCTTAACTTCAAAAAAAACAAAAACAAAAAAAAAACAACAAAATTTTTTGATTATTTCGTTAATACTTTCTGTTATTTTGATTATTTCGCTAATACTATCTCAAATTCTTAACTCACTAGAAAAAAGAATTATATAATTTCTGTTTTCAAATTGTTTACAATTCTTTGTTAATAGCATCCAAAAAGTTCACTGTTATTACTTATTATTATTCAGCTGTCATCTAGCAGTTATCCTCATATCTAGTTATCTTCATGTAAAGACAATAAGAAATCTGTTCTCTGTATCTATTTGAAGTGAAGAACAACATTGAATTTCATAAAATACAATATATGACGTCAATTTCTGCTACTAACAGCTTGAATTACTAGTTAGGATTTGTTTAGAAATGAAAAATACATATATACTCAAAAATAATAGTTTTTCCAGAAGTTTTGGTAAGTTATGGTTCATTTTATATCCTTTTTGAAGTTACAATGAGTGTGTTTATAGTCTACAGGAAATATTTGGTTGTTCCCATTTTCCCAATGAGGATGATACCATTCCAAAATAGCAGGGTTGGATGGAGAATCTTCCGGGTTATGAATGGATTCCGGAATGAAAAGAGACAACGGCGTGCATGAACGACAAATGGAATTTTCTCCGCCCATGACGTCACTCATTTCATTGGAATTGGAAGGGGAGGATTGGGGAAGTTCGTCGCAAGGGAGAGAAACGGTTATAGGCCATGACCCTTCTTCACCCTCGCTTATTTATTCATTGAGAAGATGTTCTCTCTATTTCAGAATCAGTTTTGGCCAATAAAACAAGTGAAAATTCACTGGAAGCGAATGACACCCACCCTTTCAGTGTTTGGAATTTAACTCGACAGTCTATTGATGTAATTTTAAGATACATTTCTGAAATATATAGAAGCAGATTTATATTAAATCAATAGAATTCATTCTGTTTCATACTTCATACCCTGTAAATTCCAAAGTAATTCAAACGCACAATCTACGTTTGCAAATCCAAAACGTTTTTCAATAAAAAAATATCTATTAACTTTGCTTTCACGAAGCCTGGAAGAAGTCAATTGATAACTAAAAATATCAATGAGAAAGCCAGTGCTCTTTCAAAGGGTTACAGAGTTCTAAAGCACCTGCTTCCACAAGATACAACGTCCATAAAGAAGCAAGTGTAGTTGTCTTCTTATGTTTAGTTCAAACTTTGCTCTTTAATTCATAAGAATGTTTGATTGCCTAGACAATATTCTTCTTCAATACCTAAAAAAAAAACTGTAAAAAGTTAAATAAAGACTCAACCAAATAAATTAACTTACCACAATTTGATAGAGCAGAAAATTTTATTACAAAATAAAAAAAAAAAGCTTTTTTAAATTTCAGTAAGTTTGTAATAAAATTTAAAGGGGATTTTTTTTTTTCACCGTTTTGCATTACTTAAGTTAATTGGCCTTTTTTAATTGAAATGTTCAATACTTGAAATAATGAACAATTTATTGGTCATTTTATAAATAATATAGTAATTTCCTAAAGTTATTAAATAAAATGTTTCACGTGTACTGAGAATCATTAGTAGTATAAAGACGTACACCTGTTTAAAGATGATACACAATTTTTAATAAATATAAATAAAACACAACTAGTTTCGCTCCCCGAGAGAGGGCCTTTTCAAGTGTGAAAAAACTTTATGTTCTTATGTTCCTAAAGCTACTTTCCTGATAACCTAACACTTTGAATTCTACTAAAACTTTTGAAAAATGAAAACGGTTATAATTTTCTCAATTAATTCTTTCTACATCGAAAAAATGTTTTACTAAATGAAACAGATTCTCAATGAGATGTTGAGTGTTACTTGAAGTTTCGAGATTTTGTTTCAAGTCGATTTCGTGACCTCCTTCTCCGAACATCTCAGTGAAACACTGAATATTAAATAATACTAAATATGCAAGGAATCGCTTGAATCGAAATAGAATAAGTTACTTTATTCTCTATGTCTGTTCATCATTTCTCAAGAAACACTGCAAAATTTTGTGTAAATATTATTAATAAATTAACTTAAGAAAATTTTATCGACCATTTCACTTTGATATGAGTCGGTCAAATTTTATTATTTGTTTAGAGTTCCATCAATGATGGAAAAGCTCACATCGAATATGCCAAGTCGATTTTCTTAAAATTTTTTAATAGTTTGGGTTCCTAAACTCCGAATTTGGAAATCGACCGTTCGCCCACTAGTGGGAGCCAAAGTTCGAATTGTCGAAAACGTAATTTCAGCCAAAGAATGTATTAATTCGCAGCCTATTTTTAGTAATAAACTAAAAAAGACATTACAAATATTTTCTACCACAAAACTAAAATTTTAATTTTAAATTGATTTTAAATCGAGTTGATTTTAAATAATTTTTTAAGTCAATGATCATTTTCCTATACACGAAGCAATCATATTCGAATTCCTTAACTCAAAAGTAAGAAAATTTCAAAGTTTCATTCAAATACATTGAATGTTTCAGAAAGATTCTTCAGCCCCTAAATGTAGCCAATAAAGCGTTCTCTAATGAACGAATCACACTGTGTTTTTATTGGTCAATCAGACTGAACTGTATAAACTTTACGTCGGTCATAAAATTTATAAATAGCTTTGGATTTCTTCAGAGTTGATTTAACCAATGTTTCTTTTGAAAGAAAACTGATAAATTATATTTTTTTTTTCTGACCCAAAAAAATAAAAACAAGGATTTGCTCAAAATGGTAAATACTCACACCAAACACACACATTTCAATTTTATTAAGCCTAAAATGCCTGAAAATTAATGTTTAATTTTTCTAAGTATGTTTGTGAAGCATGGAAACTACTAAAACAGACAAAAGAAAGAAAGATAAGTAAAGATAACTAAATTATTACTAAAGTTCCACACAAAATTACTGAAATTCTATTAATTTCTTTTATATAACACAAAAATGAAAAATGACCTCATCTGAAATTTTACATTAAGCAGCATAATTTTTACATTTTTATCCATCATTCGTTTGATAGAATTATTAATCAGCTATTTGATAAAAATTTAATTGCATAATTCACTATCCCTTTTGATACACATATTTTAAATTTATACAAATTACGTTTTGTATTATATGTTTGAAATCATAATATAAATATATTAAATTAACTTTTACATCACAAACATAATGTTTACAAATACGTTTACAATTAAATATAAGAAATAAAGCCAAGTTCTAATTTCTATTGGATTTACTAGATCTGCTATTTTTATATTCGCGTATGTCAATCGCGAAAATAAATTTCCATTCATGAGGGGATTCTTCTAAAACTAAAAGAGAGGATAATTTTGAAAGAATATAAAAAAAAATAAGTTTTTTTTGGAAATATTTAAAGCATTTCGATAATGTAATTAATAATTTATTAAGTTTATTTATGTATTTATTCCTGTTTCTCGGCGACCGTGTTCTTTTTAGCCATTGACATTCATTCAAATCCAATATTAGGCTCTAACAGATAGTAAGTCAATCTGGGCGTGAACAAATTCAAATTTATTCAATATATTTTGAGTGTTTGACGGCTTACATTTCAACAAAAATGTTAAAAAAAGAATCTTAATATAAAGAATGCATTATAGACACCAATAGATTACTTAATCAATAAGGAAAAATGTGATGTCAAAAAAAATACAATCTTCAATTCTAAGAAATTTTCTCAAAATCTATAATATAGAAATGTTTATAATGGAAATATTTATTTATTTTGATTATTTATTGAAGCTTTTTCCACGTAAAACGTAAAATTGAAAAAAATGAAATAACTTCCTTAAAATATTTAAATAAAGGTAACATCTCGAAAGCATCTCGATAGCCTCTCATTTTAATAATAATTAAATATTAATAATCATCAATTTTAATTTTATTCTATTAAACTAATTTTTGCATTAAAATTCGAACCAATCTGATAATTGGGGTTTAACAGAATTTGGTGACCAAAAAAAAAAAAATATGGTATTCTATTCTGTATATAATAATATAATAAAATAAGTTCTGTTTTGATTCTGTTTAAATTTAAATTTATAAAATATATAATCAGAAATCAAGATTAGCTAAAAGTTGACTCAACTTGTTCGATCTTTAAGAAACTCTTCTTTCTTAAAAAAAAATATTAAAACCTTAATCTTTTAAATAATCTTTGTTCAACTTTATTTTTTATTACAATTGAAATTTAAAAGAAATTAAAAGTATTTAAAAAAATATTTTTCTAGTTTTACATTTTGCAAATTCCTTTATTATATTCGAAAAAAAAATATCATTCACATAATAAATAATTTTTAAATAAAGAATTGATCATTCATTTATCCTGTCTTCAAACATTGGAGATTTGTTCAATTTCTTCAATATCACGAAGCTGCAGAAACCGTTAGGCTCAGAAATATTTTAATTTCTAGAGACAAATTTAGAAGCCAAATTACATTAGTTGGTACATACAAATAGATTCTGATTCAGAATTTCCGGAGTTGGTTTTGGGTCTAAAGTTTGACTGTAAGTTTTTTATTTCATAAAAAAGAATCACTTGCGAAACGTCCTTATCATATCTTTATTTTATTTTTATACTAATTAGGAAAAAATTTAAAATTTTTACAATAAAAGAGAAATTTATGAACAAAATTTAATTAAAAAATTTCTTCTGTATAAAAAGTTTAAGAAAATAACATAAATATGTATAAATACCATAAGTAACTGGCTGCATTGCATCGATATATAAAAAAAAAAATAATAGTTTTGGTCTAAAACAAGGAAATCTTATTATCTTTAAACTCTTTAATCAATTAAATTGGATAAAATATAACCATAATACGAGTACTATAAAAGCTATTAAATTACAATTCATTGATGACTTAATTGAGAAAAAAATAGATTGGAATTTATAGATTTTTGTTTTCTTTTCTTTTTTTTTTTTTTTAATTTTGACTTTAGATAAATACTAACAGCACTTATATCACAGGTATAGTTTAGTACAAAGTATATCTAATAGAACTTTTATTTTAGTACATTAAAATTTTAAAAAAATCTTAATTTCAGTTAGGTTCGAATCTTAACAGAGAAGTCAAAACAACTGCTACTGTTCTAATTAATCTACTGATTCATTCATTTCTCGACTTTCATCCCCTATCCTTTGCTACTCCTTTGAACAATTATAGCTGTAAACAATTATAAAATATACTATTGCATATGTATTAATGTCATTCAGAACAAAGAAAAATATATTTATTTAAGTTAACATGAATGTTACAGTCATTTTCTGATAACGTTTGCACATAGAAATCTAAATGTCGGAGACTCAAGCAGTCTGTTTCTCTATCTGGACCTGTTAGCAGGTAATTTGTAGATATTTAAAATAGATTGTATGAATTAAATCAAGATTTTTTTTTGTTAGAAAATTATAAAGATTTTATTTTATTTTGCGAATGCATTCCTTGTGTCTAGTAGATATGACATAGTCTGACTCTAAATACCAAAAACTTTTTTTTTATTATTATGTAAAACATTATAAAATGAATGTCAACTTCTCTCCGTTTCATTAAATGATTCAAAGGGAAGTAGGATAAACATATGATTTGTCTTTACTAAAGGTTAAAAGACTTGAAATTATTAATTAATTAAATATTTGGTCAAATATACTTAACTAAAAAAGTATTAGTTGAGAAAGCTTAATTAGAAAACTGAAAAGATTATCGCATGAAAAGAAACAGGTAATTGATTCATGAAGAATTTTGAATTTATATTAGAACTTGAATTTATACATTGGAATTGAATATTTTATTCAGTTTTAGAAACTGAAACAGACTTCATAGCCCTGTATAAATTAAAAACTTATTAGAGACTTATAAAAATACATTTCACATCATCTGTCTTCAACAAAATATTTGAATATTTTTTTCGCAAATCTCATTCATTTTAACAGTATTATTTAGGCAGAGATGATCAAACAAGGAGACAACTCTTTGTGCAGCTTAAACGAGGATCAATTTTCTTATATAGTTTTTTATAGTTCATTTGTTACCTTATGTAGTAGGTATTTAAATATTTCTGTATTGGAATTCATTATTTTCATTTTGATTTTACCTTTTTTGTGGGAAAAAATATCAAAAAGGACGGAGATTTTTCCAGTTTCCAAAAGATGAATTCTCCTTTCATCAGTTTGTACCTCTTAATCTTTACTGTCTTTTGTTTTGCTTTTTTTTCTACCGTTATCATTTCTTGAAATCTTTTTTTCAGTCATTTACTAATTTATATCCTAAATAGGTTACCGTCTTCTAAAGCTCAGTCAAAATCTAACCTTTCTATCATAATTGTATAAAAGAGTCGAACCTTGATTAAACTATTGGATTGTAAGCTCAATGTATAAAAGAAGCATCCTTTTATCATGATCGTTCCGCTTAGAAATGTATCAGTTTATTGAAAAATAGATCTTAAGAATTCTTCTTCAGCATTATTAGTCTCATTAACTTGAAGTCGTTGACGTCAGCACGGTAGTTCCTGCATGGTGTCGATCTAGTGAAGTGTTTGAGGGCGATACGCTTTCTGTCGCCAAAATTCGAAGAAAAGATTAGGGATTTCCTCTCAGATGATTCATCGTATTCGGAAAGGCATAATTAATAAAAACGAAACATCCCTGCTTTATCATGGTTTGAACCGAGACCTTTGCGAATCAAACCAAGTGAGTAAGAGGACATGATTACCGCAGGGCGATAAATTCTATGTGAAGAATAATATGCTTTTATATCTCGGATAAATATAATACAATAATAACAAATAATAAATACAATAATAATAATAATAATAATAATAACAATAAGTCACTGCAAGAGGCAGTGACTTATATCCTTAGATAATGATATCCTTAGATAAGGATGAGACAGAAACAATAAGCAGATATTGATTGGAAAATAAGCAGGGAATTGTTATTGATCAGCTTCAAATCAGATACAATCGATGTGAAGTTCAGAGAACAGGGCGTGCGAAAGGCAGATACTCTGTTCACAGTGAGCACATTTAACGAATGCATTGCTGTCACTCTTGAAGCACCTGTCATTGACGATCGAGTCGAAGCAGCAGTCGTTAGGACTTATCCATGGATCAGGTTCAATATCCAGGTACCCGCATTTGTAGAACACATACTTTATCGTGCTTCTGAAACTAGTGTATGAGGCCTCTGTGTATGAGGCCTCTGGCAGATAGAGAAGGAGGAAAAACATTAAACACAACACAAAAACATATAGGGTAAATGCGCCAGTTGTGGATCAGGAACCAATTGCGGATCAAGTCGTTTACCGTCTTAGTTATCACACTTGTCAACAGATGGCTCAGATATATAGAATCCCTAACCCTTCATGAGCCTCGTTTTGATATTACAGTTTGTTTGGAGTTTCGAGTGGAGCCATCATTTGAATTTGTTAACTAATTTGTAAGAATCTCAAGAGAAAATTAAGGTGAGTTAGCCTGAAAATTATTTGTAGTTATTCTACAATGGATCTACGTTAGAATAAACGTTTGTATGATAGTACAAGGTTTAATATAACCGGGAAAAAATAAAACATAGTGTTTGCTGCCTCTGGCCAGGTTTGCGGGAAAATCTGCAACATCGTGTGTGTTGTATCTGAATCGGCGGCCATAATACCATAGAAGTGGAATCTGGCCACTAAACCCCGATGCAATCCGTAGTGACAAATTCTCCAGAGATTTAACTCCTGAGACAATGTCAGATGGAGCCAGTGTATCATCGGAGTCAATAGTGGTTGCAACTATAAGGGAATTACTAAAACCTGTCGAAGATACAAGAAATGCAACTCGACGTTTCACCACCACAAGGTGCGCCACTTCTGAGGAATTCCTCAAGGAATTAGACGAGAAGGAAAAAAACAAACCGACGAAGAAAAAGAGAAAAAGAGCTAACTCAACAATTGATGAACAAATTGTTGACGATCCTAGACCAAGTACCTCTGCAGAAAACGATGAAGATGAGGATGCTGCCAATGATGCCACAGAGGAAGGTGACGATGTCTGTGGACATTGTGGTGGTAGTTATAAGAATGACTGTAACAGGGAATCTTGGATACAGTGTTGCAAACTGAAATGCAAATTGTGGTACCACCAGACATGCCAGGGACTTAGGAATCTTTTACTTTTTCGGCAAGACCCGAAAAAATGTGTATGTTTCACGTGCAAGGATCAATAATAACCTAAAATAATAAAAGAGAATATTTTGTTTAACTTTCAAATGTTACTTTGCAGTTTTTTCCCCGACCTGTAATCCTGATCCGTATTTGGTTCCGGATACCAACTGTGGATCGGTTGGTATAACCACTCTTCATCTAACATTAAATTCAAGCGCAGGCTATTTACATTGTTATTAGTTCATGTACTGTCAAGTACTAGCAAAAACATTATGTTTTGAGAGGGGATCCACAATTGGTTCCTGGCGTCCAATTGTGGATCAAACATCACAATACAAATGAAGACTATGAAAATGCAGTAAATATTTTTTTATCGAACTGAGGTAATAGAATGTCAATTATAAGAGCTTAATAAAGGAATAAATGCAAAACTGAAAATTATTTCGCTATTCCTCGTGGTGAAAATCAAGTTTATGCGTAGGCCGATCCACAACTGGTGCATTTACCCTCCTAACAAGAAACCCTAACTGGTGCATTTACCCTAACTTTCGGTGTGAGGAGAGTGTAAGAAGGTGAGTGAGAGAGAAGGAGAGATGTGGAGAGGCAAAGAGAAAAAAAGAGAAGTGAGAGGCAGCAGAAAGAGGTGCTCTGCGTGTGTCCGGCAGGCTGACCTGTTCCCGGACTTGACCGTCTCCTCCTCCTCTCCTGCTGGCTGTCTGCCCGGCAAACTCGACCAGTGAACTCCCCCCCTGGGACAAGCTTTCAGGAACGGTGCCACTTGCCCGGCAACTCCGGTGACGCAATCGTACCTTTTACCTTGTCAGTGCCTTTCGCACGCCCTGTTCTCTGAAGTTCACATCGATTGTATCTGATTTGGAGCTGATCAATAACAATTTCCTGCTTATTTTCCAATCAATATCTCCTTAGTCTGTCTGTCTCATCCTTATCTAAGGTTGCAGGCTACTTATAAGCCTCTTGCAGTGACTTATAAGGTTTTCCCATAGGCCACCAAGTTAACTTTGACCCCTAATATCTCCTATACCCCTGGCTATCTGCCGCTACAATTTTGCTGGTTGACTTAGTTTGAAAGATCTTTCGAATGCACATGGTCTGAACCGGCAACTCCTGTGACGCTATCGTGCCCTTTACTTGTAAGCACACTACGGTCATGGCTACGAACACGAGATGTTCGTAAGTATTATTAACAAGAACAGGAAATGACCGCAGATTTTTATCCACTGCTAAAAGTGATAAGCTTTCCAAAAAGGTATCACTCATGCCTGTGTGACTTATAGTTTGTATTGTAAAGCTGGTGGCGAATGAACGTACAA
Source organism: Thereuonema tuberculata (assembly GCA_023159025.1). Taxonomy (NCBI): domain Eukaryota; kingdom Metazoa; phylum Arthropoda; class Chilopoda; order Scutigeromorpha; family Scutigeridae; genus Thereuonema; species Thereuonema tuberculata. Next base: position 109,414,957 of record JAFIDM010009631.1, read on the forward strand.
AACTACCTTAAGAACTCCCTCCCTTTACACTTTATTTACGGGTCGCTAAAAGGATATTCAGTTATAACTAATATATTTTAACAATGAACGAAGCTAACAAACATAGCTAATAAACATTGGATTAAAATAAAAAGTAAAGCAACCCAAGGTTAAACTTCACTGTAGAGTAAGGTGTTACACAGTGAAGCTACGATATACTTGAGTGCTATCCCTTACGTCAAATATAATTAAAGCCCGCGACAATCTAGGAAAGTAGCATTGTAACTGTTAGGAAAGCAGATCCGGTTATGCCTGTATCCTTGCGCCAACGAATGATTTACTACTTGCTTAGAGAGAGTTAAATGAATGAAAACGAGATTATTGTGATATTGGTAAATCAGTTTAAAATTCACTTTTTCATTTTTTCATTGCTAAAATACTTTATCAAAACTTAGTAAATACATAAAATCTCCGTTGAATTTAATTTCAAATTAACTTCAAAGTTTAATCAACATTTAAATACTGAGGTTTTTTTTGTGTGTGTGTGTGTGTGTGTGTGAGTTTTATTTTATTTCTGGGATGACCTCGGTTTCATCCAGGCAATACATCTGCCTTCTTTTCGATATTGTTTAATAGCCCTTAAATATTGTCGTCTCCATAAAATGATGTCTTCCCTATCAATCAAAGTAGAATCCTGGGCGTCGTCTGCAGTAACTAAAACTGTTCTGCTGCATTCTTCTCAAAGTAAAATTGGACAGATCGTAATCGTTATTTGTTTTCTGAAAGGCTTTAGCAGTAGTTGAAATTTCTTTTTTAAAATAAAATTCAAGTACCTTTCGTCGGATGCAAATTAGGTAAATAATATCAAACTTCTGACCGTTGTGAGTCTGCCCTCGTCCGGGCGCGAATCTGAGACCGCGGCCCGCATTTTTGCTTCGCCCCGTTAATAAACTACTTGTTAAGTCACTTGCCAGTTCGACAACAGCACAGAACGAGTGAGAAGTTTGCAATATACATTCAATACACTTTATTTTAAAAGTGTAGTAAAACAAAATCTTTGCCCAGAAGAAGAAACAATCTACCAGTAGAGAACTCAGCCATGTTGAATCGCCAATTAAATTCATTCTTGTTCTTGACTAAACCTCATTATAAATGAGACGATTATATAAATGATTTTGATGTTCGATGATGTTGTAAATGTTACTTTAATATCCAATTCGTAACGTAAAGTCTTAGCAAACGTAATAAAATTTATTGTGATAAATGTTTAGTTAAGGACTCTTTCCCTACGCGAGATGGCAAACCATATTACAACTCTATAACTTCTGCAAGTCTTCGTTTTCAGACGCCAGGTTTAGAATGTTCATCTTTTGATGTTATTCAACCTATCTTAAGAAGTATTGATCACAGTCAGCATTGTTTAATTGTCTTAGATTGTTATCTTTACTAGATTTAATGTAAGAGTAGTTTTTTTTTCCTTTTTGGATTTCCTTACAATGAAATCTGAAAGCCACTGATTCATCATCAAATAGACCTGAATTCTTATTACTTTTAATCTTATCATTTAAAATTATAAACTAAAAACCAATGTCAGTAATCAGAATATGTCTTTGATAAGCATATCTCGAAATAAAAACCAAATAAGTGTAGCTTGCTGGCTCATGCCAGCAGAAGATGATGCAATGACATGAGAGACACTTTATTTCAAAGAAAAAGATCACAGGTATCAAGCACTCTTCTGAATCACCCTAAGTTGACACCAGTGGAACTTTTTTCTGTTTCCTAGAATTAAGATGGCGCTAAAAGCACAACATTTCGATGACATTAAGGCCATCCAGTAGAGAGTGACGCAGTTTGTGAAAGGCATTACTTCCCAGCACTTTCAACTGCTATTAGCAACTTCTTCCAAGACTCGTTGTTTACAATCAAATGAAGATTGCCTTGAAAATCCAAATCATTTGTGGACTTTTATATTGTTATTGTCATTTGTACGAACACTGTCTCGTTATGCAATAGCCACACTTTATATTTCTCTTTATCCTGACGACTCATCTCCTAGCATCGATGGTATAGAAATATAAAACTCGCAGACAAATACCAAGTTCTGTTTGAGCTGACCTTAAATGTCATGAAATAATGAAATGAAAGTATGTGAGAATAATCCCGATTTTGTAAACAGTTGGTCTCAACTGAACCATGTAGAGATTTACTTACTTTTATTTTTTAATGTACGAAGTAATATTTTTTTTTTATTTGTTCAGTCATTAAAGCTTGTCATCCTTCACAGCACTATAAACTCTTTTTAAGAGGTTTTTTTTACTTAATTTTTATTTCTAAAGAATTAACGTTTTAGCATATTTTTCAATGTACAGTATTCGCTTTCTTAATTAAATCCATAAACCATTTGTGTCAGTAATACAACAACTGTGAGATAACTGTGATCAATTTGTTTTCACTATTATCATTTGGCAGAATCTTTACAGCCATTAGTCATGCTATAATATTAAGATGAAATGTATGTGATTATTGAACGTTTTATTCCCTTCTTGATGAATTATATAAGTGTTTTTAAACGAGCTCAATAAAACAGAAGTTTCTAAATATAAAAGTATATTTACTTTTAATAAAAAGCCTATCAGCAATTATAATATTATCAAACTAATTTTAGAAGAACAAAAAAAAAAGAAATGTATGTTAGCTAGCGTTACAGGAATGAATAACTTTGAAACGTTGGTATCTCTGCAACATTCCACAAATGTAGAAAGTTGTAGAGAATTTGTTAAAATACTGCAACAAAAAAAAATGAAAGTTTCATGATGGCGTTTTTATGAGTTTGCCCCGATCGATGCTGAGCTTCACAGAGGGTTTCCTTGGATGACTATGTTAATATTAGCGATGAATCTGGTGCTTATTTCAAATATTGACTTTGTGCACTTATCACAGGCTATTAAGCTACTCCTCCCCGAATGATGATATATATGATTTTTAGGCTCTTTGACCCGCAACAAATTCGTTCTATTCAGTTGTTCAGTTATTCAGTTCAAACTGGGCATTCGTTAGACTTTCAAAATGAGCCTCCTAATAAAATATGAAAAGTAGATTTTAATAAAACAAATCACTTTATTCTGAAATATCTGAAATAGATATAACAGATAGTCATTATTTCTGTCAAGTTTCAGAAAGTTTATAGATGTGATTGATTGGTCAATGTATGCAAAACAGTAATTATTTGACTATAACAATTTAATCAATTACCGGACGACTTCAAACTTGATCAGTGAAGCTTAATTAATCAGAAACTAATTGATTGATTTTTAAGTTATTTTATTATGTTTACCAGTCGCTGCTAATTACATTAAGAAATAAATTTCTTCATTTAAAATCTGTTAATTACTTCAAAGAACATATGGTTTCAGTGGTAACAGTACGAACAGAATTACAGTCAATCATTCATGGTGTTTAAGAAAAGACCTCAAGACTTCTGGCGGTTTAAATTTAGTTTCACGATTTATTACCAATATTTTCCTAAAAACTCGTGGTAGTTAAATGTAAAATGAAGTAAGACTACCAAGGTCCTAAGGTGTGTTATCAATGGATTTTATATGTTAATTCAATTAATTCCTGATTCGAGCACTGGAGGCGTCGCAATGAAAGTACTTTCACTTGACCCTTCCTTATTCTGCTACTTATCTATTCTTTATTCGTTTAAGTTTTCCATTGACTATTTTATATCAAAGCGTTTAGAATTTATTGGATGGAAAGTTGGAATAAGCTAAATCTTTCGCCCAACAAGTGACTTTTTTTATATGTTAACTGCTGAAATTGTTTTTCTCTAAAATTTGTTTTTCAATTTTGTATTTCACTGATAGGGGGTAAACAGTTTTATTCTGTCTCATGAAGGGAGAAGGAAAAAAAAAATCGTTAAAAAAAGTGTTTACGTTGCTGAGGTTTTGCTGTTTGTTAATTAGCAAAATCTTAGAGAATGGTTTAAAATAGAGTACTGCACAACTGGCCTCGGACAAGTTTTTCCAATTCTATTCTGAAATCTTGAAATCGGTGTTTAAACAGATTTTCTCTTATTTATTTAATTTCAAATAATTTCAGAACCTAATGTTGCAATTACTATGCATAAAAAGTTTTGGTCCCAAAGTAAAGTGTTCTTAACATCAATGAAAATACCTCAAAAACTATTCAAGAAATTAAATATATTACTGCAGTATGATTAGAAACAGCACAATATTTAGGCTATAAATTGGCATCATAATCTTTGTAAAGATTGTAAATTATACACAAGTGCATTGTAGTTTAAGAATAAAGTGCTTCGACAATATCTTACCTTAGATAAAAATATAAGATATGATGGCAAATGAAAATTCTGATGCCATTAGACTTATTGAAGAAGTTTTGGATTTCCAGAATGAAAGCAATCTATCCATGTTTCTTCAGTTCTTATAGCTACAGTTCACTGTTTTAAAAAAAAAACATCGTTCGGAAATATCTATAAGAAGTTAGTGACTATATTTGTCAAGATTAGAAGTCAAGATGATATTTGCTACTAGCTGTAAGAAACTATTTTACCAAACATATTTTTGGTAAAAAAGTGGAGCAAATACATATTATGGGATAATTAATTGACATTACGAAGGTTAATGGAAATACTGCAGGCTATTCAGAGAAGCAGACGAGAATACGAAGGAGCTACAACATCAACCGATAGGAGACGCTTGAGATGAAAAAGAAGACCACCGGTTTTTTTTCAAGAAATTCCTATTGGTTAATATTATTAGTCAAAAATTGTATATACTAGAAAACTTATTGCGGTGTAATCAGGTTGACAAAATGGTCTCTGTGGATAGAACCAGAAAGTTCCCACAAGATTCGTAATGTATTTTTAATATTTTAAAAGTATTTTATTGTAAATGTGTGTTTGTAGAATTATTTATTTCTCAATTACCAAATACATTTCTAAAACGAAATCTTTGCAAATTCTGCGAGCCATAGTGAAAATTCTGATCAAACTTCCTATTTTATATTGTAGTTCGAGATTTTTGCGTAGATTCTCCTTGGGATTGGTTTCTGGGTTTAAGTCCTGCTTGTTTATCTCCGGCAACAACTTTTTGAAAGATTGTCTCTCTATCACACCAACAAACAACCTTTGAGAATTCAAACATGAATCTACAGAATCTCACGAATCCCGATATTTCCATCAAGGATGTTTCCTCGGTATTATCAAGCCTTAATAAGATACAGTAAAGTAATATTTCTTCTTTGTGGGCCCGGTAGCCGAGTGGGTAAGAGCGCTTGGCTGCGAGTTGGAGGTGGCGGGTTCGGTTCCCGGCCTCGGCGGAGGGCGGAGAGCTGGAATTTTTCCACGCTTCTTTCTCCTCCAATCGGGTCCTAGGGTCTACCCAGCCCTCTGTAGAATGGATACCGTTTCTTTCCCGGGAGTTAAGGCGGGCGGGCGTCAGGCTGACCTCCCGACCTCAATCTAGTCCCGTTGGTCTCGAAACGCTGGGCGCCCTACTTCCCACGCTCCCGTGGGCCTGCATGGCCTGTTTATGGGATTGCTTAACTTAACTTTATTATCAGTACGGCCAAAGATGAACCTTCCAGAATGCAACGCAGATGATAGATTTTCCTTTCCTGGCCTGTCGGTCACATTCAAATGTAAGAGAAAATGGCGGTCGTTGATTCACATTCAACATTTCGACGAGGAAAAGGTCTCAAAAATCAAGTAGGGAAATTATTCTTAACGTTGCTCGTCGATTTCAAGAAGATGTATGTGAGATTTTTGATATTTCCTATTTTTGATAATTGAGATTGATATTTTCGGCGGAGCTTACGGCATTGATACTGGAGAAATTATTTAGTCAATGATAATGTGTTTGCGGGTCCAACTTTCGCCGCGACGATAATAAAATTATTTCTTCTTTATTATCGATGTTATTTATCTAGTAACTGCCTATAAATTACGAATGTCGTATTCATTATTTAAGTTTCAACATCTGTCTGATAACAGTGCTAAGATTTTTTAAAATTTAGCATTCAAACAGAATGATTTACCAGAATGTCATTACAATTTATTTTTTAAAAAAATTACTGTAAAATAAAGTTGAGTTATAACTTTGCAGTTTCCAAGATTTTCATTAATTGGGTGTTTATTTGGAGTTTCACTTATTTTTCTTGGTACAGAAACATAATTTTGGTAGTTCATTCTTTATTCTTAGTATCTTGACCTTATTTAAGAGTTAGACTGTTTGGTGATTACATACATCGTGTTGGTATCGAATTCCACATCCGCACTACATGAAGCTTCAGATTGGAGGTTTAATATTGGACTGAAGGGAATGGTTTGGTGTTCTCATCGTTGACGGAGTGTCCAATTACCACCTCGTTTCATTTGCATCGAGTGTTTACTACCTGAGCAAGCGGAATGCGCAATGGCTTTACAAATGACGGGATACAGGAGGAATAGGTTGAAATAGGAGGCCTTCCGGCAAGCAGCTCAGAGTACTTCATCAACGAAGGGTTATTTATTTGAAGCGATTTCATTTCAGTAGGGTTGAGAGACTGAATCGATAACAAGAGCTTGGAAATATTTCATAAATTTGAGCTAGAGTAATACAGTTTTAAGGAAAGTAAATTCGTCAAAATTTAAGGTATTTAATCTAGTGATCAATTTCTTCATTAAAAACACTTTAAAGTGTGCTTAAGTTTCATAAACTCAGTAAAACAGGTCAACATACAAGCTTAAAAAACACTAAATATTTACAAAAATCCAGTATTTAAATATTTAGTGTTTTTTAAGCTTGTGTGTTGGCCTTTTTTATTGAATTTCTTCATTACTTGTGAATTTACATAGGACTTATCATGTAACCTTTTTAAGTAAACAAACTTTCAAAAATTTTAACTTACAATTTTATTATTTAATTTCACTTTATTTATTAATATCACCATTAAATTTTACTTAAAAGATAAAGATAATTTATGAAAACCAAGTAAATTAATGTTTAAATATTCATACTTTTTTTTAGAATAATTTAATTCCCTACTGCTTTTTGAGTTCAATCAAATAAATTCGTAATTTGCTGTAAAGCACATTCTTAAAATTAAATTTTATCTCCTTTTATCTATTGTTTGCTTTTATATTATTGTTTTAGAGCGAATTCAGTGAGTTTTATTAAATGGACTTATACGATTTTTAATCATGATGTCCAGTTTTAGATTCTAATATAAAGGGGAATGGGCACAAATGTATGGGAGTGATAGTGATAAGATATTTACTTATAGAAAGATCTCCTTACATAGAACATACGTTATTATCAGGACTCGTCGCAATTATTAGTCCGTTCGGAGTTATATACATCTAGATATGACTTATCTCATTGACATCTTACTTCCCGGGTATATTAATTAATTATCATTTAATAATTTTTTTCAGTAACAGTAAATATTATTTTCATTTATTAGGCCTATATGTAAGTAATTATTATTTTACTTGAAATAAATGATAATATTAATTATTAATTACGTATAATACTTATTAACAGTGTGATTGATTGATTGTGGTGAATATGGGTGGCAGGGGAGCCAACCACCCACAGCCAAGCACCCCCCGCCTGTAAATGGTTGACTTCCCTGCCACCCACATTCACCACAATCAATCACTCAAACGTCATATCTAGACGTATATAACTCCGAACGGACTAATAATTGAGACAAGTCGTAATGATAAAAAATGTTCTATTGATGGAGATCTTTCCTTACGTATATATCATATCGCTACACCGGAATGGGGCAGATCTGCCCATTCTCCTTTCAATCCAGAATTTTAGCTTGTTTTTTTTTTTTTCTTGCACTAAGAGGAATTAAGAACTATGCGTAAAACCGAGTTCAGAAAAGATTGAAAACTTAAAAGAATTTAGAAGGATTTAGAATTTAAAAGCATTCTTTAACTTTTTTCTATTCTTTAACTATAAAATATAAATAGAGAAAAATGTTGTTTTTAACAATTTATTGTTTCGTTTGGAACTCAAATTGAACTTCATTAAAACTATTTTTTTTTTACCAAAGATAAATCGCTGTTCTTATGGGATGTAAGTTAAATCTACTTCCATTTTTTTGCAAAGTCTAGATTTTTTATCTCTTAATAAGACATCAGTTGTTACATACTTGTCAATTTCAGAAATATTGAAGGAATTCTTTTCCAACAATGTGAAAAGATTGAGTAGAAAATCATTGCTCATCTAAAATGTAGCTCACTTTTTTTCACTTGTAGAAATGAGTGGAAAATATGACATTCTCAGACGAAACTTTCAGTAATTCTTCTTCTAAGACATGATAGTTATCATCTAGAAAATTTCGATCCGAATCAGTGAGTATTCTTGTCATTTTGATTACATTCCAACAGTCATTGCAGACATGACAATTGATTCTCTCTCTCCCTCTCTAAATGACTGACTGAACGACACTTACATCGTTTCTCTTAAAAAGTCACTTTATCACTCTCTCTGCAGTCTTGCAAATAGGAAGTGAATAAGAGTTTCCTATTTTTGATCAATTTACATTTCACTGTATTAAACATTTAGGTGATTTCAAACTCCATTCAAACTCAACCAACTCATTGAGGTTTAAATTTATGGATGTAGTTTCAATTTTAACATTTTATTTATTAAATTTCTCGGATATCATGTATTTTTAGTGCTAGTGTCAATGAGATTAGTGCTAAATTCGGTCATTGTATTGAGTTCTACTGTAACAGCGAGATTCGTGTTGGCCTTTTCAGATTTCGTGGCATTTATTTTTCCTGGCGGCGAAAAGGTGTGATGCTTAGGTAGAAGAATTATTGACCTATCCAGCAAAAGCATGATGTGCTTAGCTTATGTCTGAACAATAAGACTATTTGGTCTAGCTGTAGAACTTTTTATAATGTATAGTTAGTGATTTTTTAACTGTGATATTCTACAAATTTTAAACAAATCTTATTTAAATAAATAGATTCATAAAAATGAACGAAAAAGTTATGCAATTTTTTAGTGAGAAGTTCAAAAGTATAGAAAAATTGGACCTCTTCAGCAAGTCAACTATTTGAAAAATTCAACTATGTTTGAATGGAACCGTTAAAAATTGGAGAAGATAAGGACAAAAACAATGGTTTTTTAAAAGACTATTACAAAAAATATGTAATAATATAAAAAGTTATTTATTACTAGTTACAAGCTGGTGACTGATAATATGTCAGATAATGATTAAATTATTATTAACGTTTCCTTGTGCAAACAAGAAAATCTGTCATATTTTCAATTTATATATGAGAATTTTCTGAAATAATAATAATAATAATATGTCTACTTCCAAGAATTTATTGGCTCTTCATTTACAATATTTTTAAATTTAAAATTTTAGCCCTTAATTGATCGTTGCTAATGTTTTGATATAAATAATATTTACATTAAAGGAACATAAAAACTATAAAAACAAAAAGTTCATCTTAACAAAACCTAAACACGAATTTAAATAAAATAAACGACGAGTTTTTCCTTTGATTGTTCATGAAAAATATTGATTTTTGTTTTAGTTTGACTCAAAATTCTTCAAACGTAATCAATTGTAGTTCTGGGCCCTCAGCATAACAAACAAACTAAAACACTCTCGCTTACAGTCACTCTTTAGCAGTCAATCTTGAACGATAAACGATTTCGAAGTTACTGAAGATTGTTAAAGATTCATTTAAGAGATAAATGACTATCCAATTTTAGATTGCGATCCTCCAGGCCAATAAAAACTGCATGAGTATTAAAAAAATTTAATTATTTTAATATACTACGATTAGACCTGCATATTCATCAACTCTACTTACACCTGTCATTGCGGAATTCACACTCTCTCATTGCTGAAAGAAAAATCCTTAGGAGAGGTGTAGCTGGGACTAAATCCCAAGCATCTCGCTAATGTAATTCCTGAGATTGAAAACACCGACGGACGAGATCATATCGCAAGTCACTTTAAGATCATGATCAATGTATTGTTAGTCTGAGAGATCTACCTTCTTACCAAATTTATACTAAAAAAGTTATTATGATGATGCATAAATAAGGATGCTTGCTAGATTCTAAGTTTTAGCTTAAGCCTAAAATCATTTAGGAAAATATTTTTATCCTTGATATTTTTAGCTATCAAGGATAGCGGAGAAACAAATTTTAATAAAAAAGAAGAAATTCCAGATTTAATTAACTTAAGTCTTCGTATCACCCCAACCTCAAGGCTACTTAGCCAATTCTCATAGGTTTTAAGCATTCTGAGTAGACGATAAAGATAGTGTGGTACTTAAATATAGATACAGAAAAATACAGAATTTAAATTGCTGAGAGTTCATAATAATAAATATTATTGCTAGGTATCAACTGTGAACTTATAAATACAATTTTAATGGCCGAGTGCACCAAGCTTCAATTAACTTTGATGGCTGCATTGTGGACGTAGCTAAAATTAGTGGGGGGTGCTCCTCCAGAAAAATTTTAGCCTTTGTTTTAAAATTGTGTGAAAGGAAACAAACATGTATAAAAAGAAATTTATCAAGTTTCTGAATAAATTTTCTTTTTTTACATGTTTGTTTCCTTTCACACAATTATAAAACAAAGGCTAACATTTTTCTGGAGCACCCCCTCCCACCAATTTTAGCTACGTCCACAATGCAGTCATCAAAGTTAATTGAAGTTTGGTGCACTCGGCCATAAGTCTTTAAGATATGACTGGCTGGTAAAAATTATTTTTCAAATAATTTAATTATTTCATAACATGTCTACAATAATAAAACTTATAACTTTATATTGAGTTTTAAATATTACCAGAAAATGTGGAGTCCCTTTACAATTCAAATAAAATTATAATTATCCTTTTAATTTTAATAATAAAACATTGATTTGTTTTCATTTTCCATGTTGTAAACGATGACATATTTTAAATTAAATTCATTCTAACTTTCTCCAAATCTAGAGCTACCAGATACAAATTTTTCCCGACATTGGTAGCAACTGTATTGGCTGTGACGTCACTCCGAAGGCGGCAGTCCCTGATGATCAGTTCTTCCCTAAGGCAGATGAGAGAGACTCGGTTGCTTTGAGGGATTTTAATTTCCCAAGTTAATCAAAAGAGGTTTCAGGCGGCGCCTTTTAATCTCTACCGTAGGCAGAGGGTTGGGTGGCAATTGGAAAGTGGAGATTTATTTAATCACTGGACCGACAGTGGGAGGATGTGTCTGAGAAACGCAAGAAATGCACTTAACTCGCATTTAAAATCTTGTCTGCTAATGTGCTTGATGCTAATAGAGTTAACTACATTGCACAATGGTTTCAATGGCATTAAGTCTCCCCTTTCGGCATATTTTTTGCTGAAAAGTTTATTGAACTCATCGGAAATGGCTCTTTTAAAGCCTGTTTGCCTCAAAGAAATTTCTGAAGAAACTTTTTCACTGATATTATCTCAACTAATTTTTTAAAACTTACAAACACATAAAAAGATATAAAGATTCTTAGAGTTTGATTTACGACAATTTTTTCCTATTTTTCACTATTTTGAACATTTGTTTGTCAATAATTGCCGTTAGTCCTGAATAATATTTTTTTAATGGAAAATACTACTTTGTTTCGTCTTTTCTAATTATGATAAAATATTGCAATGATCTTTCGCCATTCGCCACTGAAAACGTTTTTCTAATTTTCAATATAGGAATTTTTAAACTTTTAGGAAGAAAATGAGATTCAGTTTTGGGTGATCGGGGATCCTCCTCCAATACTTAGTTGTGTATATAATAATTGCAAGTTTATTAGATACTCCTGTTTATTGGCTTGATGAGAACTGATGAAAAGAAGAGCTGGCAATTCAGTGTAATTTATCACTCACAGTGACATAATAAAACTAAATCCATTGTTACAATACAGAACGTCAGAGGAACAAACGAGTTGGATCATATCCTCCCCACTTGAAGAGGTAGCAAACTCCTCTTGCTGAAAGCTAGTGAACATTCGCCTACTCGAAGATGACAATTCGATTGGATATCTGTTGTGGAAAGACCCTTATGATCGCAGATACTGAAACCAGAAGCGAATAACACACGCTATCTTAAGCCCCCTACATCAAATTCAGGGCCCAGGTTCCAAATGCAGTAATGGGCCCTCTCCCACGTTATGGTCAGAATCTTAGATTCTTAGCCAAAAATATCACGAATACGATTTCGTATTTCTCCCCTTTAAACATGCCACACACAGTTATCAGCATTATTTTTAGAGTAAATTAATTTAACATCACATCTACTTTTTCCAGCTCTATTCAAAAGTTCAGAAATGAAGTTTAGAAAAAAGTTTAGAAAAAATTCGCTCTGTGCAAACATTGTAGTGCAGAATAGCTCTATGCAGACGGCTAAAGCAGAAAAATAGTTTCCATAAAAGGAAGACTTAATTATTAAAAAAAGTCTAGAAGTCATAGGCTAATTCATTATTTTTTGTTTGTTTAAGACCTTAGTCCAGGCCCCAGTGCTGTGATATCAACTGACCGCCCCCTTGTGGGGACCCTGCGCTATCTCTTATATAGTTTCCAGATCTGTCTGTGCTTAACACACTTCCGTAACGCATTCCTGCGTGTTTGGAAAAATAATTTTAATTTCCTGTGACATTAAAATTATTTCACAGAAGTAATTTCTACAATGAAGCATCCGCGGCAAGAATCAAACTTGCTGATCCGAAGTCAGACGTCTTATTCATTAGCTCACAGGGGCTGTTGTTAAATATCTCTTATCACTCCCTCTATGTGTGTGACGCAATAAGAGAAGAGCCATAGAAAAAAAGGTAACTCATTAGTTTTAGCCTACTAGATTAAAATATAAATAAAAATTTCAATGTTCATTTTTTTTTAACCTACTACAAGCGCAGGCCAAACGAACATTAGATGCAGAAGCTCGCCCTCAGCTACGAACTGAAGAGTTCTTAGAGACATTTCTCGACATGAATGAAGAAATTAAAAATATTATTTAAACACAGTAGAAACTTCTACTTAAAAGACTATCTCAACTAAAAGCCGTCACATTGTTCTCTCGTCATTGTTGGTGGAGCATATACGCTAGTACCATATAATAACATGCTCCTGCTCCAGAAAGTTTCAGCTTGATTTGATTGATTGTGGTGAATGTAGGTGGCAGGGAAGCCAAGCACCTCGACCTGTAGGTCTATTGTGCTATCCCACGGAAATGAGGACAGACGGAGAGAAAGACTGAGAAAGTATGGTGGGAGAAGGGCAGGGGAAACGGGAGAACCCCGAGAAAACCTGCCCAGCGTGGATCATCCAAAAGTTTCAGTTTACTAGCATAAATAATTTTTAAACACCAGAGTTATTTATTGGCAAAGTTTATTTGATTGGAATAAGAAAAATCAAATTTGAGCTTTAAACTTTCAATTTCCTTTTTGATTTAAAATCTTGAGTTACACTTTAAATGTTGTAAATATCTACAACAGCGTAAATAAAAGCCATTAACAAACTAGCAATGATAATAGATTTTTCGATTTTATTATATTCTTGTACGAGTAACAAAACTCTAGGTTGATAACGAAATCCTTATAATAATTTCTTTTAAAAAACAGATTGCCGCGTTTAATGAACATTTTCATATTAAAGAAGTGAACACTACAAGAGGAATAGATTGAAAAAATTTTTAGGAATATTTATGTTATAAAAATAAAATTTCGTTTTATTACTGCTTTTCAGGGTTATACTGACTGTATAATCTACACAATAAAATTTACGTAGTTTTACAAAACTTATGTAGGAAATAAAAATACCAATGTATGAGGAATTTACATTTCTAAGAGGAAACATCTTTTACAAATAATATGTAAGTTCATGATTCTATTGAAATAAAATAACTAAAGATTTTATTAAACTTAACTTTCTTCTTTCAGGGAGGGGGGGGGGGGGTTGGTTCGAAAGTTTTCAAAAATTCAAATTTAACATTGAAATTCACGCAATACAAGGTAAAATCTACTAAAAATGTTCTTACAGCTTCCTTCACAATTATCTCAGTTATGATGCCAAATATTTCAAATTCAAGCCTTTTCTTTTCAAAGGATGACATAGTGAAATTCAAAGGAGATAGTGGTTCGGTTGCCATAGCAACCAATTAATGCAATTTCGGTGCATGGTTTCAAACTCCATCCTGGCCATCCGTATTTGCTGAGCTTCTTTCTTTCCATGTTGTCTCTTCATAACCTTAAAAATCTCTCTACGATATTAAGTTCTAAACCAAACAAACATGCCATCCATTTCAGAACCGAAGTTTTTAAAGGAAGTTTAAAAAAAAGGTCTATTATATTACCAGTTTAATTGTCAAATTAAGTTTAACAATAGTATTTTTTTAAAACTACACTTTGAGTAATAAGATAAAACAAAGGTATTTTTCATCAATTCTTAATTCATTATTAATTTCACCGAAAGGGAGTAAAATAACAAATTAAAGAATTCAATGGAACTGAATAAAAATTAGAAATAATAAAGTAATCCTTGCAAAATTAATATTATTATTTAGAAATTCTCAGTCGTATTCATTGTTGTTTTACTTCTATCTGATTAAAGATAGTGAATTAAGTTTCGCAAAAAGAAAAAAAAAAAAGCACAGGTTGCTAAGTAGAATGTAAAAGCTTTGTCTAAAAACTTCGACAATCAAAATTTTAAAATAAACTGTTCTGTCCAGAATTACTTTAACTGCTAAACACAAACAAGCTGAGAGAATTAAGAAGACTCCAATTGAAAACAGTTTTTATCGTGAATCTAAAGTAGTGATGTGCGGATTGTTGGAAAAAGAGAATCACTAATGTGTTTTATAAGAAAGTTATAAAGGAGAAGAAGGCCATGAAACAGTGCATTTATAATAATCATGGGAAGCTGGCAATTAAGCATCTTCTTGGTTTTTGTTGCACAGTAATGGAAGGCTGTCATGAATGAAATAGAACACTAATATGGCAATTAAACACCACAATATTTGAAGATGAAAATACCAGTGACAAATCTGCAATTGATTATACCAACCAAAGTTCAACCAATCGAACACAGGCTTCCGTAGTGTAGCGTCGCATTCAAACTTGGACTTTATGCATCAACAAACGTTACTTTACAATAGCTGTAACTTGAGAAATAATGAAGCGATGATAATCAGATACTAAAAGACCACACTTTAAAGATAAACGAATGGTTTTAAGTAGGACACCATTGGATCTCAAATAAATGATTATGATTTCAGTAAAATAACTAATTATGGATAATTTAATAATTTGTATTAAAAAAGATAGGACTTGGTTAATAAACGAAAAAAATATTAATTGTGGCATGTTAAACCCAAAGCATAAAGTAGTCTATTATTTATGTAAGTCATAATTATGGAAATGTGAAAATGTAGGGTTAGATAAGCTTATGTGTTCTTTAATTTCAGAAAATCCCTAAATTATCAGTGTTTATCAGATAATTTACATGTTTACGTTAGTTTTCTCTCTGCACGATCACTTAGCCTTGATCCACAAGGACCTTGGCTCAAATTCCCGGTAGTCGGACTAATAATGCAGAGAAAGAATTTTCTCTCAAATTCATTAATTTCCTCTCATTAATTTCTCATTAATTTCTAATCGTTTGCTTTAACATTGTTTTACTTTTCTTCTTTCCACTTTTCTAGCTTTTCCCATCTATTAATGTGAATGGGAAATATTTAACTAAGCTCCAATTTCACTAGTCTGATGATTTTATTGAAACGAACTTTTTTATTAGTTTTTGGCTAATTAACTTAATTTAGTAAAGTTCCTATCATATAATGACTTTTTTCTAATTTAAATTTTCATGTTTACGCGATTTCATAAGGAATGGAAGAAAAAAGAACTTTATGTCACATAAAAAAATTATGTTAAGCCTAACTTTTTTTTTCTTGATTTTAACGACTTTGCAAAAGTTATTGTGATCTTAAAGGGAAATTCTTATGTTTATTCTGTTTCTGTTTGGTTTATTTTTAAGGTTTGCAATAAAGAAAAAAAGTACGTAAAATATCTATTTTAATAAAATATGTTTGAACTGTAAATATCATTATTACTGTTTTCCCAGAAATCCATATGGAGAAAAAGAGCTAACTTTCAGATTTAACAAAATTATATAAAATCATTTAAGTTGGTTCAAGCAATGATCATGAAGTTTAAATTTGCAGACTTATGTTTTCAATGATTTTTATTATTAGTAGTATTTGTAGTTGTTACATTAATGCTACTCTATCAAATTTCATCCTCTGAATTTCATTACCAGCACTGTCATTTTACTGCGTTTCCAAGGAATAAAAATAAAAATATTACTTTCGTGAAACGGAACATTAAAGTATTTATCATTGTCAGTTTCGTCTCGTCTGCAAGTTATCTTTATGTCATATCAATACAGAATAAATTATTTATTCAATTCCATACAAGCAGTGCGTTTTATTAATTTGCACTGAACGCTTTTTTATCTGCCAATCTGAAGTTATATTTAATCATATTCCATTCATAATCATCTCAAAAAATATGGAAGAAAAACATTATTTGAAGTCAAAAGTCAAGGAATCAAAAGAACACGTGTTTACTGTCAGAATGGTACGTAACAAAGATCTTGCCGTACGTGTACAAAATTCAGAATTCACGTTGCAGTGTGTGAACCATTCCATTCTACACATTTTTCGTACCGACACTGGAAGTTTACAAACATTGCCGAAAATGTGTCCTGTGAAATTGAATGAAACACAAGTCTGATTTTGGTTTTCAGCTGTGCAATATCAAGAGACGGCGGATTGCAGTAGACGCATTCTTTAAACGTACATTCCAATAATAAGCATCCGGTTGTATGAGATCGGAAGAATTCGAAGGATACGGCTAATCTAATACCTCTTGACATGATGTAGTTCTGAAAGTATTATCAAAGAAGCTGCAATGTATCCCATCGGTGTATGCTGTCGCACCATCCTGCTGAAACCACTGTTTTCTAAAACACAGATTTCTAGCCCGACAAAATCATGTCAAATTGCCACAAAGGGTGAGACAACAAGTTCTCTGTATCTTCCCTGATTGATAGTGACACGTATCCCACTCACATCTTTCAAAAAAATAGGGCCCAATGATACCATGGCCAAAAAATGGCACACAACACAGTAATCTTTTTAGAATATAGAGGACGTTTATGAACCTCCGTCAACCGTTCAAACCCGACAAATCTAGTCGTTTGTTTGTTCACATAACTGTCCAAGGTGACGTGAAAGTCATCACAAAAATCACAGAAAATGTTCATCTCAATACACTTTTGCCAATGTGCGAGCAAAGAATAAACGCCTCTGTAACTTTTCAGGGTCGTGTAACTTATGACATACCTGCATACAATATGAAAATGCTCCCAATTCATGAACAAGTGTCTGCAAAGATGTTCTCTTCATCCCAGTTCTTTAGCAATACGCCGATGATTTTTCTTTGATGAACGCAAAATGTTGTGAAGCACAATCCCCCATGCTGATTATCTGTGGACGTGAGTTTTCGTACACAGTGATTTTTGTCGTTAACACGGAACAGATCCTGTCTTCCTAAATTTTTTCATCAACAACAACACTGTTCGCTTCGTTGATGGGGTTTTGTGGAAATCTTCTTCGAATAGTTGAAAAACATAATCACACTAGGTGCCCCGGAAAGGCCGATTCCATATGAGCGAAAATAATACTCCACAATAAAAGCCTTTGCAACGAATACTTAGAGCCATGACGTAGCACCGTGCAATACAACAGTTCTCTTCACGAACCAAGGTCATACTGCAGCTTCGTCACGCTGTTCACCCTGCAATAAAAACGGTGTACAATCCCGTCACCCCTTGATATACGTTATTTCCGGACATATAGTATTAATACATTTATCGTTACAGCTTTTCCCAACTTCAAATAGGAAATAAAAAAGTTGCAAAACATAAATTAAAGATTTATCTGGATTTTCGAGATGTCATGGTAATTGAGACGACCACAAAACAAAACAATCTAAATACACAATCAATCTTAATTAAGAAATGTTAAATAGGCAATTTACGCAATAACTTACTTACTTATCACCTTTATGAACATTAAAAGAATATTAAGCTTTACGAAAAACTAAAACAATGGGAAGAGAAGAAATTGAAAATTGATCCTGGCAAGAATTGGCAAGAAACGAATATTTTATTGGTAATATAAGAATAATAGAAATTAAAAATAAAGCATTTCTACTGAATATGAAATGAAACCGTCTCAAGTTTTTGAATGTTTGAATGTTTCAATTCTTTTCTATTATGTCGGTTTCTTTCTTTCTCATTAAAGCTGCAGACTGTTCTCTATTATATCGAAGGCAATATTTAATCGGCAGCTTAGCCTACCTTTAAGATGAGATTAACAGGAATTAAAAAAATTAAAAACAAAATTACCTTCTTATGTTATTTTTTTATCCTTTTCAGATTTGAATCTGATTTAAAAAAAATAGGTTTTTGTTTAAACATTTATTCTTCGTCTTTTTTTTATTTTTCATGTAGTTTCTATCTATTTTGATTATAGAAACAAGTCGAATGAAGCGACCTTCTCCCAAAATAATATAAAATATTTAAATTATAGATTACAATTAATAAGTCAGGTTGTAAACAACAATTAAATTTGTTGTATCACCATGCTTTTATTTATTTATTTTTTGTAACAATAAAATTAGTTAATAGTCACTTTGAGA
Source organism: Thereuonema tuberculata (assembly GCA_023159025.1). Classification (NCBI taxonomy): domain Eukaryota; kingdom Metazoa; phylum Arthropoda; class Chilopoda; order Scutigeromorpha; family Scutigeridae; genus Thereuonema; species Thereuonema tuberculata. Next base: position 109,433,706 of record JAFIDM010009631.1, read on the forward strand.
TGTTTAAGCATATTGTATCAACAATTAATTTTATTAATAGTTCATGTTTTTAACTATTAATTCTTATTCTTAATTAATAGTTAATTAATAAGCTGCCAAGCTTATTCTTAATTCTGTTATACCTATATTATTGACTTGAAAAAAGGAATATGTACAGTTCCTGAAAATTTGTCTCCCTTATTAGTATTTTAATAAATATTTTAATACTAATGCAATGTATGGAAGAGTGTGTTTCTATCTAATATTTTTGATATGGAAAGAAAGAAGATTGTGGAAGAATTTGGTTAATATTTAATTTAATTTAGATCTCTTAATTCAACTTGCTTCTATAATCATAATACTGTAGATAGAAACTACATGAAAAATAAAAAACGACGAAGAATAAATTTAAAAACCTAACCTAATTTTTTGTAATTAGATTCAAAACTGAAAAGATAAAAAAATAACATATGAAAGAAAGATAATTTGTACATTTTCAACAGCGTTTTAAAGTGAGAGAGAGTATCTTTCTTCAGGAATTGAAACTGTAAGGAGCAAAACAAAATTATTTGTCCAGACATTGTAATAAAAAATTTAAAGTTCTATACACAAGCAACATTTTCTTTCTTTTTTATTTCAATGGATATTTGAAATACTTTTAAAGTTTGTTTTTTGTTAGTTTTTTTGAAACAAATTTCACGCCTTTAATTCGATTATTTTTATAAAAACTAAAGTTATGTAATGTTGAAATTTAAAGCAGAGGTCTACATTTGAAACTATTACCAGAAGGTTCTTAATTCAGTTCAATTCTCGTCAGCTAAATGAGCAGTTAGTCTTACAAATCTTTCGAAGGACACCTTAGTCTGCAAAAATCAGTCGATTTCTCTCCCTCTTGGACTGTTTTTACATTGAGGTTGACAGATGCTAGAAAATGAGATTCCCAAGGACGGCGGATCCCTACCAATCTGGACGCCATCCAGTTCTTTGTGTTGGCTTAGAAACTATTGCTTCTGACTATTTTTTTCCTGTCTCCTCTCTCTCACTCTCTCTCTCTTCTTCTCTACCCTTTTCATCTTGGTTACAGAAAGACCTTTATAAAAATGGATCCTGCAGTCATCGTTGAGATGGTCTGTCTGGTTGGAACTGAGCCAAGAAAGTCTACAGCCTTGGACTCGACTCCTATTCTTTCTTTGTAAGATCACAATGAACTAGGCTTCATCCATACGTCTGATCTCTGGATCTTCCTTCATTAAACCTCTAAGAAATTTTAAGCTTCAGATTATTCGACCAGATGCCATTTACTACGAATAATAATAATAAGATAAAAGAGATAATAAACGTATTATCTAACAAAAGACTATCCTAAACTTATGTACCTTAATAATTTTGTTGTTTCTGCTACAATAAAAAAGAAATATTAAAGAAATTAATTCCTTTATGAATTATTCTTTCCTGTATGAGAGCAGGAAAATTGTTTTGATTCTTACCAGCATTTGATTATTATCAATGATCATTATCTCCGGTCATTACAGTGGATCTGTTTCTAGCTTTTCAATAATAATAAGCTATAGATATTATTTGATGTTACAAGATTCCTTTGATTTGAACTAACCAAAATGTACAGCTCCAAAATTTGTAACAAGATGAAAAAGAATCACTTGTCAACTTGCAAACTAAGTTGAATAGTGATTCTTTTTCATCTCGTTATAAATTTTGGAGCTGTACTTTCTTTCTTCTGTAGATATCCTACAGATTCATGAAATTACTCAAATAAATTACTCAAATACTATCAGCACCTATAATATTGGGTTACCATTACTGTATAAGTACACTTTGTATGACTGTTAATATTAAAAAAAAATGATGAATGCAAAAAAAAAAAACAGCTATAGCAGAATGATACTTTGTAACTCCAAAATATCCAATGTTAACCTTAACTTAGAAATTCAAATTTTATTTTATTTTTTTATTGCACTTCTTCAATTTCTGTGAGTATAAAACGCAGATTCCAACCAAGAAATTATTGAAATGATTTTGATTCTTTGTGCTTTAATTTCCAAAAAGGCCACATCTTTTACCTCGAGTGTTTAGTAAACCAACATTTTAAAGTTATATTTTTTCAGTACTGTACAACAACAATCCCTATGATTCGAGGGTAATTTTAAGCCTTCCTAATGAAAGAAAATTAGGAAGGCTTAATAAAAAATTCTCCAAAGTAATCTGTAACGTCCATTGCCATCTGTAGACGACGAATTAAATACAAATGCAAACAAACTAACTGTTTTAAGAAGACAAACTAACTGTTATTATTGGGATTAAAAACAAATGTAGTACTTACTTGAGAAACGGGCCCTTGCGATTTCAGTGCCAATCAGGTGTTGCATTGGCTTTTAATATGGAGTAGAATACTTCACTGGAAACAGATAATAACACTGGAAAAAGATGTTTTTAAGAATAAGTATATTTGTTCTTTATCAAGCAAAAATATTGCTTTCCTTCACAGAATACTATTTTCTAAACTAATTTCCTCGAAAAACCCAGAGTTAACAAATTAACAAAAATAAGCGTAAGGTACAGAGAAAGCATTTTCATCATTTTAATGCTTAAAAATTGTGTAAAACTCTATTTGTTATTTACAATTAAATTCATATGAAAAGATACCTTTACATAAATATTTTATGAATGTTAAATAGTTTACGAATGTTAAAATTAAAAATCGCAACAAACGTAAAAACAGAAATAATAGTGAAGTAATATAGTAAATTTTCAAACCATCAAATTTTATAATCAGTATCACAGAGAAATTATATGTATAGTAATAGCAAAATAGAGACTTTTTATAAATTGAAGTTACATTAATTGTATAATTTTTCAGATTTTTTATTATTTCAGATCCTGGGATTCTTTCAACCTTAAAAATTAATATCTATTTAGTTTTTATTTAATTCTTCGTTAACGTTAGTTATTTTTTTTTTCTTATTCATTATGAAAGTTTTAAATTTGTTTGTATTCATTTTTTAACAGGAAAAAAGAGGATGAAAAAGGTTTCGTCCGCCTTGAGGAGGATGACATGGAAGGTGCTGAGGATATGGTGGTTCCTCAACAGATAGCTCCCCCTCCAAAAAGTCGCATTGAAAAATTACTGGAACCAGAATGTCCGTGTTGCAACATGAGTAAACGATACACAATCGCTTTGCTCACTTCCATTGGATTTCTAATTTCATTTGGCATTCGATGTAATTTAGGGGTAGCTATCGTTCAGATGACAGATAATTCCACTGCGAATCAAGTAAGTAACTTCATATTTGATCTTTATTACAGACTTCAATTGTCATAATATGAAACAAAATTTAAAGTGTGCAAATTATTATAATCTTGATTTCTTTAATAAGGGATCACATTAATGAGTCTACAATTTCCATTTAAGAGATACATTTGTAAATTTCTTTATCTTCTCTAGTCAAATCATTCCAATGACAATAGATCAAATGAAAAATAAAACAATTTCATCTCAAAAGGAGTATTTCTACGTAATCATGCCAGAACTGTTTAAGGAAAAGCTTAAGATAATTTTTATTTTTTTATTGTAAAAACACTTTCAAACTTGTTTTATACATGTGTCCTTAATATATGAAAATGTAAATGCTTTTGGTAATTTACTTTATTGTACTTGCTATATTTTTTTTTTTGATTTTTTTATAAGGTTTGCCTTTAATTTGATTTAGACTTTAATTAGATAAGCCTCAAGTTTTGTTTTTAAAACATTAATGTCTGAACCTGATGACCATTTCATTTAGTATAAATAGAATGGTATTTAGTTACAGTATCTCTTAATTACATTGTAGAATGCTTTCCTTTTCAAGCTATTTCAAATATTCGACCAAAACCTTGAAAAAGAAAGAAAATTCTCCAATATAGATTACAGTAAAACATATTGCTGAAAATTTGAATTAACTGGTTTTCACCTGATGGTGTATTGAACCAAATTCAAGTGGGGGCGATTGTTTGGGATGTGATTCCATTGATGGCCTCAGCGACTGGACTTCGACACAAACTTAATGCTTTCAGCTCACTGTTGGATATATTTGTCATTATAAAATCGAAAGAAAATAATTATTTTCTCACGTCACATCGTTCGTAATGCTAAATATTATAAATCCTGATATTCACTGTGATTTTTTCCAAAGACATCTGGATCAAAAACTTAATTAAAACGTTCAGAATCAATAAGATTGCTTTGCATAAGCAGCCCAATTTGACAGTGGAAGGTTTTTGTTTTTCTTTTTCCAGAAGATTCTGATAAGACAGGGTTGACAGGTTTATTGAAACAGTAGGAAGATAGCTTCAAGCAATTTGGATTCAATAGAGATCTTCAACTTTTTAATTTATTTATTTATTTATTTATTTATTTATTTATTTATTTATTTATTTATTTATTTATTATCTTCATTTTGCTTGAATTTTGAATTAATAAACTTAAACAATAAAATGTTTAATCAACAAATGAATTAGTTTTAGTTTAATTCTTTATAAAAATAAAATATTATGACTGCTACTTAGATATACCTTTAAAAGTAAAGATATTTCATCACAATAGCAAGTAAGTGATAATTTTTCTTGAGTAATGTTGAATAATTTATTCTTTAAATTAAAATTTAGGAGAATATGATCAATGTTTTAAAGAAATACTATGTTAGCACATGAACATAAATATCTCTGAAACCTTTTACGTATTTTTATGTACAATAAGATATATTACATTACAGTTGATTTATTCTCAAGGAACAATGGTAAAAATTCGTTTTCAATTTACGAATTTTCAAAATCAAGATATTTAAACAAAAACTACTATTTTCTCTTAAACATTTTGTTTTCAAATTATGACTAGTGTATGCCTGCAATGAATGAGGAAGAGGTTTTTGTCTTCAATCAATCAGTATTAATAATAATGTTTTTATTATTAATACAGTCCTTTGCGATTTTCTATTAATTCTGTAAATATATGATTTAAAAATCAAGTTTTTTCAAGTCTTGCAAAATTCTATATACTTAAAAAAATCCACATTCCATTACAATAACCGAAGTGAGATTTAATCTTGTTTAAAAATATCAACACAAACATATTGAAGCTGCATTCCTGAAAGAGTTCTATAAGTCTACATAACTTTGCTGAAGATAACAGCTCTGCTGGTTGTCAGTTTAAATGCATAAATGATAGCTATAATAGCAAAAAAAAAGTCGTAGCAATAAACAACCTCACATGGAAATCGGCAAACATCAAGACCAAATGCAAGCGCACGTGAGACAGCTGCAGAGCCAAAAGAACATAAGTATCAGTAAAGTCATGAGAGGTATAAACAAGCACAAATCAACAAAAATCACCATTTTTAACTGAATTACAGAGCGATACAAATAAAATACCAATACAATAAAAAAGCGCTGATGGAATTTTATATTAGTGGGATATATTTGTCGGTATAAAATCGTTATGGAATTTTATATTTCTGGGAAATAGCTGCTTTTTTTTAGGCTTCTGAAAGACGCCTTATGTCCCCGGTTTGTCTGTCTGTCTGTCTGTGGACACATATACCACAATGCTTCGCAACGGCTTCTGTTAGCTCAGTTGGTTAGAGCGTCGTGCTAATAACGCGAAGGTCGTGGGTTCAATCCCCTCATGGGCAATTCTTATTCTTCATTTCTTTCTTCCCATTTTAAATCTTTTCACAGTTTCTCAACTTAGGTTTTTTTTTAAATCATTATTAGGAATTCAGTATATCAACAAGGTTTGAGTTAAGAATGACGATTATTCCATACAAATAGTGGTGGGTAAGATAGCATGGGGTCGCAAACATACTCGCGTGTGCATTTTCTAGACCATTCTATTCTAAAGACTCGGCGTAGTTTATTCTAAAGTAAAGGTGACTCAGAAGCCGTTGCGAAGCACTGTGATTGGTTTACTAATCGCTACCCTATCTTGTTCTTAAGTTCTTGCTAATTTCAAACAAAACTTCTTTATTGAAAAGCATCAACTTAATACTATATTTCGGTAGAATCTTTGTGAAATCGGATGATTTTTAAAGAACTCCTAATTCTGTTTTTTTTTCTTTAGTTCTTGCTAATTTCAAAAACTTCGTTATTGAGAAGCATTATCTTAATGCTACATTTCGGTAGAATCTTAGTGAAATCGGATGATTCTTAAAGCAGTAAGCTGGTTTAATTCTGAAGATACATTAGAAAAGAATTCTATCGTATAATAAAAAATCACTGACCTACATCAAAAATCGATCTGAGGGCCTTCGCACCCGCAGCCGATCCATCTATTCAGCCTTTTTCTAAAAAAAAAAAGCTAATTAATCTTCTTAAAGACTGTCGTCCCTAATTAGCTAGATAATTCGTTTGTGTATATGTCGCCGTTAATTCAAAAAATTCCTACTTCATTTTACACGTCCTAAGCAATTAATGTATGTATGAAGTCAACCTTCCTTTATTACCATTTTAATATGCTTCGAAAATAATCAAATTATATAAGCCATAAAAGATTGAGATTCAGTAGAAATTATGGCATATCAAGTAAATGTTGTAATGAAATAGAAATCAGAAAAGAAATTGAAATTAATAATTCTGTTTTCTTAGATGAAGTTCGTACTGAAAAAAAAAATCTCGTTTTCCCACTTGTGATCTTCTGGAATTAGATTTTATTGAATTCAGCCAAATTATGCGTTTCCGCATATCTTTCCAGCATTTCTTCTCAACAAAAAAATTAAATTGTATTTATATATAGAAACATAAAAATATTTTTTTTTAATCAATGTTTTTTTTTAATCTAACAAGGGAAGTGCGTGACCAAGAAACGCTGAGAACCGCACAAAAATGTGTTTAGAATATAAATCGCTCATGCCAAAAACAGTGGTATGAGTCATTCTCATGCAAAACTGCACGTCTTAACACGAGAGACATTTGAATGATCACCTATTGTAAGCCACGATTGTAATAGTCTTCATAAATATTCTCCAGTATGTTGTCATCAATATCTTGTAATACACTGGGCCTCGACATTTTGGGTGTAGATGGTTCGTACTCACTTTGACTTGAAGGTTCCTGTTGCTCTAGAGATGAACATCTTGTACTGCTGGAAGAGCCAACTTCAGGTACGGGCTCTTCCTGTCCTTCAAAATCATTATACCTATCCAGCGTATCTTCATGCATTTCTGTGTCATCTCCATTGTATTTCTGAATTATTATGCTATAAACATATTCGCGAACTCCATATCCTCGATTCCGATTACGTTTCCATATTCAGTACGTCGCATCTTTGCCTCTAACATTTTGACAACATTCATGGGATTAATTCGCCTCATGATACACAGTTTACACTCTAACCCATAACCGAACACCCCAAAAGACGGCCTCCTACTGCAGGTATACTATTCACACAACTATATTAAGTACTTGTTAGTGCAGGTACAAAATGCCACCGTCGGATGGTGGCAGACAACAGCTGAGTTTGCATGAGAATGACTCATACCACTGTTTTTGGGATGAGCGATTTATATTCTGAGCACATTTTCGTGCGGTTCTGAGCGTTCGAGGTCACGCACTTCCCTTGTAAGCAGAGTCTTCCAAAGTATTCGACAAATCATTATTCCTATTAGCTAAACAAATTATGGCATCAGTCAAATAAATATATTATATATTAAAAACGTAAGGCAGCAGAAACTGTCTCCCCTTGCTTCATTTTAACGTTTAATTTAGTTTTCATTACCTTAATTTACCTCAATTAATAACCTACGACCACTAACTTCCTAACAGTAATTGATTCCTAATTATAATTGACGAGGACAGAAATTGTTGTTATGTTTTTGTTACCTAACTTTTGTCAAATTAAATGGATTTTGATTTTTTTTTAACATTCACAAATGTTAACGGCATTTTATTACAAACAATCTTTGAAATTGAGTTAGTAATTTTGTGTAACAGGAGCGATTAAAAATAGATTCAAGGAATATTAGATTTGTTCATTAAATATCCGTGTAAAGGAGTTTAATTATGGGCCAAACAGTTCTTTGGAGTTTAGTAAGTGGTTGCTCATAAGACCTCGCATTGACAAACTTCGAAAAAAAAGAGCATCTGCTACTGATTTGATTGATCAGTGGCGAAGCTGGAATTTTGGCGTGCTCAAAATTCCTCTGTTCTAACAACAAAAAAAAAATACCCTACTTGCTATCCCTTCCACAATGGCCCATTCACCCCCTGCCCCAAGCTATGCCTGTGATCCATTAATTGGTTGATTTTCAAATGTCCGGCGGAAAAAATCTTAAAGGATAAAGAAAAAAAAAAAAAATCCCATCAAAAATTTCAAGTAATTTCCTTACCTAAAATCTCTTTACCTAACATTTAAAAAAAAAAAACAACTAATTAAAAATTTTCAATTTAAGGGAGAAAAAATTCCCCTAAAAAATGTTAAAACCTGATTAATAAATGCAATAAGGAAATTTTTGTATCTATACAGTTAATTTCCAGTCTGACTTTCCGAGAGATCAGGACTAACAATTGTTAAGATCTAATTACATCTGATATTAAAGAAAAATTTGGAAAACTTGGTTTGATTTGGTTCCACGTTAATTGTACGTTTAAAAAGTTTCATTCTTTTTAAATCAAAAATTGATTTTTAAATTTAAAAATTTTAAAAAGTCAACAAAGAGATTATCCAAACTTAAATCAAAATTGTTACGATCTCACACGTGACAAAAAATATTGTAAAAGATCCAAAAAATTTAATAACATATTTAAGTGAAAAATCTGAGAGGGCTAGAATCAAAGGGAGCTAAATCCAGGTTTTAAAATTTTACAATTTTTTTTTTTTTAAGGTGGTAACGTTGTATGAAGAAATCTTCAAAATACTTAGAGTAGGAATTAGAACTCAATGGATAGCACACTGAACGCCTATAATGACAGGTTATTCTTTTATTGAATAATTAAAATGTATTGAATAATTAAAATGGATTTAGCTGCCTTTGATTCTAGCCCCCTCATGTCTATGATGACAGAAAAGTTTCTACCGCCAAATTGCGTTTTCAATTTTTCATTGCTTGTTCAGTCAGTGCACTTCCGGTATAGAAAGAATGTGATTTCGAATCTGGCTATGATATAAATCTTTTCTTTTTCTTCAAACAATCAAAGAAATCAGAGAATGGGACGTCCTATGACCTATTTTTCTTTGCTACTGTATGTGGTAAAGATACTTTAAGTATATGACCATTGGACAAAAAGAAAATCTCATCTTAGATCTTACAAGGATGCTGCAAGTATTTCGTGATTCAGAACGATTTTTTTCAATAGCGAATTTCACAATGATGTTTCTACAAGAGCTTTAAGGATGGCAAAATGGATCAGATATTTGATGCGCACAGTCAGGGCCGCTCCAACTCTTGTGCCGAGACACAAAGGAAATTCACCGCCCTTCTGTAATGTTAGTCACTATATTGCACCCGTAGACGAAAGAGGAATCTGCGAAAGATCATGAAACCCGAAACATTCTTCGTTTACTGCTCGACTGAATTACTTGAGGTAGTTCTATACCAGAAGCTCTAAGCTTTTAATCTAACGATAAATCATTAGGCTATGGTGAAATTCTAAGATCCGACCACATCTAATGATGCAATGGCTTTCCATATATAGTCAAACTTTCATTAAAGTTAGGAAATGCTTTTTAAGAAATTCCGCTTATTTCCAAAAGGTTTAATAACCGGAGTTGTATTCTACAATGTACAACACCTTGCAAAAGTAAATTAAATTTTTAATAAACCTATTCTAAGAAATGTTAAGACAGACAATACTAAGGTACATGAGCCAAATAAGGCCCACCTAACATTTGAAGATTTTTTATATTTTTACTGCAAGAGTGAAAATTCTGAAAACTGTACTGAAAGTTAGTTTAAGGTGTGCTGCTATGAAAAAGTGAATTTAGAATTAGTGGTATTTGAAATTCTTTCTGTAATAATACAGTTTTAAAAATGTAACTAATGGGCCTTATTTGAGCTCTCTATTCTAAATAAGGCCCATATGTAAATAATTAATAAATAAGGAAAAAAAGCAGAAATCAATTAAATTAGAATAAGTATATGTAAACCAAAATAATTATATAATTAAATTTAAATCAAATAAAATACAGGGTGTTTCAGCATTCCCTCCGGGATTCCTATGGTCTGTAGCTCACAGGCAAACTCGCCCACAGGGACAAGAGCTTGGCAGTGAAAAGAGCCAATTTCCAACATTTAGTTCTGACTAAATATTAAGCTACAAATTAATAATTAATTAGTAATTAATTTATTAAAATTGTGAATTTAAAACTAGTTTTGATGATTTTTTTATTATTTTTTCTGATTATATGTAATTACTTTATGTTATAGAATGTGCTTGTGAGGCTCATAATGAGAAAACATACACGATAATTGATGGGCCTTATTTGGTTCATCAGTAGAGGGCCTTATTTGGAGCCCCCTGTTAACCCACGCTTTCATTCATTGTTTTACTAAAAAGTATTTAAATGCACGTCAACTGGAAAATATCAAATGCAGTATCTTATTTTACTCATTACACACTTTAAAATGACATAAAACATGTTTATGTATATTAAGTTGCCAAAAATGCAGACCATTTATCAAATTAAGTTGAAGTAGTAACGACAAAAGCTTCGGGCGACTTTTACTGTTCAACTGAAAGAAACATGGTGAAATTATTCACTTCAACGGACCTAATTTTTGGTATAGCCGCTAGAAGCCAGGACCTGTCTGAAACATAACTAATCTTGGTAAATTGTCAACGTTCTATTAATAAAACGAAGGATGGGCCTTATTTGAGACCGGGCCTTATTTGGCCCATATACCTTATATAAGTAAATCGAAATGAAAAACTTTATTACAAATAAGGATTTTTTAATTACAAAACCACAAACTTAGCATGGTTTACTGAATGATACTCGGACCAAAGGAAGAAAGTAGGGATTAAAATATTGAGTTCAATCAGAATGACTATATGAAAATGTATTGTTTGTGGGAATATGCTTCCTGTAGTTCCCTATGAAATCATTTATTTTCCTTATACTCAATAGGTTTGACGAAGCATTAAATTCATTAAAATATCTTGCATCTCTGAGAACTAATATGTAATTGTATCTTCCTAATTAGATTATTCAGATTTAAGTCTGAAGTTAGGTTTTGTTGAAGTTGTTTTTTTTTAAGGGGTGCTTAATTCAATGCTTTAATTAAGGTCGTATTAAAATTACAAGGTGTTCGTAAAATGTTAAAGAAAATTTTAGGAATCGCTTACAGAACAAGCTTCTATAAAATCCTGATATGTAAAACTACCAAAAGCACTTACGACGACTATAGTCTTAAAATTTAATAACTGTGAAGAAGAACGTGTTTGCAGAAATAAAGACAGAAGTCAAATATTGAACTGATTCCCAAATATCGAACTTTAAATTTAGCTTATTTTTTGTTGCTGATTATTGCATCAGTAAAACTTCTTAATATCAATTGAATTCAGAAATTCAGTATAAAACTTGATATTCAACGATCATATTGTAATTGAAGTACAGATTCTAAACTAATACCTGAAGAAAAAGCTCTAATATTAATATTTTATAATATTTGTACAAGACAAAATATCAAAAGCATAAATTTATAATTTCATTATTCTCTTAAATAATGAATATTTCTTATTATAGAAATATTACCACACAGTCAACATAGCTAACAACATAGCTAACGTTCACTGTTTTATTTTTTTTTACATTTTTTACATAGTAATTTTTAGTTTTAGTTTCTTACAACTTCAGAAGTACATCTGCTATTTAAAGTGTTGAGTTCAATCATTACGAACTAAAGTGACGACATTTGATACTCGTCAGTTTTAGGCATGTCGCCGTAGGCAATGATTTGCTATTTTTGTCTTCTATTATGCTTTTGTAGGTTCTATTTAAGGATCTATTGAAAAGATGTTTAATTTTCTTTCTTTGTAAGACATTGTAGGAACTCGTCAGTGTTTGTTCAATTTTTCAGGCAAATATTTGATTAAAAAAAAGCCTTTGGGTTTCCTATGCATTTGAGATTGAGACGATAATTTGATGACACATTGGTATGTTTGCTGTTGATCGAACCTTAATAGATATTTTGATCACTTTCAATAATCACCGGACATTTCAACCATCTCGTCTTATGATCGGCATAGATAAACCTAATGAACAACTATAACAATTTTATATTCCTTCATAGCACGACAAACTCATTATTTTTACCAATTTACCCGATTCTTGGCAAATATAGTAAAAATGTACGTAAATTATCGTGGAAACGTTAACATTGAGTCACAACAAATCTTGAAATCCAGAATTTAGTAAAGCTTTTTCACATATCTGAAAATGTTGTTAATTTCTTGTTTTTTAACTCATTTTCTTCATAATCTCTAGGTCTTTTTAAATCTGAAATTGCCCACCTGAGCTGTGTACATGTCTATATATATGTGTGTGTGTGTGTGTGTGTGTGTGTGTGTGTGTGAATGTATATTTATAGTCAGCCCAACATATTAATTATTATTTTGAAGTTAAATCACTTTTACATTTTCGAGAAATAGGAAATGTTTATCTGTCATTTTTAGTTTTTTCGAAATCTTTTTTTTTTGTTTCATTATCATTCAAACTATAATTAAATTAATTCTTGTCAAAATCCAAAAATGTTTTCTTATTAAAGTTTTTATTACGAATATTAGAGCTTTTTGTAACCTTGCTTATTTATCCTCAGTGATATTCTAACAGCAATTCTTTTTCCTCTTACTCTTTCTTCTATCATTTTACACAGTTCAAACACTTAAAGTTACACCCGATTGTTCTTCAAACTTGAATATTAATGTAATTATTAATAATTTTATATCCGTACTTTTCTTATAACCTTGCATTAATTTTTAATCTCTTCTGGTTAAAATTTACAAAACTTAATAAATGACCATAAAAGTAATTGTTTTACTCAAGGAGTGCAGATACTTAGCAAATGCCTTAAAAAATCTCGATTTTTTTTTGCGTAACTACAACAAATATTCACAATAATTTTTAGCTCTAAAACTTATAGAAAACGTAATTTGAAATATTTGCAAAAAAAAAAAAGCGTCTTCCAAATTTCAGAAATATATCGTATTATTTAACTGCTGTACGATACTCAATGTTGTATTTGTATCAAATTTTATAGAGTAGGTGAATGCAATGTTCAGACATAGTATCATTTTCCGTATATTGAGATTTCTTTCACTGATGAATACGAATAACTCTTTAGAAACCATTTCAGGTTACTAGAAACTTGTACTCTTTAATTATTTTCAATTACACACTATCTAGTGAGTAAACGTTCGAAAAACGTCCTGTTAAATCTCTAGAGCGATTAGGGAAAAAAGAGAAGAAAAAAAAAAAGTTTTAGATAAAAAAAAAGTCTGGTTTATTACAAATTCGTTGTCACAAGGAGATCCGTATCCTTACTCTTTAACGAGCAAATCTGCTGCTTCATGGCTTTGAATGTCAATAGTCTAAGAATGTTGACAGTTATTGAAGTTGCTTTAAAAAGGGTTGTATTCTATTTTGTAATGAATATTAGATTGTTTTTGAAAATTTAGATTTAAAATTTGAATAGTGAACCAATTTAAGCAAAGTATAATTTTTTCGAAAGTTATTATCAAAGCAAGCACGAATTTATCATAAACAATACAATGTACCTTCTATTATAGAAGTAATAAAGACAAAAAGAAAACAAAAAAACAAAACAAATAAAGACTGAAGTTAATGTCTGTCTCACTTGCTTTATATTAACTATACAACAAAGCCCCGATTAGAATGAATAATTAATCCCCCAACATCATCGTATTAAACGAATTCGTACAATTCGAAGCAATTATAGCCCATAAAGTATTATAATTAAAATATATGGTAAATACGATAATATAGTATGTCTATGCAATATACGGGAGTGTAATTTGCAGCACTTCTTAAAGCACCAAGAGGCAAGGCCGAACAGCCTTTTCTGTTGCATAAATGTTGTCAAGGGATGGTGTTTCTCAAGAAATGAACAGTTATTAGTGGATTCTGTAGGGGAAAAAAGTTGGAAACCTCAGATGCAAGATTAAGTTTTGAGTTGGAATTAAATTGAAGGACTAGAATACATCATAAAAAGACTGAAATTGTATTTAAACAGTTTATTTTTAAGAATAAACATTTAATAAAGGACAATGTAGTCGAGAAGGAGCTAAAGAAAGAAGGCTAACTTGCTCTGCTAGAGGTTTAAACGGAAGTTAACAGCATGGAGGTACTCTGCAGGAAGTAAATGTTGATTTCCTTCTACAGTCGTGACTCCGACTTTGTTCGAATGGTGCCAGTTTACTTGTCTGGTGAAGATCCAGTGACATTCCACCAACATTACAAAAGTAGAAGATAGTCAAGGTGATTCCACGGCGATAGAAATAGATCTAACTGCATCTTTAAAGCAAATGGATCTTTTTACGAAACATATAGAAGTAATATTTTAACATCGGGAAATATTATATTAATAATGGAAACTATAAATCCCATATAAACAATACATGTATACAGAAAAGGAAAAAAAAATGTATCTCAAATAATAGCTGTGATTTAGAAACATTCCTACCATATAAGTAGTATACAATTTAGACTAAATTTGGAGTAAATGATAAAAATAACAATATATATAAACAATATATTCAATGCACAGCCGATGCCAGCCGATTCTTACCTCTCAGATGATAATAAGTCTTACTTCAACTTATGTGTAGAGATTGTAAGGTTTCTTTCGTTTACATCTGGTCAAAAGTACACAGAGCAGAATATAATGGAGTGACTTGTTAATGCTATCATGGAGCGCCGTCCCCGTTAGCAACTACAATTATTTAAAACTGACCATAAGGTTTCTAATTACGTTTTACCGATTAAATCAAGTAAGTAGTTTTATTAAGTGAGGTTTTTCTGTAATTAAGAGATTCTAAGGAAAAGGCAACTTTTATAAATAAGTAAATCTGTCGTTCCGGCATGGCCGAGCGGTGTAGACGGCGATCTACCGTGAGACCGATGCGTCAGAACCTGGGTTCGAATCCCGGCGTCGGGATGGATGTTACTTTCTCCTTATGTGTTTCATCCGTTTCTGCGGGCACAGCGTGAGCTGCCTCCTATGGCATACCCTGGGTAACGTTTTGTCGGCTAAATGCTCACATTTCTCGCCCCTTATTGAGGTCATAGTGTAAATACTAAGAGCCCGGACGTTGGCGAAAAAACAGAAAAAAAAATAAATACAGTAAGTATTTCGCGCTTCAAGTCTCGCGGTTTCAGTGCATCGCGGGTTTTTCTCCAAGATAAAAACCCCAGTTACACCGTCAGCGACTCCAGCAGAAGAGTATCCGAGTGAACCTCAACCCTCTACGAGTGGGAGTGAGTGAGTGAATGTATAATATTAAGGTTTTATAATTAAAAAGATTTAAGTAAAATATACTGTATATATATATTTATATATACAGTATATATTTATACTTTATATACAGTATATATGTACTGTATACTGTATATAAAGTATAAATATACATATTTTAAACATTCTGGTACCCACACACACATACGAAAATTCCTAGGGGAGGCCAATCCTACTTCGCGGATTTTCACCTATCGCGGGGGCTCTGGTCCCCATTAACCGCGATAAACGAGGGATTACTGTAAACCAAAATATTGCAAGAATTCCAGTGCTTAGGACCTTACGTACTCCAGCCTGGGATGCCACCCTAGGATTCCTCAGATACAGGACCCCAAAAGTTAATTTCGACAAAAAGTTTTTAAGAGCAAAAAATTATAATAATGAAAATTCAAGATCAAATAAGATACTTGAATAGATTAGATTTGTGTTATAATATTAATTCGAAATGTTATTTTCGAACACAGTGGAACTAACTTTGGAATATTCAATGTCATTCCAATATAGTTTTGAAAATTGCTAAAAATAATCATTTTTGATGATTGGAAATTATAATTCTGTATATTTTTCCGCATTCCTTTGCTGTAAACTTCGGAGATATTCGTAGTAATATAATTCGGTATTATGAGATGTTCTGTGCTTCACGCTTTGATATTTATATTGCTTTAGTTGTCAGCTAAATCAAATAAGCGAAAACAAAATAATGTAATTTAATGTGGTGAGCGTGGATGGCTTGACAGCCGAGCACCACGACCTCAAAGATCTATTCAAACAAAATAAAGTAAAATAAATTCCGAGGTGATTTTGTATGGGTATCCAGGAAGTTAAATTCATTAAAAAGCATTTGTGTGTAATGTTTTTATTGAATTTAAAATAAATTCTTTCAAAGTATTTTATTTCGTTGAATTTTTCTTTTTTATTTTTTTTTTTTTTATTTTGTTAATGATGTTTTGACTTAAAAAACATGACTGAAATGAAATCCTACTTTATTTTCTGTACAGTCAGTTAGTTGTATTTAGAAAGTTCTATTTGTACTGAATAAATGTCGTCTTTCCTTCGCTGTTCAGTTAGCGAAGCTAATTTAGAATCGAATGAACTCAGTTTTAATCCTTCTTATGGTGAGTAAGATAACGTGAAAACGAACTAAAGAAAGTAAAAAAAAAGATTTAAGAAAGGATGGTTACTAAGCAACTGACAGCCTTGCCTAAGGGACGACCAAAGTGCGCATGCTCCTTTCATATGAGATCGTTCTGTCGTTAAACCGGAAGTGAATGGAAGGAAAAAAAGGGGTAGGAGGGAGTTATAAGAGTGGCAGGGATCGAGAGGCCAATAATCGTCTAAGCAAACATCCGGAGGGGGAGAAAGAGAACGTCGTAACAGCCCTTCTCGTTCCTAGATGGTAGGAGGAACGCAACAGAACGGAACCGCCACCATGTTCAAATATTGCCAAAACAAAGAAATATGAACGATGAAGAGCGAAATTGCAATTGAAACAGCCAATCATTAATTTCTATATTAAGATTTTTTTTATTTGAAAATGAAAGCCTTGAAAGCTGAATAGAAGCTTCAAAAGAACAACTGAGAAATGATATAGCTATGAAAACAAAAACTGAATGAATAAATGTAATATATTATACTTTTTTTTTTCGTTATCTTTCAATTTAAAAAATATATGCAAGACTTGTTGTTGTTGTTTTTTTTATTATTTTTTTTTTAAATTAAAACAAGATAGGAGCAGCAATTCCAGTAGCGACAGCATAATGCCCCACGGCTTCTATACAGTGCGAATGTTAAAATCTCGAAAACATTAAAACTTCAAAATTCCACAGGAAAAATAAAAGCTCTCCATAGATTTGGAAGATCCCATTTTAATAATAGACCAATCATTGTAAGATTAATTTTAAGAAGAGAAAAGGAAAATTGGGTTTCAAACAAAGAAAATCAATAAGGATACCTTTAAAAATAATAACAACCAAAGAATATATAATCTATAAATGAAAATTTATCACAAAAGTACAATTTCAAAACTCCACAGAAAATTAGAAGTTCTCCAAAGATTTGGGAGATCCCATTATAATAAAAATGGACCGAACATCGTAAGATTTATTTCAAGAAGAGAAAAGAAACCAGGTAGGGATAGTGATTAGTAAACCAATCACAGTGCTTCGCAACGGCTTCTGAGTCACCTTTAATAGACTGCGGGGTGGTCTACAAAATGCTCGCGCGAGTCTGTTTGCGACCCCATGCTATCTTACCCAACCCTATTTATATGGAATAATCGTCATTCTTAACTCAAACCTTGTTAATACACTGAATTCCTTTATAGTGATTTAAAAAAAAACGAAAACAAAACTTAAGTTGAGAAACTGTGAAAAGATTTAAAATGGGGAGAAAAAAAAATGAACATGAGGGGATCGAATCCACGAGCTTCGCGTTATTAGCACGACGCTCTAACCAACTGAGCTAACAGGCCACCTACAACTGAGCTAACAGAAGCCGTTGCGAAGCATTGTGGGATATGTGTCCACAGACAGACAAACCGGGGATGTAAGTCTTTCAGAAGCCTAAAATTGGCTTCATATAACTAATTCATACAATAATTCTAGTTGAAGTCAATATAAAAAATGAAGAAATAAATTTTTGTAATATACAAGATTTAAAAAAAAAAAAAAACAACTTATAAATTAAGATCAAATTCTAGAGGAGACCTATAACTTGAGAATCACTCAAGCTAGAAACGAATTCTCAACTGCTGTGAGCTAGTCTTGGCGACCTTTTTAATGAGGTACAGATCATGTGTCTAGCATATGTCGTTCATTGAGATATGAATTTCTTGTGATGGACAGACAGACAGAGCGTGGATGTAAGGCTTCTCCTGTTATGACCTACGCTCTATACAGAAGCCTAAAACTAATATCCACTAATTGCTGTTGATTTAAATTACAATATTTATTGTTATAATAAATTTATTCATTTAATTATTCATTCATTCATTTTGTAATTTATCTATTTATCTGAGAAATCTGAATCTCTCTGTTCTAATTCATGGAATCCCAAATTACTGATGTTTCGTCATTATACTTTGGTAGTCAGATTATAAAGCAAACATACGGTACGCACAAGGCGAAAATAAAGTCATCTTTCATAATATAAAACGTCAAAAAACAGTTTAATCAAATTACTGCAAATCTCAAAAAAAAAAATCCATGTTTAACTTTTCTGTGACTTAGAAAGGACTTGATGAAAAAAAAATATTCTTAAATTATGTATTACTTTATACCCAATTCAATCATTTTATTATCATATTGAATTCTTAAGTTAAATTAATATTCCTATTCATTAATGTCACATTAAATTCCATTATAAGCTATAGAGATTAGCTATAGAAGGAAAGTATAATTTTATGACTTCTTTAGTTAATTCTTTTTTTTATGTTTTATGTTATTAAATAAACACTTTGTTTCTACTTTTTTATATGAAAGTAGAATCTCAGCTACCGATCAAAGAATAACTCTAGCTCATGAATAATAATAACCTTAAGACAGTTGTTCTAGAATTCCATTTAAAAAAATAATACCCTAAAATATTTAGATTTTGCAGAAGGGCATCATTTCTTTTGCATAGCCTCATTGAGTTTAAATTTCTTCTGGTCGGAGTTTAAACATGCTAATGTCACATAATCCACCGAAATACAAACTTGAACCATGCGCATAGAGACCAATTCATGGATTTCTGAACTAATATCAAACCTAATTGGGCATCAAAACACCTTTATTACGTTCGGGACCTTTGTTGCTCCAAGATTCTTGGCTTGTTTTGAGTGTTTTTGGAACATCCTTTGAAGCCATCATATCACGTTTCAATGATATTCTGTCATTTCCTATGATTAGCCATTATCCACATTTCGTTAATCTTCCAATTCACCACTTTTTAATAGTCATTATATCTGTAGCCTCCTTTGAGTGAAATTAATAACAGCCATCTGCTGGAACTTATTTATAAAAGTGAATTCTCTTTTCATATACAATTACACAAGGAATTATTTGCAGGAACTTATTCCCAGAAATTTTTCTCTAGATAAAACTTCATAGGATTAGCATCTCTAGATACAAGTTACTATGATTGGTAATCGACTGAAATGTTTACACCAAAGAACTAGTATCCGCAACATAGTAGATAATTATCATTTGTTAAACAACAGCTGACAATATGTATGATAAATATAAGTATAAACAACAGCTGCTTTTTTAAGGCTGAGTGAAGAAGAAAAAAGGTAGGAAAAAAAATGATGGATGAAAACTTTTTTGAAAAAAAATAATATCCATGATACTATAATGATAATGAATGATTTGAGAATTGAAAACAGTATTTTTTTTTGTTTTTTGTTTTTTGTTATTCACAACATCATTTTGTTGTGTTTTTTTTACAATAAAATTGAGGGTGATCATCTAAAAAAATTGTTCTCCTAATAACCAAATGACGGTTGTCTTACTCCTAACATTTTAAAGGCTGTTAAAGAAATCTTTCACAGCCAAACGGATTTCAGCGTCCGAGTATGCTTTCATTGCATAGACTTTTAGAATCTACGACGCTTTCACAGTATGAACTTCAGCGTTCCAGGATGGTTTTACTGAATGGTTCATGGATGCTTTCATTGTATGGACATCCTTAAGGATGCTTTCAGTGCATTGATATCTTTAAGGATGCTTTCACTGCAGGAGAAACATTTCGTTATCTTGTTCTTGCTGCGCAGCGTCATTTCGCCTCGGACGCTGAAATCCAAGTAAATTTCTTTTGGCAGCATCCATCAGAATTCTATGAACAAGACGTCAATCGCATGACTACACTGTGGAACGGAAATCTTAATGTTCAGGGTAACTTTTTTTTTTAAAAGGATGCTGATGTTTCATAAAGAAAAAAATGTTCATTTTACATTGAATAAGACTTGTATAATTAAGGGCTATGAAGTTTTGGAGATACTTAATATCAAATTATTATTTTTTTTATTATTATTATTATTATTTTGGATGTTAGAAGCTCACTTCTCCTAATTTCTTATTTCATTTTCTCAATTATGATCTTTTTAAGAAAAAAAATCCACATTCCTAAAAATAATAATGGAGAATTTATTTTCATGTGCCTACTGTGGGTATTCCTAATTCTAAAGCAATTTTTATCTCGATTTATATTTATATATCTTATTCTCTAGCAATTGTATGTCAATTTAAATTTTCTGACATTCAAAGATCTTCATAGTTGTGGTTTTTGGAAAAAAGTTAAATAGATTTTCTGAAATTCCTAATATTACAGATTACCTTGCTTATTTAAATGGAAATTATTACTGAATAGCTTTATTAATTGAAGGTATTTCTAAAGCCAATGGCTGCTCAATTGTGAGGGTTTTGAGGAACCGATTCTTTCATTCATAATATACTGTATGCTTATTTCTGATAATTCTTCTGTTCAATTTTTAAGAAATAACTTAAATTAAGGCTTAAACATTTAAATCTGCTTAAACAGATCTGCCAGAAGAAGTTTACGTTCATGAATACATCATACATCAGCCGATGTTTCCAGATATAAAATTCATCTGAAATTGTCAGTTAAGCATCTTCCTCTTACAAAATGTATGAAGATTTATATGAGCTTTTGTGTCCCATCATCAGCTATCTCATTCATGTATCTAAGTGTAAACACGGCTTTAGCTTAAGATAACAATCCCTTTTAAATGCACCCTTCCTTCACTTTTAAGAACAGTAGAATCTTAATGAGAATTTGAATGTTGGGCATTTTTTATTTTCTCCATTTTTTTTGTGAGGTAACTTGTAAAATACTTACAAAGCTACCTAACAGTTATCAATATATTATTTTAAAAAGTGAATGAAACATATTAAAAATCCATTAATTTAAATACGGAAATGTTATTATAGTATTGGTTCTATTATGTTTATCGTAGAATTCTTTTTCCATCATTTTATATTGTTTTTTAAATTAATTTTTAAGCCGAAATAGTTCATCTATTCCTCTAAAATCGCAACAAAATATTTACTTTAGGAAGCTGAAAGTTCTGTGATACATTTAGGTCATTCAAAATTAGCTCCCTATTGATTTGTGTATTGATTAAAATTTGCTTAGGTACAAAAAAGCAGTATAAGAGGACCTTTAAAGAAGTTTTTTTTATCAGATCCATAATCCATCTTCTAGTATTCTTTATTTCATTCGTAAATACTTTGTATTGTACATTTT
This sequence comes from Thereuonema tuberculata, assembly GCA_023159025.1. Taxonomy (NCBI): domain Eukaryota; kingdom Metazoa; phylum Arthropoda; class Chilopoda; order Scutigeromorpha; family Scutigeridae; genus Thereuonema; species Thereuonema tuberculata. The sequence goes on from JAFIDM010009631.1 coordinate 109,455,443, forward strand.
TATGCTAGATAATAAATCGCAAAAAGATTAATAATATGTTAGGAAAGCGTTTATTTCAGGTCTGAAAGAAAATCTACTTTAAAAAAAGAAAAAGGTTTTGTTCCCTAACATTTTTCATTCAAATATGTTAGATTCGTTCTAAAGCGTCTCCTCTAAAGAATTGTAGAATGAATAAGTCAAGTTCTTTGTGAGTTGAAGCAATATAAATACAAAGCTCAAAGGTTTAGCCCTTTATATTACGAGGGGCTGTTAATGTAGATGTCTTTTTGTTCATTTTATATTGAACGAAATATTGAGCTCAAATATCGTCAACTGCACCGTAATACCGCTATTGGCCTTATGAATTTCGAAGTTGGAGTAGATCAATCATGTTCCATAATACACGTTGTCAACAGACAGCAGCTAAGTGAGAGGGGACAAAAAACACAGGGATTTAGTCCAGCTTTTTTATTTTCCTCGTCATCATCGTTACGCATGATTTTAGGTTATTAGATTTTCTTTTTATTTATAACTCGATTGGTTTTTACTTTCAAACTTTTTGCTTTCCATTTTTAGCACATTTACTTCCTAAGCTACCATTGGAACAAAAAAAAGAAAAAGAAAATATTTAAATTTTAATATGTTATTCATAAAAAAGTAATGTATAATTCTTTCAAGTTTGTCAATTACTGTATTTATCTATTCAAATATTGAAACCTTAGAGCCTAATGTAATTCATTTCTCAATCATTTCATATTTAAATTACTACTTCGACTAAGGATAGAAGATTAAAATAATCGACGCAATAAGTGCTGAAGAATAAACTGGAAGTTAAAGCAAAATGTAATATATGATTTAATATGCTTGCAGATTAAGATTGCGAATGTTATTGCGATTGATAACAAACATATTAATGCTTGAATATTTAGTGTCGAATTAACTTGAGGGCTTAGAGATTATAATTTCTACGTTAATAGAAAAGACGCAAAAATAAAAATGACGTAAATAATTGTGTCTATTTTTGTAGCCGTAAAGTAATTAGCTATATAAAAAAGAATTTACTAAAGAATTTCACACTGTTTATAATAGTTTTGCAGATAAATTCAGCTACTTTGAAAGAAAAGATAAGCTCTACATTTTGCAATAATTATTTTGGATGGATTTTAAGGTCTTATTAACGAAGATCCTAATAATCTTCTCTTTCTAAAGATCTCTATTGTTAGTTGGAGGCGTAAAAACAAATCAGAAATAAAGAATGAACTTTTCAGAAATAATGTTTTCCTGTATTGGCTAGTATGTTGAAGCTGAAAATGTGTTGTGAATTGCTTAATTGCTTCGTACACAAAGTTGTATCAAGTTTTAATTACGACAATAAATTATTCTGACGCTCTTATCAGAACAATTATTACAAATCACACCAATTCTATCGACCAGAGTCTTTTCTACGCGTTGTTCCTAATAATGCGTTTTCTTTGAGAAATAAAAAAGTGAACCTTTTAGAAATAATGTTTTCTCTTACTGAAAACGCATTAGGCGTACTTTCTTTACTTCTCATTGTCTTTATGCCTCTAACGAAAGAGATCTTTTACAATGAATCTTCACCTTATTGGAACTCTGTAATAATGAAAATAGGACCCTGGTTTATATAACATTTTTTGTTCGAAATGTCGTCATAAAATGAGCTGCGCAAGTGGAGGTAACCCCTCCTGAATCACCCTGTAGAGCTTTCCAGATCTTTCTGTGTCTAATGCACTTCCGTAACGCATTTCCTCTGTGCTTGGAAAGTAATTTTAATTACCTGTGAAAATAGAAATAATTCCAACAATGAAACGTCCGACGCAGGAATCGAACTTGATCCATTAGGCCACAGGGACTTCATTCAAATTATTGTTATCTCTTATCACTTCCTCTCTGTGTGTGTGTGTGTGTGTGTGTGTGTGTGTGTGTGTGTGTGTGTGT
>JAFIDM010009631.1:109464262-109499769 GCA_023159025.1 Thereuonema tuberculata
TAAAATTTGAATACTAGATCACGTCGTGAAAGAGCGCAATAGACCACTTCTATTCCTGTCCCATTAATTTGAAGAACAGAGATTCGCCCTCTTGCTTGCTTGCTACGATTTCTTCTATTTGGATACAATAAAATCTTTCTGTAACTGCTCTTAAGTAATGAAGCATTTATTGCTTTTAAGTCTTTTTAACAGACAATTCTAATTTATTTTGAAATTTCAAATTTTCAAATGTCAAAAGTAATATCAAGTTCCGTTCTATTTTAGTACAGTGGAACCCCGCCATTCGTCCACCTCGCTACTCGTACAACTCGTTATTCGTCCAACTTTTTCAAGTAAAATTGAACTCGCCATTCGTACGCTTGCTCGCGATTCGGAAAGCGTGACCTCGGTACTGGCCGCGCCACGCGGTCGCTTCAGTTCAGTCTCGTGCTAGCTTCCGTACGCTATGCATCATCCACGCAAGCTTCATGAAACTTTGTGCTACTTTACGTTATTATTTGTTATTTTTATTAAAAATAGTGCAGCCACGGGTCCAAAAAAAGATTACTGATTCAACCAAGCCTAAAAGGAAAGCAGTGAGAACGACAATTGAATTGAAAAAAGAAATCGTTGCGAAGTTTGAAAGTGGAACTCGTGTCTCTGACCTGGCAACTCAGTGTGGCATGGCGAAATCAACCATATCGTCTATACTGAAAAAGAAAGACATAATAAGAGAGCAGGCCCAGATTTCCGCCTAGGCCTAGAAGACCCGTATTGGATTTTTTTTGGTTGTTAAATTGGAGATTTCGTTTTTTTTTTTTTGGTTGTTGAAAGGGAGATTCCGTATTTTTTTTTTGGTTGTAGATTTTCGGGATGGGGGGGGGGGGCAAAAGTGGAGGGGTGAGGGGGCCGGGGGGTGTGGGGGGGGGGGGGGGGGGGGGGGGGCCCAATGTAAGTGGGGCCTAGGGGCCCTGGGTCTTTAAATCCGGGCCTGTAAGAGAGGCCTATATATTTATTGTTTTCATACTTTTATGTATTTTATGCTTAAAATATTATTACAAAGGTTTTAAATAAGCAATCATCTGTTGGTCTGGAACGGATTAATCCAATTTACAATATATCTTATGTGAAAAAATGATTCGCCATTCGAACTGCCTCCTAGAACGGATTGTGTACGAATAGCGAGGTTCCACTGTATATTGAAAATGTTTACGACATTTTGGGCCAATATCCAAATAAGCCTAAACTAGAGAGACATCCTGGCAGGGTGTAACCTGTACTTCGCTGGGAAGCCGATTTTATAGATTTTGAGACATTTATTTGTATTTGTATTTAAGTCGCTGACATTTTACGGAGCGAAAACTCTGCGACAATTACCTCTTTATTTTAATCCACCCCTTGTTCCGATTAACAATGTTCCTAACATCTTAGTTTCCATTGTTACAAACGTCTTTGGAGATAGGCAATCGAAATCCTGTCCCATCCCTTCTTACGTACTTTCCAGGACCTGCTCGCTCGATGTCGAAAATGTCAAATTTAAGTACGCCAGAGCCACAGTAGTCCATGGGAGACGCATTGGGCAATTTGCCAGGACTATCGCTAGAGGGATAACAGAAATCTTATCTTTTCTACCTGTAGAACTGCAGCAACGATTGTGAAGGTGTGATTCGAAGCCTTATCGTATGGATCCTCATCTTTTCGGCGACATCACCATACAACTGCAGTATGTCGACAACGTTCGCTAATGTCATCACATTCTCCTGAAAGAAGTTTGAATTTATCTTGGATTTGCTATCGACTCTGATGAAGGGCAGGCGCCCATGGAACAGTATCCAGCCACCTTGAAGCCTTTGCTGAATTTTCTCTTAATTTTTTTTCTTTGTTAGACGAAGTTAGCTCGACCTTTGTAGGCCTCTCCAAGGCATATCAGTCATCAAGATAGACCCTTGCCTCCTCCAGGGTAACTATCCAAAGCCATTTATTACCTGATGGTTCCCTTAGAACTTACTTGGCAATTAGTGAAACGTTCTTTCATATGTCGTGATGTTTCAAGTGGACGGGACTTACGACGTCTCCCAAGTTCAAGATCGTCCAAGGTATACGATTCTGTTCACAATCGCCGAAGATGTACCTATCTTCATCGTTATTCGTTTTTTGTGAGGGCTGGTTCTCCCTTCAGGTCATGCATTCACCTTACGAACGACTGCTAGAGTACATTCAGGCCACGGTCGTCTTAGGTGGAATTCAGATGTGCAAGTTTTTGTTCAGATTTCTTTTATTTGCTATTGTCCTTTTGCAGAACTTCAATCTATGCATCGAGCAACATCTTTGAATGATTAATTAGCTAAATTCTACCAAGCCCAAAATGGATTCATTGTTGTTAATGCTTCATATTTACATTGAGGAAACTGCATTCAATTGCTTTTAATTATATGATGAATTTCATTTCATTTGCATTTCATATGACGTGACATTCTTGACCCACTTGCAAAGATCAAGAATTACGCTTTTTAGTGCGTATTTCGAATTTAACTTTTTTCTAGCATGTTATTGTCTATTATCGATATTTTATTTCTTTTTAAATGAATTAGATTTAGATCATGTTAAGATAGTCTAGTAGTGATTTCGAGATACCTAATAAATAGACAGACTGATTAGACAGACGAGAAAACAACGTTTAAATTACAGGAAAAGAATAAGAAAAGATTATAAAAGGTTTGGAGACGATCCAAAAACTGTTTGGATTATGAAGTATCCTTGTCAGTTTTATTGAATATTTAATTTTACTTTTATTACTTATCCTTAAGAAAAATGGATCACTAATTGTGGATCCATAAACAAAAGCAGACAAATTAAACGTTCACGACAAAACAAAAATTAATGAAGCAATTGGTAAGTAATAGAAATTATGTTATTACTTTACACCATGATTTTTTTTCCTGCTGTTAGCGAGAAGATTTGTTTTTTGTCAACTGATGTAGTTAGGATAGTTGCAACTGTCGAAGGTTACAGTTATCAAAGTGATGAGAATTGATGGAGTAACTTAGCGACGGAGTCATCATTTTCATACTTATTATTTTTAAAGGAGGTCCGGTTCCCTATGTGCTCTATCATAAACCGTCGGCCCTTTCCGTTCATGTGCATATTCGTCGCATTGTACAATTCGCTAAAGCACTGTGCACAGAGCTTAAAGTTATCTTGGAAATTTTTGGTTTACATTTTTCAACGAAAGCAATGGGCATCAGAAAAAAAAAAAAACTAAATGCACTGAAGGGAAGCCGAGCACAGCTACTTTAGGTGTGTTATACTACGGAAAGAATGACAGACTGAGGGAATGGTGAAGAAAGAATGGTGGAAGGGAAATGTAAGAACCCGGAACCTTATAACCTCCATATAACATGAGCGCATATACAACGTGGTCGAATATTCTTGGATCCGAAAACCGTGTTATATCGAGTTACCAATGTAATTATTAATTTCTTCGGAAGGGGTTCGTGCATATATGATTTAAATGGTTAATGGATTTCAAAGATGTTTCATTTCTTCAAATGAAAAATTAATTAATTTTATGTTTCATTTTAATAAAGAACTTTGAGCATTCTCTGTCGTCCAATAAATAAACAACACATCAGGTTGAGCCGCGCGGTTAAATGTTGCTAAGATATTGACGTCTCACCTCCGAGTACCTCCCACCTCGGTTTGAAACTTATAATTTCGAAGGTTTTTTTTTTTTGTTTTTTGAGGAGAGGGTGTCTCTGTAAGCGGTCAAGGGCACAGTCCTCTAGTTGTTTATATACTGTAAATACAAGGTACCTGTACTCAATAAGACTAATCACGTTATCTCCGCTAGTACGCGATGATCGAAAAGATGATGCCAGTTGTATGTTAGAAACGTGCGTCCGACTTGGCTGATGCAGTCCCTCGCCACTGCTAGTGCGCGAATATCTTTTAAAAGAGGTGGTTGTGCGCTTACGTTTACTTAAAATAGCCGCATCTAATTTTATGAGAGTAAGTATCTGTTTTTAATAATTAGTTAGAGTTGGTCCGAAAAATTGATAGTGTTTCTGTAGATATCATGTTTAGCCTGCTTTTTAATGACTCAAACACGTTTTATTATTTTTAGCCTTTCTTTTAGTTTTAAGAAGAAATGTATTCTAGTGTTAAGGGATCCAATATGGTCTACTAGGCCGTATTGGGTAAACGTGTGACTTATTTCCTGTTTTTACAATCAGGATTCAGAGTCACAAGATCTCTACGATCCGAATGCCATTGCTGAAAAAGCCTTCAAACCAAGTACAGCATCTAACCTACCAGTTCCTGAACAACCACAACCTCAGGTTACATATTCTCCACAGCCTGAAACTTAAGTTTATCAAACTCGCAAGTACACAAGAGCAAATATCATGCCAATGGATGAGAATGATCCAATTGAAGCTGCCTTGATTAATTCTGATGAAGAAAATTTATCTGAAGATGAGAAGTTTTATATGCTAATCCACATTTTCTGACTTACTCCCAACCCCAACCAAAAACACTCCTCAAGTTATTGACAGAAAGAAGGCTATCAATAATAAGGCAGTTGCATTGAAAACATCTTTATTTAACGAAGACGGAATCTAAGGTGTAGCATTAAAAGAAATAAAGGCCAAGAAGCGCCCACAAAATTTATTTCGAAGAAATAAAAAAATGCAAGAAAAGAATCCTGGATTTATTGTATTTGTAAGGAAAATGTCCAAAGTGCGACTATTTTTCTTAAATTTAAGAATTTAATCTGAATCTTTCTTTGTTTTAACGTTATACATATGCTACCCGAATATGGCCTAAATGCATTTTTTGTTTTTGAGCTTCTTTATCCATTTTGAAATTTAAAATGTCCTTTCAAACTTGTATCTTTATTTGCCAAAAGTTGCTCTGTCAGATCCATTCACTGAAAGTATAAGTTTCTTGCATTAACATTTAATAAAAACTGAAAGCTTAGTTAGGCCATATAGGGAACAGTTACCTTTTTTATTTGTTTTTTTGTTAAAGTAATCTATTGTAACATAATTAAGTTAGTGCTTCTGTGGTTTTCTTCTTGAAGCCTAAAGTAATCAATTAAGTTACATTTATTTTATTTTTATTCCTTTTCTTCTGCATCGAAACCCTAAACTAATCTCCTTATCCGATAACCTTGCTGATACTAAATATTTGGCCACGTAGCCGGATACCCGTTCTATCAATAATTTAGCAAATACATTAATAGAATTAATCCAAAAATGGTTTAAACTTTCAAACTAAAAAATAATCTATAATTGTTTAAGAAATTTCTGCTCTTAGAATTTAATTCTGCAGAAAAATTCAGATAAATTTGCTTAAAGGTGACAACAATTTAAACAAAAAGACACCTGTTACTCCCTACGATTGCTAGACATTGGTGCGTGCTTCATGATTATTACTTCGGTTTTCATTGGATTTAAGTCATTTTAGCGAAAGAATCTGCAGATATAATCATCTTTCAGCATTTAGATTGAAAGTGCGGTCACTCTCAACCATTCATTACAGCATTCACTACAACATTAATTTTTAATCTATTTTTTAAGCATATTCAACATCATCGTACTCTGTAATCGACGAGTGCAATCATCTACAGAATCGTCTATTTTCCTTTTTTATTGTTACCTGTTTTTTAACAATAGTAACGGTTAAATTGATTAATGAAACGTAGGTTTAAAGAAAAACGTAACGAGGGAAATTTGTAACAATGTGGGGTTTTTTATTTTGTTTTTTTTTTTTTTTGTTTTTTTTTTTCTCGTTGTGAATAAAATTATTCTTGCTTTAACATTTCATTTCGTTAGATTTATTTTTGCTCTTTGTCTTGTTAGTGTCATAATTCTGAAAGATAAGTGTCAGAGCACATCGCTTCCAAAAACTTCTGATGTTCATATGTTTTTATTGCCTCGGGAAAAGCACAGTCTACTTTACGAAGGTTTTAAGTCCATTCTATGCATAGAAGTTTAAAAAAAAAAACGTCGTTTGTTGCTTTTTAACTCCTTTCTGAAGGGTTTTAAGGGTCTGTGTTTGGGTATCTGCCACTTGTAATAGTCGGTAAATTATAATTAATTATTGTAATTTAAGTATGTTTTGAATTGGTAAATTATAAATTCCTTAAACTTGAAATGCTTATTTATTGGAAAAAGACTTTTCATTTTCATTTTGATTTGAAAAATCTTACGACCTTTAAAATAAAAAGCCAAAAATCTGCGAATTTAACTTAACAGCCGATGTTTTCCAATATTGCTTCCATAGCCTACCACAATTTCAAAACATCGCATCTCAATCAACAATTGACATCATACTAAACTTATTGAGATACATTTAATCTCGTGAGATGAAACTAGAAACACGCTCATAGCTCAACAACAAATATAGAAGCGTAAGTTTTCTTATTTCATAATATTAAGTAAAATATTCAACCTGATATATTTTTGTAGCTGATGAGAGTTCTTCGTGATTTTGTGTAAATATAATCTACCCAACATTTTAAATAACGTTTAAGGTTGTCCATAAACTATATACGCATGTCGGGGGAGGGGGTTACTTAGCGTGACAAAGTGTGACGAGGGAGGGGGGGGGGTCAGACAATATGTGACATCAGATTATATTTCACTTAAACGCATTTTTTGAAATCAAAAATACCTATTAAGAAATTCATTAAAACTCCCGCAATTATCTAAAATTCAAAGTTTAATTCAAAGATAAGATTCTCTATCAATTCTACGACTGAGTACAGGAGGTAGCCTTTGAACTGAATCGTATAGATACTTACAGTTAAAAGTACTTTAGTTTTTAGTGTAAATTGGGGGGGGGGGGATTACATCATTATGAAATAATAGGGAGGGGGAATTGTCAAGATTGTGAAAAAGGGTGACAAGGGGGGGGGGGGGGGAGAAATTCGAAAATAAAAAAAATTTGCGTGACGTAGTTTACGGACAACCCCTTTTACAAAAAAAAAAAAGAAGCTATTTTTAACATTTTGTTTTCATCTTAATTCTTAATAAACTTTTTTTTATCTTAATTTTCTTTTTGATTCCGACTCCTCACATTAGAAAGTCAGAATAATATTTTTGTTTTCATTTTTTTCTTTTTTTCTTTTTAAGTCATTGTTTTTTGTTTTGTTTTGTTTTTTCATTTCGTGTTCATCTCGCCATTGTTTTCTTTTGATAAATATTAATCAATCTGTTTATGCTTAACTGTAAAGCGTTCCTTAGGGATTAAAAAAGATTAAAAATTTGAGCGGCTCCAGTTAAAAGGAGTTAGGTTCAAAGCATTTTCTGACTGTTAATACAATTACAGAAGATGTGATCCATTATCTTTCTCCAGCCTCCTTTTTTCAAAAAAGACTTCTACCAATTTGATAGAAAGGAAGAATAACTTCATAGATTCTTCCTTGACTGTAAAAGTATGACAATAAAATTCACCCAGAAAATATCTTAACAAACAAAAGAGCAGACCTAGGGATGCTCAATTAGAGCTTTAAAGCATAAAAATGAAAGTATTTTTATCACTGTATTGTCTTAGTTTCATTAGTTTCACATTTCATACATTTTTTCATACATTTTCTATCTGTTTGTCTGTCTATTCGCTGTACATTCACATATTAGATTTCTAAGAAATTAGTGATTCCTTATATCAATAAGCCGATTTATGTAAGAGATAAGGTTTTGATCAGTTAGAGATCTTGTTATTACTTTTTTCTTTTTTTCTTTCTAATTTAAGAAAATATATCATTGATGAGAATGTGAATTAGGAAAAGTAAGTAGGATTAAAGAATCTAAGGTCGAAGAATAATATTTTAAGTTGAGGAACAAGTAATTGCATTGTTTGCGATACTAGGAGAAAAAAAAAACAACTTAAAACATTCACGATTTCTTTTCAGGGAAAAGATTTTCTTCAGGTTAAGAGCAACACTGCTTCTGAAAAATTTTAAGTTTCTTGTGTCTGCAATGTCATCCCTGAAGCTCTGTTTTTCTTTTCAGTATGAAGTTGTGTTGTTCAAAATGTTCAGCTTTCAAATCCTTCCGATCCAATCTAGTTTCTGATCTTTACGCCCCAGGAGAAACAATCACTCACATAAAGGTGATAAGTGAAAGAGAATAAGAAAAAAGTTACATTTCTTCAAATTAAAATGAAGCAGCGCAAGGAAATCTCAGAGGGATTTCTTTTTTATTCATTAAGCGAAACACGTTAAGGAAACAACCAAAGTGAAATAGATTTTTCTTTTTTAAAAGATTTAATTGATTTCAACATTTATAACTGCGAAAGTGGCATTCTACTGAAGTTTAGAATGAAGGAAAAAAATTCTAGAAATGTATATTAATTAAGTTATTAGCCTCCGGATTTTCTGATAAGGTTAATTAAATTTTGATTTAGATGGCTATATATATGTATGTATGTATGCATGTATGTATGTATGTATGTATCCTATATACGCATATCCACAGCCAAACATTTTTTTAAAAAATCCAAAATTACTGGAGACTGTCTTTTCCGAAGCTTGACTTTATTTTAAATTTGAAATTTTAACCAAATCAGAGTTTTCATTTCCAGAACTAATACCAAAGATTAACAAAACTTTTCTAATAGCGAGAGGGAGGGGGAATTGAAATCAATCCAAACTGTGTTAGATAACATGAAAATCTGATATGAGTCGTATTTCTTCTTAATAGCTTATGTTTTCGTACAGTTTATTGTATTTTAAAAGGACTGAGAGAATTGGAATGTTACGTAGCAACAGGAACATTCTATCTCACTTCAAAAAATCTGATAATCCGATCTCGTCTTATTTTGACGAAACTTAAGGTCTGTGAGAAAATAATTTAAATTTTTTCCTAAATTTCAGCATTTTTTTTCTAATTTCCTCTGAAAAAAAATGTTATTTTTCAGAGATGTAATCCTTTAGAAATAAAACCAGGAGGTTCATTAAAATAAGAAGAGATATGGTTGAAATGGTTATGAAAAGGATCTAATATTTAATTCTAGCTGTCCAGTGGTTTCTTAACTAAATCTGTACCTTGAACAGTACCATTTTCTATCATATGTTAATCTCTGAAATTAAAGCGCTGAAATTTTTAAACAATTCTAAATTTAAACAGTTTAATAAGGTTACCAAGTTTCATTACAATTAAAGGAGGCTTGATTGAAAGGATATTTTAACATGTTGATTGTTTGTATCTACAATTTAATAATACATATCAAATCGGAAACAAATTGTACTATTATTTCTCTTCGTAACTCCACGCTACAAAGACATTGAAAGTGGTAACCATGGCATTCAAAATTACTAATTTTGAAACTGAGGTATTTTGAAACGATTCGTTATAGAATAATATTCAACGTAAGAGATCTATAAGAAGTAATCGTTCATTTAAAGTGAACGAAAACTGTATTAAAAGACAGACCTCTATTAAAACTGTCCTCTTTCTTTGATTTACTGGGAACTCTCCCTCCCTGGTTACAATAACATAAAGATGTAGATATGATAAAATAGACAATAACTTAACATACAACGATCCCTTCCCTTCAGCTATGCTTCGATCAGACGATAGCATTTAGGAGACCTCCATTTGGAGTCCAATCCAAAATTTGGATGAAATTAATTTCGATACAGATGAGATTTCAACTAACAACCACCATAGCCGTGCAATGACTCGGCAATGAAGAAACTGCCAAGGAGAAATAATGCTTTAGCGAAAATAAGAAGCGAGGACGGTTTTTAACGATGAGCCGAAGAAAAGGATGTGTTGCGGGACAACCGACTTTTGATTTTAAAATTTCAACCACTTTAGTAGGAATGTGGAAGCGATTATTTTTTGTTTTGTTTTCCACTTTAGCGACTAAATTGTTTAAGCAGACCTGTTCTAAACATTGTAGATGGCCTTTTCCTTCACGCTAGTCCTCCCTTTCCAAAAACAATTAAGAAAAGAAACTCTGAAAGAGCTCTAGTGCGCCAGAGAGAGTCCTGCCAACTCTCTCAACCTCATTTGCAGTATTAATTGCATTTTTAACACCCGATGATAATAAAATTAACCCGTAATTGTCCTCGTAAATAAACTATAAACAACAAGACAAATGGAACTGTTATCGTGTATTAATTAACTACCGTTATTGTTTTCCTCACCATCAGATGGTAAAAGAATATTTCAAATTTACAAATAATATTAGCTAAAACAAAATAAGTTAGAAAGTCTAATGAAAATTCATGAAATTATATAAAGTATTAATAATATTAAGTTTTGATAGTTTCCGAAAGAAATATTGTCAAAAATATTTGGCACATTGAAGTCAAAATTGGCGAACTAAGTTTCAGTGAAAATCAAAATAACTAAAGTCGGATAAGAGTTTGTTTTTTTCTGTCTCAGCTCGTCTTCATTTATGGATATGTTGCTTTTCTATGAAAGTATTTCTCAAGAGTTCAAGCGGCCGTGAATTCAAAGAACGCTTGGATTACTGAAGCCTTACGCCTTATCTCAACAATGATTGTAAGGGAAATTGGATGGCAATTGAAGGAAAAGTTCTTCATCATGTAAACAGAACTTTTTTATAGTTTTTTTGTTTGTTTTTGTTTTTACTGCAAACATGCAGAGAGATTTCAAAGAAAATCCCTGTAAATTATATTATTCTAATGAATTGCTTTGTATAATGTTCCGATGAATTAGTTGGAGAAGAATTAAAAATAAATAAATTAAAAATAGTTTTCCTTGAATTCTAGCCTTTTTTTTTCTTGATGGCTTTAGTTCCAGGAAACATTCGAAATAGTCTTCGTTGGATGTTGTAAGCAGTAAAGAAAAATATGACTACCGAAATACAGTGGGACCTCGAACTTCGAACAACTTGAAACTCGAACAAAAAAATTCGAGGAAAATCCGGTTTGAAACTCGAACAAAAATTTTAACAAAAAGTTTTAAAAAATATACAAAAACAAATGAAATTAGACAGTTTTTTCTCCAAAGAAAAATCAAGTGGTGGTGGTAATGTTAATGAACTCTCAACTAGTGGACTCCAGATGAAAGAAGAGTAAATTCATCTTCCAGTGAGGAGTAATATTATTATTATTGATTGATTACTATTATTATTGATTGATTATTATTCAATATTTTTATGTGTGTGTGTTTACTATTATAAATAAACACATTCAATTATTTAAATTAAATATACTTGTTTTATCATTATTTGCCAATAAGATCTTTTGAAGTAGGCACTTAAATGTTTGATATTGGATACATTTTGGGTGTCAGGAAGGGATTAATTCATTTTACATTAATTCTTATGGGAAAATTTAACTCGAAAGTCGAACCGTCTCCTGGAACGGATTGTGTTCGAAGTTCGAGGTTCCACTGTATCGTATTTCAAGTCGGAGGTTGTGTAACAACAATAAATCTGCAGTAAGACAACTTACTTTTTTTCTTTCTTTTTTTTTCAATAGATCACGTTTAACAGTTTTAGAGTTGACAGTTTTACACCATTTCTGTTAGAACATTCTTTCTATTTCAATAATGTAACAATACCCTCAAGGTGTCAGCGTCTTATATTCACTGAAGTACTTTAGTATTTTAGTCGCTGCATTTTGTACATTAGCAAATGGAGTTTCACTAATGTGAGTATGTTAATCGCAAAAATTAATACATCTAATTATTTCGTTTTGGAGTTTAAAAAAGAAAATCGCGTATTGTATTTCTAAATTAAAATGGCTAGCTTAAGTAAAAAAATAGGTAATCAAGTCTTCCTCCCAAAAACACTTGGGTTAATTTTTGATGTAATTTTTTGGTGTATTAATGTTAACTGACACTCTTGTTGAATGATGTACTGAATGATATACTGCATTGCCTGTTGCAGTAGACTGAAGTGGGGCATTTCATTTCAAACCGTGCTCATTGTATTAATAAAACAACCCCCACCCCCTTACAAATCTTATAGAGTCCAAAATTTCTTTTTCCAATCTACAAGGGTCAAAGCAATTAGGAGAGCAAGAGTAAGGAAAATCATGCGTGACTGACGTTGTTCGACGTAAAATATTATTTCTATGTAAGATACAGAGGGCTGTACACACTTTTATCCAAAATGAGTTTTAGCGGATCTATGTAAGATACAGCAGAAAATTCAATAATATGGGTAAGGAAAAGTATATTAGCGAATTTTTATGCAATATCTATTTTATGTAATGCATGCAAGCTATGTGCTGTAGAACAAGAAAAATGAATACCTCACCTCTAGTAAGGTGTGTGGTCCCCTCGAACGGCTAAGACCGCTGCACACCTGTGTTACATGGAATTGATGAGGTTATCGAGGAGGGTTTGAGGGTATCTTCGCCATTCCTCAATGAGGACTTTTCCAGTTTACGAAGAGTCAGCGAAGATGCTGGTCTAGCTGCAATGCGTCTGCCAAGTGCGTCCCAGGCATGCTCTACAGCATTTAAGTCAGGGAAGCTTGCTGGTCACTCCATAGACTTAAATCCCTCCTCTTCAAATCATATATTATAAATTATAAATTGTATATTAAGTATAAGTCAATTCAAAAATTTCATTATCTGATTTTCAGTTTTTCAGAAAGTTTGACTTATCTTTATGTGCATTTGTTGAATGTTCCTTTTACAGCAGATTTATTACAATTTTTCTAATGTTTGTAGCTATCTTTCCCAATCCTGTGTAAGTCTTACATCCCCAATGTTTCCTGCAGGTATTCCAATCTAATTTTTACCTAAAGGGTGATGAGAGCTTAAGAATCGTGAAATGATGTAACTGTATATTATGGAAAATCACTGTATGGAAGACAAAATCCTGTAAAAATGGCCCTTGATCCCACAAAAAAAAAAGGAAATTATATCTGGTTAGATTTGCACCTATCGATTATCACATGATTTTATCAATATTTTCGATATTTTTTCTTTTTATCCAGAATTCTTCTTTAATGTAACATTAACATGAACCAAATAATGGATATTTCAACCTCCTAAACTTTCAGCTTTCTAGGATAAGTAGTTGTGGGAGTTCTCATAATTTGATGCACGTCAACGGTTTTTAATCTTACATCAAAATAAATAAGAGCTCACCATGATCTAGAAACCATTAAAACTTCAGGTTTTAAACTATGTTTATGTGATGAATTTGAGTGGCAGGGAAGTCAAGCACTGCGACCGGAGTTCTATTGTACTAAACCACAGAAGTAACGACAGATGGAGAGAAAGACTGAGAAAGTATGGTGGGAGAAGTGCAGGAGAAACCCCGAGAAAACCTGCCCAGCGCGGATCGTCCACCATCAAGAAACCCACATGAGAACCGAACCCCTGTACTCAGAGGGTGAGAGGCCAATGTCTTAGTGACAATGCCAGCAGCGCGGCCAGCTTCTAGACTAACTAGTATTTCAAATTAACATGATTACGACGATTTAAGGTAATTATTAACGATATTTTTATTTTACCCTGCTTCGAATTAACCAAAATAAATAGGGAGTTCAAATTTTATATTTATTTATTATAGAATTAAAGCTGAAGCTTACCATAATAAATAACTTTATCAGTTATGTATACATTAGCAGCTGAGTAATTATTAAGAAAAAAAGATCAGACAGGCCCAAAGGTTTTACGATCTGATGAAATTTAGCATCAGTCAAAAATTTTTAGTAATATTTGTAGATAGGAGTTTCATGAAAATAAGTTGAGTCGGAATCGAGTGTCTTATGTTTACGACACTCTTGACAAACGAATTTAATAGGCGCTTTATGTTTGTGCGAAACGCGCCTATAAATAATTAAAGAAAAGAGATGATAAACACTGTAATATCAGAAGCAATGATTCTTATCGCCCCGAAGATTAAAACATTAAAGATGTAGAGTTCAGATGAGTAATTATTGAAACCTGATGTACAGATTGAGACATTTCCTGAGTGAAACGGAAAGGAAAAAAATCTCTATTTCCTGTGAATAACTGAGAACGATCTGCATCATCTTCCTTCAATAAAAAACGAGGTGGAGCATCGAATAACTCCTTTTTCTCCTTCTTCTTTAATCTCTTCGCTGCCTAATTCAATCTATTTTATCACCAGAGGGCCGATTTGTTAGGTGCCTTATTTCACAAATAGAGTAGCGTAGGATGTTTTTATCTCTCTGACAGCGTATGCTTATGAGACCCACGCTGTGCATTAGAGTTCATAGTAGATTAAGTGCACGAAACGGATGGAAGGGCTTTTGAATAGCACTCCACCATAATTAGTAACGCTGTACAAAATGAGAGTAATAACTATCTGTTATTGGGTCTCGAGAGCGATATTTGCTAAATATTATTAATAAACGTTTTAATAAAGCTTGAGTATCTTCTAGTATTTAAACAATAAATATTTGTATGTGGATATTAAAGAATTTTAACCTGAAGCGTCACAGACCACAATTGGACATCTTCTCATATCCAAATTACTAAATCTTTAACAACTTTTATTTTTCTATTATAAAAAGCGCATTTGCATAGAATTGAATTTATTGAATTTATTACTTTTTTATTATATTCTTTTTATTCCTTAAATTATCTTCTCTAATTTTTTTTCCAGTAGAAAAAGAAATCATTAACCTAATGTTTAGGACAATATTAAGAACAAAATAAATAATGGTAATAATAATATACTGATATTTTTGAGAGGATAGATATCTTAGCCTTACCAATAAATGATAAAAATTAATTTTTTATAAGATAAATGTTTTTTGATTCAGAATTAACTTTGTTTCATATTTGACAGAGAATTGTCAAGCTAAAAAAAGGAATGATGTATATGTATCCGTTCGACACTGTTATAAATTTAGTGTTTGAAGTTGAAAAGATAATTTTTCTAAGACATTTAGTTGACTACACTTGAAAGGAACCCATTAAAATGTAAATGTTGCATTTTCCCAAGGATGCATTAGTTAGGATAGAAGAAAAGAACAGTAAATTGTAGATTAACGATATAAGCTTAGAAAAATGCGTTTTACGAGTTTTGAATCCAGAGATGGTTTTAGGCGTAGGCAAATTACGCCTCCCAATTTGATATAAACTTACGTAAAAGAAATCTTGTTCTTTTATCTAAATTAGCGAAGACTTTTATTGTTATTGTTGCTATGACTCGATGCTAGGGATTCACCCAATACTTTAATAATATAATCTTTGTAAAAAATGCCCTCGAAATGTACTCTTTCCTAGGTTCTAGCGTATCTAACCGCCAATGTCCAAATCTCAAAATGTTCTGTTAGTATTTGCTTGTGAGGATAGAAGACTGTTAAAGTGGTACAAATCGCTCTTTCCAAAATCTAACTTTTCGGTTTCTGGGTTAAAAAAAGAAATCTATTTAAATAAGGCACTAGCCAAAGAAAAATTCGAAACTTATTCTAACTTATTCAATTTTACGAAATGTACTCCAATATTTTCATCAAATTTGTGGCATTTCAAAGCATGTTTTGGCTGAAGATGATTTTTTTCGAACATTGATTGTAAATGCAAAGTTGAAAAATAAATGACGTTTTAAATATATACAAATATAGTATGTAATTCAGACCAAAATTACATTTCATATCAAGTGAGTTAATCAACTTGAATAATTGCCAATCTTCAGTTTTTTTAAAATAGTTTTAATAGTTCCATGTAATAGTGGAAAAATCCAAGATTTTTTACAACCGTAATAGATAGATTTTTTTTTTTTTTTTAAGTAAAAAGTTAGCTTAATATTTTAACTATGAAATAAATAATCTAAACACCGATTAAGCTCTCTCTTTCTTTTTTTTTATTCACTTATAACTTTTTTAAAAAACAAAATGTGTAAGTTTTCCAAACGAAGCTTTTGTGAAGTACTACTGAAGTCTATATTTCCATTTGTTTTGTGTGTGTAAATCAATCCATTCAATCGATATCATCCTTTGCCTGACCATCTGCGTTCCATTTCGGACAGTGATATCATTAAGTGGAAGAGGTTTAGAAATCTCTAAACCAAAAGAAGAGAAATTCTTTTTATTTTTCAATTCATTCTCCAACCCATACGCATTTCTAATTGCTGGGTAATCAGACGTGATCGTTCTGATCCCATTCCGCATACGAAATGGCGTATCACTGCATCGCAGGGAGGGCGCCACAGGCAATCCGTTCCAGGGGCCTGGTCACGTGGATAATCCCATCAGTGCGACTTCGACAACTGACTTTTTATAGTTGAGAATCTTACTCCGCCCCTTTGCTTAAAGCTCCACCTTTCCCATTCTTTCTCAACTCATTGAAAATGCAGATCCATCAGTAGTGTATAGATCGTGCCTGTGTTTTAATGAAAAGACGCCATTTTAAGAGAGCCCATTGCTTTTTTTCCTCTGAAACCCCGAAGAAAAAAAAATACTAATCCGATTTGAAATTAATATGAATTGAAATCGATAGGACTTTTTCTTTTTTTGGACCTAGAATTTCAAGAAAAAAAAAAATCTTTGAAACAAAATCATCAGTATTTTGATAAAACAAGATAATGAAACCAAGAAAAAATTCAGGAAAGGATTTTTTATTATTATTTTTTTTCATATGAATTTGAAATTATATTACCTTTGTGAAATTAATGTCAACGACTCTGCTTATCTTTTATTGTATTTTTTTTGTTGAAGTAACCAGAAACAATAGCCAAAGAAAATATATAGACAAACAGAATAAGAACCAAGGTCAATTTATTCATGTGCTGACCTTGGTTCTTATTCTGTTTGTTTATAAATTTTCCAACACGTTAAATTTATTCCTAAAATATATAAATTTTATGAATTTTGCTCTTAGTGATGTTTCTAATACTATTTGTTTCTGGGAAAAGATTATGAGGATCTTTTATTTTTATTTTTTTTTTAATTGAGTAACGAAACTTACTCAATTTTCGCAGTTATTTTTCATATTTAATCTTTCTTTTTAATAAGAAATATCAAATTTCTTACGACTTTTGATGTGAACGTAAAATACCTGAGATGAAACTGAACCTCTTTGGTTGTATCTTTCTTAAGATCCAGATAATTTGATTATCTAAAAAATGATCCTATATCTTAAAAACTCATTATAATTTATTAGACTTCTAATGGAAATACAGAAAACCGTATTAAAGCAAATTAATTATATCTTCTCTGTTCCAATTCCAAACTTATATCGACGAAGAATAAAAGAAAAATGGAAGATTAGTTTTTGAGCAAATATTAATCTCAATCTGAAAACGTAGATTTTTCACCGAAACAACTCCACAAGGTATAATTGAACGACCAACTTTCGAATAATTTCAAATGATTATGCCAGACTGCTATGAAAGAAATCTCAGAAAGAAAAAGAATAAAGAAAACAACTCCGAAAAGACAGTGGAGAGTATAAACTTATCAGTAAACTTTCACATTATGTATACAAATAATCGTTGTGAATAAAACGATTTGGAAAAAATTCCCATATTCCAGGTTTTTCATGTATCGTATAGTTTGTAACAAAATTGTAGTTAAAATTTCAGTTTTCTTAATTATATAGGCTACTTCGTGATTACTGCAGTTCATAGTTAGCGTATTTTTGTTAAACTCAAGGCTTTTGGTTCATTTTGTTATGTACTTTTTAAATTACTTACTTTATTTCAATTTAACTTGATTTATCTTGAATACAGAGTTCATTACTAATATGAACTTTGACTTAAAGTCGATTGGTCAGTTTTTTTTGTTCTAACTTATTTCTTTTATTTTCGAGGCACATAAGGGCATGACCAACATTACAGTTACCTTTTAGTAGCTCAAATATTCTAGCAATTTACTGTGTATGCGTTTAAAAATGTGACGGATTTTGCGCTAACAAAACTGGCAAAATATTAGATTAATTTATATACGCTACAATACGAAGGAAGAAGTTATTTTATTTGAGAAATCTCTTCACCATCATCTCCATTTACATCAGAAGAAAAATTCCTTCTTAATTATTTCGTAGCTAAATTTTCTTCAATCCCATATTTTCAAGATTCGAATCACAATCTCAATCCACGTATTTCATTTTCCTATTTGTGAAACATCACAATTTCTGAGTCTAAAAAAAATCTTCCGTCCAAAATCCTATGCCGTGTCTTTTGATGTTAAAAAAAAAAATCAAAATTTCGAAGTCTAAGATAATTTTAAACAAGTAAAAAAAAGTGTGTGCTAAAGCATAGAATTAAGGGCGAACCATTAAAACCCACGTGGACATTGAACGTGTGCATAATAAATTTCAACAAAAAAATAGACATAATTTCTACAATGAAACGTCCGCAACAGTAATCGAACCTGCAACCTTCGGATCCGAAGTCAGACGTTTTATACATTAGGCCACGGGAACTACATTTAAACAACTTGTTAAGAATCGTTTATCACTCCCTCTGTGTGTGTGACGCAATGAGAGAAAAGCCAGAGAAATACAAGAAAAAAAGGTGAAGTTTGGGACTTTTTTCCTGGACAACTACTGACTCGATTGACTTGAAATTTGGATATGCTTTAGTTTAGAATGTCTACTATACAATGAATATTTTTTTTTTATTTCTGCCTATCCGGAAAAATGCGGACACAGTCGACTAGGTTCTCAAGCTGTTTTAGATACGGTCGAATAAAAAAATTGTATAGTATCTCTTCTCGCTCTCAATTAAAATTTAAAGAATAACCGTCTTTCTAAGAAGTCTAATAATAATGATGATGAGAATGGCTCGTATTGTTTTTAAAGATTATAAACTCAATTGGAGTCCTACTGTGACTGTGGGCGAAGTTAGTGCATACGACACACTGAGGTATTTATACATCAAAAACGGTAAAACCACCGCCGGTCACTTCTTCAACTGGGATAAACCGACCACTCTATCTCAACCTTCTACCTACATTACCAGAAATATTGAAGAATGTATCCAAATTCTCAAAGCGGGCTCCACTTCGGTTAATTTAAATGATGGTCTAAGCCTCCACTAAATTTGGAAATTGCGTCTCTTCCCCTGCGTCAAAATGACGATCTCTCTTCGGTCCGACTGCTTTCCCGACCACCTAACCTTCCCGCCAAAACCAACGCTACCCGCTCCAACCAGACCTAGCTCTCTCTCGTCCGTTTTTTAACGATCTATTTATACAACCTCCCTACTTTTCAGACCTGAAGAAGATTCCCGAACAGTAGGACGCGAAAGGCCTCGTCAATTTTCTTTTCAACGATGTGGGAATCAGAGTCCCTTACGCAATAAACTCAATTATTTATACAAAGCTGGTTCCAGGTTCTTTCGGAACATCTTGAAAAATATAGAATTATTTTTAATATTTTTGGCTACTGGATTTATTTTCTAGCAGTTTTTATTCTTAAGTAATTTGTAGAATCTTAATTATTATTAAAATTTAAAAGTACATTTTAGAAGATTCTGTTTGCAGACAAAATATAAAAGTTGAAATAAAACATAAACAGCTTGAAGTATTCATAAATCTAACTGAAATATCAAATACATATACCATAATCTTCTGTAAAAATTAAACACTCCTTTATTTTCCGTCTGTATTTCATCTTTCTCCAGGTACGAGGATGGAGGAGAAAGGCGCAAGATAGAAAAGAGTGGGCTCATATTGTTAAGGAGGCCAAGGCCCTACATGGGCTGTAGTTAGTTAGTTTATTTCATCTTTCTGTGCGAAAGACTTCTTCAGGATACTTAATGGAGGAGAAGAAATTCTACTCTCCCTCCTCTAAATTCATTATGTATACATTTTGAAAAATAACAATAAATACTATTAATTATTATATTAATAAATACGAATTCTTTCCGTAGGATTTTGAATACATCATGAATTTCATCAAAAATATTAAAATATCCTACGAAAGAATTAGTATGATAACTAATGGTGTTCATTGTTATTTTTCAAAATGTATTTCAAATGTATTCATAACGAATTTAGAGGAGGGAGAATAGAATTTCTTCTCCTCCATTAATGTCCTGAAGAAATATTTTGCAAAGAAAGATGAAATATAGACGGAAAATAAAGGAGTGTTTAATTTTTACAAGTAGATTGTGGTGTATGTAGCTTAAAGTATTCTTTTAATCTCATTATTAAATTGTGCTTTAGATTTTTTTTTTTTTTTTTAAATTTGAGTGGGAATTACAACGCTATTGAAAGTACTTTTGAAAATATGACCGCAAAACAAATTTTGCAAAGATCATTTTGTTTCGTTACATTAACGATTTTACATGATGAATAAAAGGAAGTTAGTTGGGATTTGTAAATGTTTGGTTATAAAGAAGCTTTCTTCATAATGATGTATAATATGTTCTGAATTCTTGAAATAAGGTAGAGATTTAATAAGATTTTACTGTGGTGGTTAGTATTTCAGTATATTCAATTTATATTGAATGTAAAGAATTTTTCCTTATCATTTGTTACTTCAAATGCATCCAAATACTTGTCAATAACGTTAATTTCAAAGGTATTTTGGAATGAATAAGGGAAAATCCCCATTTCTCTACTGCATCCATTCTATCCACGCTGTGAGCCACTGGCGACACCTAATCCGGATTAGATCAGATCCGAAATCCCTTTTGTAGTCGAACAATAGGGAGACGCACCACCTTCCCTATAAGGACACATCTCCAGGTCGCCAAGGATATAGAGGGGGCTTTTAACTGATTGTGGGAGGACAATAGTAAGGTTTATGTGGACAGGAGGGTGATGAAGTGGAATGCTTTCATGGGGTTAGAATAAAAAGAAGGCGTAAGAAATCATTGGGACTTTCCATTAAAAAAGAGAGAAAGAAGAAGAACAAAAAAAAAGAACTTAGATAAAACGTAGTGGAAAACGAATCTTCCACTTCTTTATATTTCGTTTTCCTACGACTGCTTCTGTGATTCAAGAGACCATTTTTTTAAAAGTTATTATTATCTAAGTTAATAAGAATGAATTTAGAAAGAAAAAAAAAAAAAAAGGAGTCGTGATAGTTCTTGTTGATTTCTCTACGAATTAAACATTGTTGCATATTTTTTATCCAGAATTTGTAAACATTTTCTATACGATAAAACTCAGCGAAAAATAATGCTTACAATGAATTTATTAAATATAATATTCAGTATTCATTTATTTTCATTTGAAGCCAATAATAACTCATCAAAGGGACGGGAATTCAAGACCATATCAGCATTAATGTACCTTGAAAAAAGTTCACTTAAGAAAATTTTACAAGAGGAAAACAATTTTAAATTGTCTTTTTGTTTTTGTTTTTGGGGTCGTTCAAGTATTACATAAGCATCAAAGGCGGGGGGGGGGAGGTTTCAAGCTTTGCTTAATTTTGCTGACAAGGGGGACGGGGAGGGGGATCAGAGCAATGTAAGATAGACAAACATGCATGCGAGAGAGTGCGCTGCGTGAGATACACTTTTACTTCTGTATTTCATTTGTACTTTTATATTTAATTTGTTACATTTTAATTCAGGAGTGAATATCATGTACTTTTGACTGTTTTAATGTATTGTTCTGTGATATTTAACTGCTAAGGATTTGGCAAATCTTACTTAAGCAGAAGGGGGGGGGGGTCTCAACCGACTAAAAAATGTGCTTACGTAAAACTTGAACGGCCCCTTTATTGTTTTTTTTTCTTTCTATAATTCCATTAACATTGTGTAAAATCGTTCCTTGATTGTTTACTAAGAGAGTTAAATATCCTACAAATGAAATAGACTGATATAGATTAATTTTTTTTTTATTAAGTAGACTCCACATTTTTTTTTTTCTTTTTTTTTTTTTGTAAACTTAATTTTCAGTACATGGGCATTTCTGTACAATTGTTTATCAGCACCATCCTCTTCTGCCAATCAAATCCTTTATAATTCTGATGACCTATGGGGATTTCGTAAAACAAGATTCGGTACAAGAGCAAAATTAAAATTGGCATGTTGGTGACATAAGTCACGAATATCAAATTTCATTATCATATTTTAGTGATCCTGCAAATAAAGGCGATTTGTAAACAGTCGATCTGTGTGGCTGTTGTTACGTGTATTCGGCAATAAAGTGATCGTTTTGACATTAATCAAATAATGGGCATCAAATCGAGAACTATTTCAAATCATTCTGTCACCAAAGCTTCTACCCAATTCTTTATATATCTGTTTGTTTGTTTTTTTTTCCGAAACTTAATTCCCGAAACTTAACATGTGAAACTTAATTTGGAAACAAGCAAAAATTTTGATATTTAATTCCTTAGTATCTAATGTACTAGTCCTATGATTAATAATTAGGTTTTATACTTTCCATGCCGCAAGAAGATTTCAGGAAGTGTGGTTTAAGAGGCAATTGGGACTTAGGAATTCTGTATCCATCGTTCATATTGTCTACTTACTTACTTAGTGACGGAAGCTTCATTAGCAACAGTGTCTCATGTCCAAAAAAAGAGACTAAATGACCAAACCTAAAGATTAAAAAAAAAAACCTTATATGAATTTATTATTCCTTTAAATGAAATTTTTAACTACTATTCATGGTAGTTGCCTAATCATGAAAACAAAAGCTTAGAAATAATGTTTTAGTACCGAATTATTATTAGCAAATCTGAAATTTAAAAATACTGCAGTTAGTTATTGTTTTAAATGCTCCAACAGCAGAGAAGCATCTGTCAATTTTCATTCTAATCTTATTATATGTGGAATTATTTATATGATCCCTTCCTGCCTCATGAAAAAAATGGGCATGAGAAGCGTCGCGTCGCGTCGTTAGGTAGGATTGAAGTTTCATGATTGCTTGTTGTTTGCAAGAAATTATTACTAAGAAAATGAAAATAAAGTCAAATTGAATTCTTAAGAATGATTCATTTGGCTTCGTACAATTAGGGGAAACAAAAGCAACATTCACGTCTTAGCAGAGTCGAGTTTATGCTTGGAGCTCTTATCAGGTCTGAATTTAGATTAAGAAGAAAGAATAATTATCAGAACTGCATTTTAGTAGATGATGAAGAAAATTTGAAGAATTCCTTTATTTTCTTGGAAAGCCAGAGATGGTTTAATGTTATGCCAGGTCCTTTTTAAATAAAACGTAAAAGCGAAGCCTCATTAATACAAATTTATATAAAAACGATCCAATTGATTTAACTAATTTGAACTTTCTGTGAAATTTCCCTTTCATGACGCAGTTCAATAATCTTACCATCTTTTTTCACTTCTTTTTTCACAATAATTCGAATTTGCGGACTTTTAAATCTATGATGAAGACAGTATATCCGAAAAAAATCCAATCTGCATTCTCATAAGAACTAGACGGGTACCGTCGCTTCGCTCCGGAACCCTTGCATGTATAGCATTACAAAAAAAAAAAAAAAAAAAAAAAAAACCTTTATTTAATTAGCAAATTAATATGGAGATCGGAGAATACACGACTTCCTAGCTCGTTGTGGGCTTCTCCGCTTAACTCAGTTGTATTGCGCGTTGGCACTCACACGGAGGGTTGCCGCGAAAACACTTCATTTTTGCATGTATCTTCCAAGCGCAGAAACGTTTGTTAATGACTGATATACCGTTCGATAGAACTTTCAAATACCAACATTTTCTCAATATAATGTTCTCTTCCAGCTTTTATACTTTTCGTTTAAATTGAGAAAAAGTCAAAATGTGACCCTTTAAAAGGCGCCATCTTGGAAACCAAAAACTTTTTTCCAAAGATTTTTGTAGCATTTTGTTTGTCTTAAAAAGCTCTACATTTTACCCATTTACATGACCAATCTATCTCTTATAGTTTGGTCATAAAATTGGAAAAACGTTAAGTCTTATGACAATGACAGACAAAACAACGCTTTTATATAATATATTAATGGTTGGAGTTAAAAATCAGAGCTTTTCATTTTGTCTAAATAATAAGCAATGTTAGCGATATTTTAATTGTTTGAGAGATTATTATCACCTAAATTCATAACGATAGAGAAAAAATATTACGCTTTTATATTTATCCATTTTTGATTCAAATTGTGAGCAATTTGAAAAGAGTTGAGATTACATTAAGTCAAGCTCTGTCTGCAAACTGAAGAGAGAATTATACATAAAATCTTATTGCAAACATTCAAGCTTAATCCATTACCTTATAATTTAATATAACTCAATTTACTGAATCTGTCAGATTGAAATTCTAGGTATTAGCATGGATTAGGGAAAAGGATACATTCTGGGGGTTGCAATTAATGCCTGTTCTCGGGCCTTGCAAATATTTCTGCCGTAAGATTGTTCATCACGTTTTGTACATTTTCTTCTGTAAACTAATTGAAGCATTGTGAAAAGTTAGCAGTATATGTACACCCAGTACGATTTCAATAATATATTATTAAGAAAGAATGCTACAGAACATCAAAAAGGTTATTTGAAGATATTTGCTTATAATTTCGCTGAATGATGATGAAGATGAATGAAACCTTCCAAAATTCTTAAATTACATGTGCCATCAAAATGTTCGTCATTCCTAAATATCCCATTTGCTAAAAGTTTAGACTAATTACTGTGTAGCAGTGAACATCTTCATGCTACAGGTATTCAACTCTAGGATCTTCCTCCCAGGTCACTGGTTTCCATACATAGGTCAGTGTTAAGTTTCCTAGAGGCTAACTTCAAAAGGAATCTTCTCTCATCTTGAACAGGGAAGTAAAATAAGTGAAACTCATTGCTTCTTGAATTTGAATTCATCATATTTTCAATCATTAAACTTGAAAATAGTTCAAATAAATTCAAACAAAAACAGAATTTACTCAATTGATAGCGTCCATATCCTGTTTTAGCTCCGATGGATTGTAAACGAAGTTATGTCAAAAATTTTGGAATTAATTTATAAATAAAATATATTCAGAAAGGTTTTATAACTTTTGTTAATACGATCAATGTACTACTGAATATTCTAGGAATTTGACTGATAATGTGTAGCCTATGTTTTTTAATATCAACATATCATAAGTGTATAATTAATATGAAACTCAGTGAAATTTTGTTTTAAAAAATATGTTATTAATTTCACATATTTCTTTACAGAGTGCAGAATTCAAATGGCAACCTGAAACTATTGGTATGGTGGACAGTTCCTTTTTCTGGGGTTACATTGTTACTCAAATTCCTGGTGGATTTTTAGCCTCTAAGTTAGCGGCTAACAAGTAAGTGAACTTTAATATCCTGTAGTTTTCTAAATGCTGTTGATACTAAATAAAGTCATAAGATATCTGTAAGATATTGCCCTATAAAATACAATATGCATTCCATCAAAAATATTTCAAAATAGATTTAATTTACATCGAAAACTACATGAAATAGATTTGGTTTAAATTAATGTTCTATAGCTTGTAATTATTTAAGTATTTTCTGGAAAACTGTAACAAAAAAAATAGGGCAACTGAAATAAATTAATTTAGTTGGTAATGTTCTGTCTGTGAACTAATTCTGCTGTAAGAAAGAAAAAAGATATCTCTCAAGTAATTACTCATCTTCCAATCTTAAGTTCAGAATAGATTTCAGAGGCATCAGTTTGCTTTTCTCCTTCTATTGTTAATGAATAAATCTGAACATATTGAGTAAATTAAGAATTGGAATGTTATTTTTTATTTTGATAGGGCAATGTAAAATAATAGTCGTTTTAAATTTTGTCATTTTTATATTAATTTTAGTCTTTCATTTAGACAATACTGATTTAAATCAACATTGGTTTAACTATTAAAAAGATATTTTGAGCCATTATTAAATTAATTTCAAATCATTGTAATATTTTATAAAAAATATTAAAATGATTATTATAATGATATTAAAAATATTAAAATGATTATTAAAAATATTATAATGATTTGAAATTAATTTTTCGAAAGCATTAACAAGAATATCAGTTAATTAGAAAATTAAAACCAATGACAATTATTTTAAGAATTTAGAGTAACAAGACGTCATTTAATGCTTAATGAAGTATTGCTAGATATTGAAAGTAACTACAAGCACAGCTCCATGTATGGTATTCACTTCAAAATATTACTTTTCATTTTTCTGATGCAATACATCGCCTTTAAGAAAAGTGTTGGACCACCCCACATTTTTGTAAACCATTCTTCTACATTATTATCAATAAAATATGTTGTTAACATTACTATGAAAGTTTTTCCAAGAATTTGTAGTCCAGTAACACAAAAAACTAACTTCAGTAAGGTTCAACTAAGGATGCAATTATCTTTTTGCGTCACCAGTAATTGTTGATGCCTTAGAAACGTTTTTGGTTTTGTTTTTTTTTTCCTGGCTGCAAAGTTTAGTAATGTCGATACAAGTAACAAAAGAACAACAAGCGATAAACGAAGCAATAGTGATGAAAGCGTGTATATGTTGCCATCAATGTAAACAAATAAATGAATATAAAAAAGATTGTTATATAATGCTCGTAAGTTTAATATGCGGATTACATCGAAAGTTCTTAAATTTAGTCCAATTTAAATTTGATACGATATAAAAGCATATGACATTTTTTTTTTCATACTGAAGGAATCAGGTTAATGTATTATGCTTGGTTGTGACTCTTTCAGAAATTAAAACATGCTAAAATCAGAGATAAGAAGAGAACTTCAGTTGACTGACAGATTTCAAAATGCTACTGAATTTCGGCTAGCATTTTAAATACAGGATTATTACAGAATTATTTACAACTTATATATATGTGAGTTGTATTTAGCTAAAGTTATTTTTATGGAGGTAGATATGATAGAAACCAGATATGGTAGAAACGGTGATGTAAGTCTAAACTTTGTTCCTGCACCAGAAGTATTCATTTCATTTAAAGAAGAATGAAAGATGCATAGCAAACCAATTCCAAATTTAAAAAATACAGCTCAATACACATTAAACTAAAAACTTTTCAACATGATGTATGTAAGTTTTTTTTTTCTTAAAAAACAGTTCTAAAATATTGAGAATTTACAATATGTTGTATTAATCCTGTACTATCTTATATGTATTTCCTTAGGAAGGAAATAAAAGTATCTTATTTAAGTTATTTCGTAGTTGGACTTAAACAGAATTTTTTTCAGTAAGATTTACATGAAAAATAAATGCTGTTTTCAAAAATCATAATCACAAAAGTTTTTATAAATTATTCCTCCATTAATTTCAATATTTCATTAGTGTTTCCAGTTATTGTAAATAGTCTAGCCATATCATTTACCTCCTGAGTAATTCAAAAAATTGAATCTCATGTCGGAGGAAATGAAAAAGCTTTCAATTAGAGCAAAAAGATGAAAAAGATAAAATATGCTTTTTAATTTAAAAAAAATTATCTTCCACAATCATTCATTATTTCAGTAATTTCCAATAAAATGGAAATTTACCAAGATCTACAATTTCATTCAGACTAAGATTGAAACAAAACAGACTTTCCTATCTTTTGTTCTTCATTCAGGAAATAAAGTAATCTTAAAAGAAAATGCCAATAAGTCTTCAGCTGAATTCATGCATTGAGACTTGTAATTCCTTTGATTTTTTTTTTTTTTTACTTAAAATTTCTTAAAATCTTAAATAGAAATTGAGAAATGACAAAAGTAAATTGAAAAATTAAACTGTTAATTCTCCAGTTATTCTAAATCTAATTTGAATTACGAACCTTTATCGAATTACTTCAAATAACACTTTTGACGAAAAACTGGAGTGAAAATTCAATCAATAATCCAAATCTCACTTGATTTGGGTAGATTTTGTAAAATGTTACCAAATCTCTTATAAAAGCCTGTTTGTAAGGCTTTTAAGCTACATAGAACTACGCTTTCTCAATGTTTTTAATGGTTGAAGTTGATAAATTCAACAAATTGAATCTACTAGACTAAAAGTTATCCAATATCTATAAAACCAAATTACTATGTATTAAACTTTGGTGAGTGAGGAGCCATCAAATGGATTATCAATCAGCAATCAATTAAATTTTGGTACTTTTCCGTCATTTTAATTTTCTGTTTTTTGTGAATGTTGGAAATATTTCATTTGACATTTCTGAATAGGAAATTAATAACTAAAGCTATTCTTTAAAGTTACTAATTATTTTTGTGGTTCTAAATCAATTACTATGCAAATGAATTTGTTTACAGGAAATAAATGACAGTTCCATTTCATTTGTTCTAAAGCTGTTGAATTTAATCTAATTTGAATCGAAACTTCTGATTACATTAGCAGAAGATATCATCCACGCTAGTGTTAATTTTAAATCTTAGTTAGTTTTAAATCTCTCAGGGTCGCGCGGTTGGCGTTGTCGCTAAGACATTGGCCTCTCACCTCTGAGTCCCAGGTTCGGTTCTCAAGTGGGTTTCGTGATGGTGGACGATCCGCGCTGGGCAGGTTTTCTCGGGGTTCTCCCGTTTCCCCTGCGAGCCTATCACCATACTTTCTCAGTCTTTCTCTCATCTGTCCTCATTTCCGTGGGTTTAGCACAATAGATCTACTGGTCGCGATGCTTGGCTTCCTGCCGTCCACATTCACCCCATTCTAATCTAATCCAGTCATATCAGAATAACGTAAGTATTAAATTGTAATTTACCTATAAATTACAAAATCGGGTTTCTACAAAGTCCTGAAAAACTCCTAATGAAGTTTCTGAGGTTAAAAAAGTTTGTTTTTTTTTTTTTTAGGTCTAGGAAAAAAATTAAATATATAATCGTAGCTCTTATCTTCTGAGCAATATTCAAAAGTAGCAAAAAATATGCAATTCCTCTTTGTTTAGAAAAACTTAAAGGCTTGTATGTAAATAAATTTTCAAAGGTTTCTATGAAAAGTAAATTGGACAGGATATATTCCTCGGAAGAAAAGATTGATGTGACTAGAAAAAGTTCAATGACGGACGGATAATAATGTAATTGGTCTGACTCCTTCGTTGATATGAAGGATTATTTTTGTCTAAAACGACAGCCCGCAAGATAATTATCATCGTACTATTGGGTGGAATGGTGAAGGTGGCCTTGAATTTATGAAGGGAAGAATTAATTCTGAGAAAGACAGTTCTAAGTTTAATGCCTCCCATTGCTGTGCAAGGGATCGGATAAATTGTAAATGTTTTTTGGATTTGTACCGTTTCTCAAGCAATCACTCCAACATGAAAAAAGAATATCCTCTTAAAAGGTTTTTCTCCACTTTCATTAAGAGCAAACATTGCCATGCAGTGAATTCTCTGAATTTTTCTTTCTGAAGGTTGGACAGGCTAAAGATATGGTTGATATTAATACCTCATTAGAAAAGCAATTTTTAAAACTATAACGGTGGACGTTCTGAATATATAAGCAGACAAACAATCGTAACACAGTAAAGCATTTTTAATATATGGAACCATTAAGTGATTAATTATCGAGATTGATGATCGAGAACCAGCGTAAATCTACAAATAAAATTTCTGGTAATCAGACCAGTAAAATAGTAGCGTAGATAGAATACAATAGATGTCAAAGATGAAATGATATCAAGAAATATTTAACGTGTGAAACAATGTCATAATTAATTATGACTAGTTTTTTTTTTGTTTTTTTTTAAAAAGAAACCCAAAAATTCAACCGGTTTTGATCCTGTCATAGGATCTTTTTCAAGACTTAAAAAAGATTCTTTGACACAATCGAAACCAGTTGTATTTTTGGGTTTCTTTTTAACATGCTTTTTGAAAATAACCTAATCTGATGTGTTGGCTTAATTTATTTCGTAATTAATAATGAAATGATGTTTCAAAAATTAAATCTTGAAAGCAAAAGCCTGAATGTATCTGTATTCGTGTAACGGTATATTCTGTATGTGTTACGCAATCTAATGGTGAGTTGCGTAGAGTATTAATGATTAATTACCAGTACACAGTACACTCTGAGCTTTAAACTCAATCTGTTTTTTATTGTAAGAAATGAAATGTAACTTTCATCAAATATTTAACATTAACTTTGGTTTTGAAACAAAACTATTATTTTTTTTAACTTATAATTAAATACTTTTCTAGTAGGCCTATATACTGTCAGAAATGTCAAATGTTTAAATCACTTCATCAAAACTAAAATGACGGTCTTTTAAACAATGCAAGAATTTTATAAAAATAAAAATAGTCAAATTATAGTCAAATTTAACGTGCGGGAAGGACATATAACAAGAAAAAGAAGCATAAAACCGCACACAATTAAAGGTTCACTGAGCTATTTTTGGATTTTCCGTGCCGGAAAAATAAAAATAGTCAGACTACAATTCAATCCAGAAAGGTCACATAGCAATTAGTAACTCGTTTTCGCCTAATTGATGTGTACTATATACAATCATTTTCACTTAATTCAGTCAAAACGATTTGTTTCCCTGAAATTTATACAAATATCAATTTTCAAAAATATGAAATAAATGTTAAAAATATGATAAAAACTTAAAATGAAGTGCTCAATGGTAAAATTTACTTTAGTAAAATTAAGACAAAGATAGAAACTGGAAAACAATAACCAGATGTGGTAAATATATAAGTGTGATTCAGATCAAAGCCGACGTTGTCCCAGTCCTAATGCTATATGATGAACCTTTGTTCATCATGCTTCATACTTCCCGCCTTCTCTTATGTGAAATAAGTTGCTCATTATATAGATCTACGTTCACATCACAGAAATGTCAACCGTTAATATGTCAACTAACAATAGAAAGCGATGCATGCAATGGTATACTGAAAATGTACATTTCTGGTCAACAAAAATGTAAAATATACACAGATATATTTGCTAAGAGAAAACTGAATTTAACAATTGAAAACACTCATACAACTGATTCTGAGAAAACGAATAATTTATTCTTCAGATTTAAAAACACTTTATCATCAAGTCTTGATTTTGAGCCGGAGATCGAATGACGAAATTGGTGAGGAAGCAGGAAAATAATTCATGGCTTCAATTAAAGAACAGCTTTCAATAACGTGAATAATCAGCTTACTTCACATTTTTACATAGAATAATCGGATAAAGGAATACGGATAAATGCATGCATTGTAAAGTAAGACACATCTCTTTCTGGAAAGATCATCTGAGGCAATGAATGCTACAGTCAAAACAATCAACTTGAAGATTAAGATACCATTTTTATCAGATTCAAACGATTACTAAAACAATTGTGCGATTATTATTTTTTTCCTTGGACAGGAGTTGTAATATTCTTTCTTATATTCGGATACTATGGAGCAGCCTAAATAGTAAGAAATGTTCAGATATGCTGGAGAAAAAAAGAATAAAAATGTATCAGATGCTGCCAAATCAAAAAAATGTCAAATGTCTAATAATCAGATGAAGACCTTCTTCTTACAGCCTTGATCTCACTTTCAAAAACTCTTAAAGAATGACTTGTTCCTTTGGATAAGGAATCAGAAATGGTAGAAATTATACGAAACTCTTCATTACTAGTAAGAAAGTAGCAGTTAAGTCTTCAAAATGATGTTCTTTATTTTACTGGACAAACGAATTAGTCGGCTTTGATTTGAACAAATATGAATTCCAAACCTCACATGCCTCATTAATTTCTACCTTACTTACACATGCTGAAAGGAAATAAATCAAAAGTGTATCAGAAATATTCAAGATTTATACATGGGTACTATGTAGGAAGATGTGTTGTCACCTCCAAATTTAATTAGAATTGACTGTATTTGATTCCTCATTGAAACTTTATAGGCCTACTTATTGGCAAAAGTCTATGTAATATGGAAAGATTGACTGTAAATTCAAGAGTTTCGAAAATAGAAGAAAATTAAAGCATCAAAAATAAACTAATTTAAACTTTGATGATCTTGGATGTAAAGAAAATCAAAGAAGCAAACTACTTTGGATCCAGAAAATTTAAATCGTCTAGTTCATTTGTTTCTACAGTAATAGCAATATGTTCTTGAGAAGGAATTAAAAAGAAAAGACTAACTTGAGTTTTATGGTGAAAGAAAAAAATATCACTTCTCAAGAACTTAAGAACCACAGTTCAAAACGGAATAATTCGGAAACAGTATTTATAATTTATATAGTCAAATATTTGATGCTGTTATTGTATCACTGTAGTCGAAATCATCGGAAGTAAGAATAAGACTATTAATAATTAGAAAGAATGATTTGATACTTTCGATGACATTCTTTTATTTCACGAATTACAATGAATTTTCTTTGCAGTTACAGGGAATTCTTAATTTTTATTGCAATTGGTGGTGGCCTAACACTTTCCTACGTGGTGTATATGTATTTATAGTCTTTATTTCAAGTAAATTATTTATATTATTTCCTGTCAGAATTACATTGTAATGTCGCTGTTACAACTCAATACCCATTAAAAAAACTGAAAAAGCCTACGTCTTAGTAAAGCACAATTTTATTTTTTTATTGGTATTAAATTTTGGCAACATGTATATCATTATTTCTTGAAAAGATAGTAAAAATTAAAAGTAAAATAAAAAAGGAGGTGATCAAAGCGAGAAAATCATGGTTCACTAATAATAAAATTATAATTACAAGTAAAATCTAACAGTGTCACTTAAACAAAAAATCGGTCAAAAATGCTTATTGCATCGTGATGAAGCGAACGAAATACTTACGAATGTTGCTTCTTTCATTTTACATATCGACATATTTTTTTTTTCTATAAAAATTACAATGGCTTGATGGATTTTATTAATGATTAGCACGTTAATACTTCGTTTATAGGAAAAAAGGTCATTATGGAGGCAATGCTTTTAAGATATTTCATTACAATGTAAATAGAAATTGGGTAAGCATTTCTAATATTATTGTCTTATGTATAAAGATAGTCTTATGTATAAAAGCAAAAGTGCTTTTATAATAAAATTACTAAGCAATAATTCTATGCAAAATGAACAGAATTGCAATGACTGGTAAGGTTATTAGATTTGTTATTAGTCTGCTATGATATTCTTATTTGTTCACATTTGTTTTATTATCCATTCATTTCATTTCCTCGGCTGTACTTCAGTATAATAAAGAAAAAAAAATGCATGAGCTCTATTTTTTAATGAATGGAACTCCGGGTTCAGCTAGTCAGTGGGCATTTCAGATTCGGCAAATATCAATTGGCGAACAAAATATTTTATTTTTAAACTAATATGTTTTGCAACTTGTCTATTTTCCATACATTAATGATACACTCCAATCCATAACTCCTACTGATAAGAGATAATGACTTCAATGTGCTCCAATAACAAAAATAAAATAGATTCAAATGCCAAGAAGTGTATTTTTTTCTTTTGTATTCTAACCTTTGTCTTGTGACGCTTTCAAGTGTTTTACTTATTTTTTTTTTTCATGAAATTTTGGCACAAAAACACACACAATAAAAAGTTGTTTATTAAAGCAAGAAACAAAACAAAAAAACAACAACAATGCATTGCAACTCGAAATTGTTTCAAGCAATCTTATGGTGCTGATGTCTCCAAGCGTTTCATTAGCAGAACTTTCGGGGACTGGTTTATGTTGTTTTTAATGAATACAATTTATAGATACTTTTAATGTGTTTGTGTTTTTTATAATGTTATGTCGTCAATTTTAAACACTCTCAAAGATTTAATATTTCTTTTCCATGTTGAGAAAATTTGTCATTTGTAAAGAAGAATGAAGTTATGCTTGACTTGTCCTTTAGAATTTAGTGTATTTAAATTATGATGTCTTTTTAATAAGTAGAATTGAAAAGGAAGCATAACTCAAAATTATAATATTAAGTTAGCAGGTGCAAGATTCCCTAATCTAGCAGAATGTGATTGAGGTTTCTTGTTCATGTCTTTAAAATACGTTTTGTAGTAAATTTTGACAAGAATCAACACTTTCATTCTATTTGTAGAGTATTTGGTACAGCGATTGCTACATCAGCATTCCTGAATATGCTGCTACCAGGCGCTGCCGAAATCGGATACGTCATGTTCATGGTAGTACGGATACTTCAAGGTCTAGTAGAAGTAAGAAAACTGGCTTATATTATCATTTTTTAATATTTTAAGTTTTTTTGTACATTAAAAGTTAGCCAAGATCAAGAAGTTCTGAATTAACCAATCATGTTTCTATATATCTTAACTTGTATCCTAATAATAACAGTTATGATATTAAATCATAAGAGAATATTTTTTTTTAATTATTTTAACTTAAATTCCGGATATGCTTTAACAATAAAGATTCTTCTTCGAATTTCGAGTGACCTTTTCAAGTCATTTCCAGAAGTACTTTATATTTATTAATCGTTATTTATTTTTTAAACATTAAATCTACAGTTATAAAGGTTTTCTATAGAAATTGTAATTGCAAAATGTTTAATATTCTTATTATGAAGACTCTTATGAGATATTTTTTCTGATGAATTATTTGAATAAAATTAATGTTTTGTTTTTTTCAATTTTGATACAGTACGAAAAAGTTACAGAAATTTATATATATCATAAATTCTTTTAATATCATTTTGCAGGAAGTAATAGTTGTAAAGCACATTTTTTTATATAAATATATTGTTATTTATTGTTAATTGACTTGTGTAGTAAGTTTAACTTTTGATTTCGTAAATTATGAATTTTTACAAAATTACTCATTGGAAAGCTTTTTCTGAAATTTATTTATCAGACTGAAATTTACATCCAAGAAATTAGTATCTCACTGACAAACAACAGGAGTAGACACTAATGGATTACTATTTTTTCCTTTATAAAAACTGAAACTAAACTGAAACAGCTTGTTTTAAATAGTACGTATGAGAATTTAATGTATACTTGCTTTTCATTTTGTTAAGTATTACTAATATTTTATAAGAAATATTAGTAATATTTCAATTCATGGAGTCTGAACATGACTGGAAAAGATATTATATCATGGAACAGAAAGTATCAAAAGTTATCTGAATGTCATTTAAGGAAGCTGTTTAAAACTGCATGTTGAATGTACTTCAAAGAAGTGTGCATTGCAATATGCAGTTTATCTTTAAAAAAAAATCTTCTCTCAACAAATTTAAGAGTGTTTATAGTTTTGAAAATTATTTTTGTGTTTAAAGTGAGTTTTGTGTATTGATGATACGCAATATCTTTCACTTTACCTATTTGAAAGGATATGCCACACAGTATTAGTTCATATCTAATAAAAACTATTTCAAAGTCACTTTTATTTACACCTTTGTTGTTTCACTGCTCTCTGATCTATCAAATGTGTAAATTTCAATGGCTGTTTTAATGAAACCAGATCTAAATAATGATCTAGTATTCATTGAGCAGAAATCAATTCAAATTTGAATTGAAAATTGTAAAACTAAGCGCAGTAAGAGTGAATGGAAACACTCAGTGAATTGGAAATTATGAGAAAAATTATTGGATCAATTTTTATTTAATTGATTCAGTATTATTTAAGGTGAATAACTAAATTCCCGTTATTTATTAGGTAGCATGTCTTGCTACTTAAGTTATTTTTTTAATCAAACAGATTAAGAGAGATATGAAGAAACACAACTGCTTTAATCCACCCAAATAACATTAATGAATTGTATATAATGAAATAGAAGAGAGTTGTGTTACTCTGTTCTCTCTTTAAATAATAATGA
>JAFIDM010009631.1:109504769-109520821 GCA_023159025.1 Thereuonema tuberculata
AACTAAAATTAGTGGGGGGTGCTGCTGCAGAAAAATTTTAGACTTTGTTTTATTGTGTGAAAGGAAACAAACGTGTATAAAAAGAAATTTATCAAGTTTATAAATAAATTTTCTTTTTATACATGTTTCTTTTCTTTAACACAATTTTAAAGCAAAGGCTAAAATTTTTCTGCAGTAGCACCCCCCACTAATTTTAGCTACGTCCACAATGCAGCCGTCAAAGTTAATTGAAGTTTCGTGCACTTGGGCATTAGTATCTTATTTGGAATTTTAAATTTTACGCAACGACCGAAGATGTTCTGATATTCAGATGGTTAAAATTATAGATAATATGAATCGATTACATTTCCATCTTAATTGGAAACAGCAATTCAAGGCAGTGAAGTTTCAAATTAATAAGAAACTTGACTACTTTAATGAACTCATTCCTCATCCTAATTAAAGCCTCTGGACTAGGCTTGATCCTCGAATAAAAATTGTATGTTTCTTATCAATTTTTTTTCGAAATTAGGTGAAAAGCGTTTCTTAGAACGTTTTTTAGATCTAAATTCCACTCCTCGTTTTTAAGATATTATAACTTCGAATGGGTTTTCTGCTACACAGAAAAAAAGTATATAAAATGAAATAAACAAAATAAATAACCTCCATCCTCGTAATTGCGCAAATAAGTAAAATGATATCAAAAAGATTCTCAATTCTTGTCTGTGATCGCAATAATTTCTGTCAATATGCAGGGCCGTTCCGAGGGCGGGGCGAACGGGGCCGTCGCCCCGGGCGCCGTGGCTAGAGGGGCGACTTGAAGTAGGATTTTTTTTTTAAATTACAAAATATTTTTTTTTTATTTACCTTCGCAAAGAAAATTAATAAAATATTTGCCATTTATAACTCTTATAAAACCAATTTACAAAAAAAGAAGAATATTGGGACTGCACACAAGTTCAACAATAATATCGAATTTAACACAGATTCGATAGTAGTATTATCTTAGACATTTTTAAGATTATAAACCATTCATTGCAGTTGCAGGTAATCTTTTGTCATTCATATTTAGCTACCGGGATGCAATCCTTTTGATCTGTTATGCCATCGTTGTTTACTCAAATATCTCTTCCGCAGCGCAGACGTCCCAAAAGTATGCAATACAGTCGACCGGCGTTTTATTTCCTTACATATAAAGAATAGCCATAAGGGTGAGAATTTTATGGATTTAATGCTTTTATACATATTATTAAAACTCGTAAAAAAGATTAAACACAAACACATCCGTATTCTGTAGGTGATTGTGTTTGTTTTTTATGAACTCCAGTATCAGCAAAGCAATGAGCAGAGACTATCGGAAAATTTTTAAGGTAAGATGTTGAATGTCTGAAACTGAAGGTACTATTTAGCATAAATCTTGGCACAAAGTCATTGCTGCAGTATTGATGGGGGATGGGGGGGGGGCCGCCGTGAGACGTCTCGCCCCGGGCGCCTGCAGCCCCAGGAACGGCCCTGTCAATATGTTCACGGCGCAATCGATACTTAAACGTTACGTGTTCTGTTAGTGAAGAGTTGCGTAACCATGGAATGTATTGAACAATGTCCCTATTTCTCTTTTACTAATACAGTATCCTTAGAGCAGTTGATTAAAGATTGCCACTGGGAAATGTAAAGTTATGGAATTCAACAACATCTTATTCATACCAATATGAAGTTAAGAGTATTTAGATGTTCAGCAGGGAGAATTCACTCTCTCTTTGGGAATTCACTCAATGAATTATAACATAACCATCCCCTTATGAGATTGATGCAACAAATCCATTGTTTGCTGTCTAATTTTAGCCAAGCTGAACCCCTTTATGCTACTCCAATAAAACTTGAAACATCGATTCCTCCTTAAATTACTAATACATCTCTGTGAGCATTTTTTCATACTAATCGTGAATAAGGGCCAGGTTTT
This sequence comes from Thereuonema tuberculata, assembly GCA_023159025.1. NCBI lineage: Eukaryota > Metazoa > Arthropoda > Chilopoda > Scutigeromorpha > Scutigeridae > Thereuonema > Thereuonema tuberculata. The sequence goes on from JAFIDM010009631.1 coordinate 109,506,709, forward strand.
AAGAATTCAAAACCATTTGTCTTTGAAGATCAAATGATCTTCGAAAGTACACTGATGCTTTGAATGCTGGACGGAATAGTGCTAGAAATACTTTATAAGAAATTTGGAAAGTATTAAATTTCACTTTCACTTTCATTAATATTAATAATATTAATAACAAATGATCTAATTTACTGATTTAAAAAAAATTAAAATAACCTTCTAGTAATCCTTTATTTTTGTCCAAATATTATTGAACATATTGAACTTAATAAAAAGTTAAGAATCTTCGAGACCTACGTAAGTAACAAGAATAATTAAATACACCATAAATATTATCGAGTGTAGAAATGATAGCTCCCAATTAAAAATATCTTTTTTTTTTTAGTCAAGTATAATAAATAAAGTAAATAATAAAAAGTAAAATCCTGAAAATTACACATTTAAAAATACATTAGTTACAGAAAAATGGAGAACTTCCTTTTGTAATGAATATAAATAATCTCAGATTCCGAAGCAAATTCTTACAGAATCATCTTTTCAGAAGAAATTCTGAAAATAACTTGCAGCTGAGGAACTATACCTGTCTCTAATCATGTTTTTATTCGGTTATTAGCGCTTTTTTTATTAGTATTTTTTAACAGTGAAAGAAAATTTTTGCATGCTTGAGTTCAGTTTTTTTAACTTTCTGAATGCTATTTCTGCAAACATAATGATATCAACAATATTTTGTTTTAATTAAGTAAATTAAATTATTACAATTTATGTAAAATTTTTGTGAATTGTAAGGAGGGTCTATTCAGAAATGAATTGATTTATTTGGGAATGAACTGATAGTCTATAAATAATATATTATTACTTCGAAATGAATTGATTTCTCCTGTTTGATTTGAAATCGCATACATTAAAAGCTTTTTATCTTTGCTCTCTTCGTGTTACGTAATGAGTTTATTGAAGTGAAGGCCTATTTATTATCTCAACCTACAATTTTATCTTATATCACAAAAAGCGCCAAGGGAGACTCTGTTTTACATTACCTTTCAAACTTTTTGACTTTTTATTGCAGTTTCAGTCTGGCTTGTAACTAAGCTCTGTTTAAATTTAATTAGCATTCAGAAAAGTAAATATTTATCAGATCAGAGCGAATCCGGAAATTTGGATATGGGAGGGGTAATATGAGAGGTGTCTCATCAGTTCAATCACAAAAAAAAAAGTTTGTCTTCTTCGTTTTGAGGGGGGTGGGAATTTGTTTTTTTTTGTTTGTTTGTTTTTTTTTGTTACATACAAAACGATGGCTTTTCAACCGGAGACAGATTCAAAATGCTACATTTCTTCCATTTTCGGAAGCAATAGGGGTGGGAGGTTACAACCTCTACATATCCTTCCTCTCGGTACTCCAATGATCAAGATAGTACTTGCAAGAAACAGAAAAAAAGAGCAATAATGAGACATTGAATGCTAGCATTTCAGATTTACCAATGCTAATTTCTGTTTTATTTTCTTTGTTTGGGTCTCTTCTTATTTTGACAAATAAATTTGTTGAATGCAATAGGTTAAAAAAGAAATATTAACTTGGTTTTCCTAAAATAATGCTATAAATTGAAGCTACAGGAGAAAATAAATCATTTAAAAAAAAAAGTTCAACAAGATTCGCACAAACTTTTATTCTAATTTACACTTTTCGTCGAAACAGTATTCTTAAGAAAAAAGTTCTCTAAAAGGTAAATTATAGCGACAACATCAGCTAAGCAATCGTAAAACTTATGTTCAAATAACTCATTTAATGTTTAATTCTATTTCTTCGACAGTAACTGAAAGTTGCTGTTTTACCTTCATTTTTTCTTTGTTCCTGATTAAAATTCATGATTTTTTAAATTGCTTAACATTAAATATAGCACTCGTTTTTCATGCATTGATTTTACCCAAAGTAGTGTGGAGTTTGTTAGTTTCATAAAGCAAGGGATCCTAGTCTGCTTATTGTGACCAACATTGACTGGCTGACGGGAGAGACATGACCTTTCCATTAGACCGCGGTCATCCGTCATTGTTGAACCCTAGATCGTAACCGGCATCGACAATACAGGCTCCTGACCTCCACCGGTCACCACTCCATTGGTTACAGAAGATAGGCCTAAAGCAACAACAGGGTTAACAAATACAACATATGCCCTCTTGTTGGATTTCTGAAGAAAAGACAATGACAAAAAAAGCATCATTCATAACCTCTACGTTTGAAATCGACGGATTCTTCTCTGCTTGTACAAGTAGCCTCTTATGTGTGTGTGTGTGTGTGTGTGTGTGTATGGTGTGTTTTGCATTTTGGTTTTTGATAATTTCATGCAAACATCAAAGATTTATTGTTTGTGTATCATTTCTTCTACTTCTTCTTCATCTTTTTCTTTAAAAAAAATTGAAATGATTTACCAGGTATATTTTTTGAATTAATATTTTCCAAAAGATTAGAAAATGTTAATACCATTCAATGACAGTCACTCTTTTTGAGATTTAGGAAGAAATTGAAGCTTTTGAAATTCATTTTAGTTAGAGATTAATTATTCTTTAGAAATTTTGAAAATCAACATAAACAAAACCTTGAAAATTCCTATCCGATATTTCTTTGTTGTTATTATTTAGGGTTTTTACAAAGAGATTATCAGACGACAGTGAATTTTGTGGAGATATCTTTCAGGGACTCCATGTTTGTTAATTAATTTCTTGATTATGGTGTTGTTGATACTGACTGACTTAAGATCATTTCACTCATTGATTCCGTACAGTTTTGTAAATAGAGGTCGAATCCCAAATTTAACCTCGAAAATAAATTGGACTTTTTTTATTGGAAGATTTTGACTGATTTGATATATGAATTTGACAGGCTTTAATTTGTTTTATTCGGTTAACGCTAGTATAGTTTCAAGAACTTTCTTATTTCATCTGTTAAGTTTCATTTCAGGTCATCCATATTTGGAAAATAGTGCTATCAAGTTACTGATTAAAAACAAATACAGTCAGCTAAGACCTCCATTGTAGGGACCCAGGTTCGCAACCCGATTTCACGTTTCTTCCATTATCCATTAGAGATCAGAAGCTTTCCCTCAGCGGAAAACCTACTTAACCTCCCTTTCCTTACGGTTAGAGGGCGATGTTGACCAGAGGGGATTCTTTATCTATGACGTTATTGATATCCCTTGCTGAATTTTAGCTTTAATGGTCTTATCAACTCTTACTCTATCACTAAAAAGGGGAATCTCTATTTTCAACCCCACTCAATGGACAATAATTGGTCTAAGAACTCATATATTTTAGTTTTTAATAGACTCCTGTGTATTAGGTATGGATTAATGTTTCTAAATATCTTTAAAATGAAATCATCAAGTAAGGATTCATTTATCTGTCATTTTGCTTCTTTTTATTGAATTAAAATTTAAAAAAGTTTTGAAATTTTTGATAAATACCTCTTGATTGTTTGTTTATTCCTTCAAAAAAAATTAATAAAATTTTTTAATACTATATAAAGTACAATTAGGTTCCTAAACTGACAATAATCAACTTAAGAGTTTTATAACCTTTTTAATGCCAAATGGAAGTTTTTGATTTTGGTAAAAGATGAAATTTATGATATTAATAAATTGCAATTAAAGTATCATTTTGTTTTAAAATAGTAGCAGTAAATAATTACATATTCCCCTGCAAATTAGATATAAAAATAAGAATTAATTCAAAACTTTAAAGATAAAAACTCCTTGAAAAGATAATATAATCAAAACCTTTATTAGAAAGCAATTACTTGCTACGTAGATCAATATAATTAATATAGGCGACACTAAATCTAATATAATATTTCTAATGTCCTCATCAGTTCTTAGATGAATCTGTTTGTAGTAACCAAACGAAAACAAAATTACTTGTTGAAGAATTGCTTTTAGAAGGAAATTAATGGTATCATTATATGTTCTCCACAACATTGAATTAGCTATATTTAGTTATTGCTACAATGACTGCATCAACATCAATAATTAATAATAATAGTGTTCAAGAAAGCGGATTCTGAATTTAGAAGTTTTATAGTTAAAATTGCAGGAGATGGAAAACTGTGGATTAAAACTGATAAAATGTTGTACTTAAACAACTTAGCGACTGTAATTGATTTCTCAAAGTCTTGTTTTTTTTTTGTTTTTTTTTAATTATCAGCAGGTGCAGAATATTTGTTTATTACATCTATTAAAAACTGGATTAATCCATATTTCCAATATCCGCTATACGGATAAATAACATAACCTTATTACGTAAAAGTAATAAATAAAAGCAAATGTAATAATAATAATAATAATAATATTTAATCAGAAAGTCAGAATAAGAAAATGAAAAAATTGCAAATTATTAGGATCGAAAATTGAGGTGCAAAACAAGAAAGGTGGAAACAATTGTGTTTCAATAGTGATAGGAGCAGTGGATATGATTCTTGACTGACAACAAATATAAATGGAAGATATTGCATAGATAGGATAACAATTGGTCCATTACAAAACTGAGCATGCCATTTCTAAGACGATCGGTAACACTAGATTCTTAGATCCGATATCGGTAAGGGACGAAATATCTGCGGAGGTGATATCATCTTAATCTCCTAATATTTTCTATACAAAATATTTAACTAAAGTATTAGTAGTCACCTGTGACCTCTACTGCTGAGCTCGTTTTCATGCTTTTTTTCACAATATTTTCATTAATATTGTTTGTCATGCCGTGCCGGTGTGGTCGAGCTGTCTAGACGGCAGTCTGGCGTGTGGGCAATGTGTCGGCACCCGGGTTCAATTCCCGGACACCCGGGTTCGATTCCCGGCTGTGGCTTGACTGTTTCAAATTTCTTTCCTGTATTTGTCTGCTTCTTATATGTCCCCTTTCTTTTCCCTTCTCATCAGCCCAGTCACCTGGTCAGTAGGGGTGATTATGACCAGAGTCACCTCAATATTGGGTACGTCTTCGTCCCCCTGTGGACTGAAATTACAAGGCCATCGAAAAAAAAAAATTGTTTGTCATTTACGAATCTTATTTGGATTATTCAAGCTTCTTTCAAATTATAGTTTACCCGTATCTTAACATTATATGTTATCATTAGATTTAAGCAGTTTATCCAAGTATCGGTAATACACCTTATATTAATAAAGGATTTTAATGAGATTAATTATGATTGTTATCTAAAATGTACCTATGAAGTATAGGGAAAAGAAATCATTGTTTATAGAGATATAAAGAAAATAATAATTAATATTCGAAGCGAAATTGAAACTCTAAATAGCATTTATTCTTTTAAAAGTATATAATTGCAGTTTTATCTTTACTACGTATTTAAATAAACTTTGTAAATTGCAGATACAATAAAATGATTTTTATAAATGCAGGAATTTAGAATTCTTGTCTTTGTGTATCATTAAGGAGAAGCGTCTTTTCGAAGGGAAAAAAAAAAAAAAGAAATCTTGTCTTGAAAGATTTAATTTCGTTTCGAATCAAAAGCCTTTCCTGCTTAACGGATGATTCGTTCGTTCACTGCCACAAGGCTTTCAATAGACGTCACCAGAAATCACGTCAAAGCTTGAGATTCTCGCTCTTGTACGTCCACTTTCATCATCGTTTTACTGGAACGCAGCAGCAATCTCATTAATGGCGCTTCGTGAAAATCGTCCTTTCAAGCATTTGTCATAAATTTCTTAAAAATGCTTGGAAACTGACTTCTTGTGAGAAGTAACATTGCTTAGCATTATTAGCTAGTTATTTTTCTTTAATTTTCTAAAATATTACAGAAGATTACTATGTTTGAAACCGAAACCATTTCAGAATGAACTGCGCATGTCGGAAACAAAACAAACAATATCGATATCCCTACACTGAACGACGTGTATACAAAAAATAATTCCTTGTCAAAATCTCTCTATACGGAAAGCTGTGTAGCCATATTTAAGATTTATAAACTGCTAATCTACATTACTAAAATCTTTTATTTCTGTCTGTCCGGCGCAATTTCCTGAGCGAATGGAAAATAGAAATAATTTTTACAATGAAACGTCCGCGTCAGGAGTCGAACCTACAACCTTCTGATCCAAAGTCAGACGTCTTATCCATTAGGCCAAGGTGACTACTACTCACTTTATATTGTTTTTTGACTTATGTGTCCTTCCCCTAATCAATAATGAATGAATTCAACCTTTTTTTTTTTTTTTTTTGAATCACAAGATTTTTTATTTACTTCCGATCCGTCTATTTGTTTGTTTATTTTTAATTCGAAAATGATAATTAGAACTATAATTGCTGAAATGTTGGAATATTTTAAATATAATATTCTTACTTAATCAAATTTTATGTGATATTGAAAAACAAGCATGTGTACACGGGAGATGTTTGAATAAAAAAGAGTCAAGAAAGAAAGAAGCACTATTTCTATTAGATAGAATACTGAAAAATCACTATTTGTAACTCAAAAACCATCACTGATTGTAACTGAAAAAAAACGACTGAAAGGTATCAATCTATATTACTAAAATCTTTTATTTCTCTGTCTGTCTGGTGCAATTGTTGTAATTTGTGAAAATAGAAATAATTTCTACAAGTTCGCTACGGGAATCAAACATGCAACCTTCTGCTCCGAAGTCAGACGTCTTAGCCATTAGACCACGAGGACTACATTCTAATCTCTATAAAAAATAAAAATATATGATTCGTAATAAAGATATATGATTCACACGTTGGTTCTAAAAGCAGTCGTGGATTAAGAAAATATAGACATCAAAAATTAAATTTAAAAAAAAATTAAAAAATTTTAGTTTTAGTTTCCTTGATGTAATTTGTGTGTGTGTGTGTTTTTTTTTTTAATAAATAAAAAGTTGTTTTCCGTTACATAAGCGAGGCTTCCGGAGCGAAGCGACGGGTAGCCGACTAGTTAATTATAAAATTAGACCGCTGGAGTAGATAAGTGGTAGATATAAATTGAAAACAAAAATTATGTTCTAAATTTATGAATCAATTTAAAAAAAGAATCCTTATTCAATATATTTAAAAGGTTGTAAGTTATTTACCTAATGTTATTACTTAACTACTGAATTACTTAAAAAAATAAAAGATTTTATTGATGAAGTTTAATGGAATCAATATCATTAAAAGCCATGGAATATTACGATTCTCTTTATTCAAAAAATATTCCCTAAAACTTTCTAAAAAATATATAATTAAGAAATTGTATTTAATTAATTAACTCTTTAAAAATAAAGGGTTTTATATAATATAAAAGAGTAAAAGTGAACTCTTTATTTTTAAAGAGTTAATTAATTAAATACAATTTCTTAAGAGTTAAGAGTTATACAGAATATATTTTATATATATATAAAAGAGTAAAAATGAAAAAATATATATAACCCTTCTTTAACGCTCTCATTGAAACTTGAAATACCTAATAATAAATAATGTGGGTTTCATTAACAGAGGTCAATCTGCAAAGCATGAAAATATTAAAATTTGTTGTAGTGGTATTCTGGAAATGCATCTTTCAAGTTTAATTCTATGGCACTAAGTGATTTCCAAGACTTATGTATACATAATTAGAATAATGAGAATAATTCTTCGTTGACCCAGTGGTTGATGTTTAAATAGCAGACTACTTTTTTTGTTGAACCCATTTAATAAAATTTACAATTAACAATTGTAAGCTTTACCCAAAATCATGATATCCATATTCTGAATAATTCTAAAGTATTCAATTTCAAAAGTTATTTTGCAATCATTGAATTCAATTTAAACTGTTAGTAACTCAGCATATATTTTATAGTATTAATTAATAAGAACTATTGCTATTAAAATTCGCTAGAATATCTTCAATTTTATCCGAACGAAAGTAAAAAAAAAATATTGTAATCTTGAAATAGGAAGCTTGTCTGAAGGATAATGACTATCCACCGATTATTATTAATGTTTATGCATACATAAATAAATAAATAAATAAATAAATAAATAAATAAATAAATAAATAAATAAATAAATAAATAAATAAGAGGAACTGTACAGGAAAACTAAATAACTTATTGATCATATCAAAAAAAGAACAAATGTATGTTTATGACTTAGTGGGTTAACTGCAAGCTAAGAGATCTAGAAATGTCAACCTTCATAAAATGTTCAGCACATTTTTTTTTTCTTCATTTATGGGATGTTCTTCTCTATGGACGCCCTTTTAGAAAACCATTGGAAAATAACTTCAAAGGGTGCAGTACTTAGAACGCTACACTTTTGAGTTAATTACAATTCAAATGATTTAACAGTTATACGTTCTTATTTTAAATGAATGAGTTTTAAATTTGTTATGCTACTGGTATGTTTCCCGAGCTAAACGAATGACAACAATAAGTTAATTCCAAAAAAAAAAAAACCCTCCCCCTTTGTGGCTGCTCTGCGAAACATGACTGTTATACAGTGAAGCAGAAGTGAGTGAGAAGTAAAAATACGAGAAAATTAGGTTGCTACAAGCGTTTATCATTGTCAGAAAAAATAAAAAGGGGAGGGGGGAATAAAGAGAGAGGATTAATTAACATAGACATATAAAAATAGAAAATAAAATCTTTTTATTAAGGGGATCTTAGCTTGTTTTCCTATTTCGAGTTCAGGTGAATAAGTTTTTTTCTTAAAAAAAAAATGATGAAAATACCTACTAAAGATAAAATGTCGAACCCAAAACGAGGAGAAAAAAAAAATGTTCTCTTGTTAAAGTCCAGCGCTTGACAGCTGACCACACAGTGCCTTAGGAGTTAACTCAGACAGGCTGATGTTAAATTTAGTCTTTATCTGTGGCAGGGTCCATTAATTACCATAGCAACAGTATACGGGAAAGGTAATTAATCGATCTCAAAACTTCCCCCTTTTATTTTACTCTTCGCAATTCCCATTCATCTGTCTTGTCAACCCCTCTCCCTCATCATAAAGGATCAGTCCATTAGGTCTTAAGTCCATTAAGCAAGCCTTCCTTTCTAGAAAAACAAAACCGAACACCAGACCATTCTCTTGTTTCCTTCCGGTAGCGTGCATTTCAATTCCGGCTTTTACTGTGTTCCATCCAAACGCCCGCCTCATTGACTGAGCTTCGAATGAGGTTGCTAGATGGTGGATCTATTCTAAAATTATAGTAGCGCCAAACAGCAAACCCCATTCACAGAGCGTCAATCTTTTAAGATCAATTTCAGTTCTTTTATGACTTCCCGGTATTTCTGATTAAAATTATGAAAGTATTTAACTTCGTGTTGTAAACTGTTAAGGAAAATGGATTATAATAGCATTGAAAGTCCTTACCCCCTTTACTTTGCCTGTCGTACAGAGAAACAGTATATACATTATATACATTAAGAATAGTAAAGAAATCCATGCATTGAAACGTACTACGAATTTAATAATTACATTAACAAACTGAATTATCATGTACTTATTTTTTCTTCAAACTTCAAAATGTTTAATTTTGAAGGAGTGGATCAGTTTCTTGCCGCCTCCTCAAATGTCAGATAGCAACGATAGATTATTTTACACATTGTTCAATCTTTTATAAAATTCGTTTCACTTAACAAATAAATTTCATTGAACAAATATAATTTTACAAAAATTTAAAAACATTGAAAAAATTTTACTTTGTATAGAAAAATCAAATAACATAAAACTTTATATTAATTGATAAATACATTAAGATCATTATTTTCAAAGAGTCTTTTATATTAGGATTGATTTATTCTATTTAAGAATAAAATTTAAAAAGCGAATATTTATAATTTGTAATAAATTGTAATAATACGGCTTAATATTTACATTGTTTATTATTATTATTATTATTATTATTATTATTATTATTATTAAAAATTTAGATAAATTATTGCTTGTCATATTTTTTGAATATTCGCTTATCTCGAAATTTGGGAGCAATTGATTGTTCTAGAAGGTTATTAGGGCGCAACTGTATGTGCATTAACTTTCTGTATAATTGTTCTCTTCTCAGCGGTCTGTTAATTCTACGAAAAGGAGCTATTTTTCTTCGGTTATCTGTATTTTTCATTACATCACTAGAAAATCGGCTTGTGAAAGTAACCAAAAATTCTTGATCAAAAATTAAGAATTTGGAATATCGAACAAATTCTAGAATTGTGAATTTATTAAAAGAATTCTTAATGTAATAAAGACGCAACAATATCGTGATCATTACCAAATTAATTTCTTAGTTATTTGTCTTTCAGTAGATAAATTAGGACATTTTTTTTAGTGAATTAAGCTATTCAAAATAATACACAAGTTTTTTTAACTTATATATTCGAATACGTAATCTCGTAGAAAGTTTGCGCCTGCACTCTATCATAAAGTGAGGCTGTTATTTAGGCATACAAACTTTGTACATGGTTACAAAGTAACACGGTACAATACAGAAACAGAAAACGTACGTTTGTGTTTTTTGTTTTTTTCTTTTTATACCTTCTTTTAGAGTGAAATAACTGTTTATATGATTAATCCTGTAACTGAATGAAATTAGTACGAGATCGAAATAACATTAATCGCGTCATTCTTGGTAATGTGCTAGGATTAGCAAACTTAGTCATAAATTAACCGACTATCTGAGTAAACAATAATCCACTTCCTGTTTTGTCACTACCAAGGTCATTAAACACTTCCTGTTTTGTCACTAAACAAGAACTTCATAACACTTTATTAAGTTCTAAATGTCAATACTCTCAACGTAATATTCACTTATTTGACACATTTCCTACAATGATAATTCATCTGTTCTTGTATTTTACTGCTACTTTTTGTTGTAGAAGTACAAAAATTATAATCCCTGTTAGATTGAAGGCGTCATTTTACTTTCTTGCAATCCAGCAATCTTAGTAAAGCCATGGTTGTCTATTACTGTCAAGTTGTTCTCATTCTTCGACGAGAGCTGACGCTTTCGATGGGCGATGATCTATTGCGACCTTTTCCTGCTCGAATCGCGGCCACTCAAGTGACACTAATACGTCTGGAGATGAATTCCAGTTGGACAGCTTCTAACCTCTTCCAACTTACAATGTCATTTTTGCTTAGGCTTATCTGTATGGTATTTAGAGTTGTCCTGATTAATCGACCATTCACTGCCGATTATTGCAATGCTGCAACTTCATTTCGATGAAATAAATGATATCTTGACAAAAACTTATTTTCTGTTCTCAATGAACACAACTCTTAACATCTTCTTTTATTCAATGTTCAAGGTCTTGGCCGAAACGCGTTAAGTCTTAAGAACGCATTGCAGACATTGCATTGGATACACATGAGAAGGCGCTCTACAATGTTTTCGAGAAAGAGAAAAGCACAAAAGAAAGAATACGAAACTTTAATATAATAGCCGTAGTGCCCTACCGGTAGCCTAAACCACTGGATCATGCAAGACGACTAAGTAATTCTTATATAATGTTTTTGTCTCTTTTTTTTTACAAATCATACTGTTTTTACACAATCTTTTATCAGCATCGGTTCATTCTACGAAAAAAAAAAAAAAGAAGAAATATGAAAACCCAGTGTCACTTCATTTCTTAAGTACATTTTTAGATTATATTGTGTATCAAAACTATTTCATGATAGCAAAGAAAACGAATTTATGACAAAACAAAAACAAACAAATAATAATGAAATAATAATGATTTATGATTTTGCTACCCTTAGCCCTAAGCAATTGACTTTACGGAAAAAAATTGTCCCTTAGTATTCATCAGTAAGATATAATGCAATTTATTTATAATCAGATTATAGAACTAATATTTACATACAAAATTCGCCTGTTTATCTGCTTAATATGGTATCCGTCTGTATACTACTGAACTATAGTAGTTTACAAAAAAGAAGGGTATGCCATAAATGGTCATTACGTAGCGATCGATTTTGTCTGGATCAAACGTCACCAGTCATGACGTCATCAGCTTGACCTCCCAGCAGTCAGTCAAAGATGGCGTGGTTTTGTGATCGCATAAGCGTGACCAAGAAAGAACAAACTTTGCATAGCCAAGCAAGGGGAATAGTGTGAAACGTTTGTAATTCTTTCAATTTTAATTATTATTTTGTATTCGTAACTGTAAAAAATACAAAAACCAGAATGGTTTCGTAATGTTTATAAGATTCAGTTACGGATTTGAGCAATGTACGGCGCTGTTACGTCCTGGAAACATCAATCTATAAGGAAATTACGTCATCAAAAGCTCTTCTTTCATGAACTGAACTGTACAGCTTTGAACTAATCATTAAAATTGAAAATCTTAAAAAGAAATTTCCTGTTCTACACCAAGGTCTAACTTGAACTTAAGTTCATTAAGTTCTTTTAATTAAGGAGTAAATCTGAAATTGAAAAAAAATCTTCAAATAAAATATTGTGTCGCAGAGCACAAAAAGTGATTAGCATCAACCTCTTGTTCGTAATTTCACGCCCTTAATTTCTATTGAGTTTAGAGCTACCATAAGTATTAAAAATTTGGTCAAACCATTATAACAAACCATAATGTGCATCTAACAAAGGATTATACCAATCAAGTTTTAGAATACATCTTTAAATTGAAATGAGTTCCTCTGTCATCAAGTAACTCCAAAAAAAAGTGACTTACGTTGAAAAAGCTGAAAATGTGGCGATATTTAATCTATTATGTAAAAGAATAAGATTGAATTTGACATGTTATGGACCTATAATAAATAACGAGCTTAGGGACCAAAGTGCAGTGCCATGAAAGTAACGTAAGTCAAATTGCTGTCTGTAAAAGTTGAAATTTTGAAAGTACATGTATGTTATTCAGTGCAAACAAGAGTTTGCTATTGATTTTTAAGTAAGTTAGATCCATGGATGAGGACCATGGAACTACAAACCATCATTTCATACAGTCAACGACATTAGGATCTATCAACAATTAATAATTATCTGCTGAAAGATTAATAATTTGTTAAGACTTTCCACTCTACTCATAAAATCAGTAGGTAACAAGTACAAAATCACCTAAATTATTTCAATAATCTTGTTGTTTCCATTTCAAAATCCACGTAATCATAAGTTTATTGGAGTTTATCATTTTCATGCCTTATTTCCTAGCAACGTTCAAAATATTTCAAAAGAAACTGATTTATTAAAAAGATAAACACAATTGCCTTTATTCTTTTTTTCTCTAATTATCTTAATTTGTTATAATCTGATGTAAAATGGGTATTGTAAAACAGTATATTTTCTAAATGAATTGTTTACAGATCATCGACATCATGTAAGTAATTCATTTACTAAACATTAATTTATAAAATTTACTTCAAAGTATTCTGTTAAATATTGAATTTTATTGTCAATTATATCTATCCTTGTATTTAAGAAATCACGATTTTTTTATTTTTACTTCCAATGTAAAAGTAATTAAGAATGAATTTTTGTATCCCCTAAAACTTGAGTAAATTGATCAAGTCAAAATTCTACACATTGTCTAAGTGTTTATAGGACGACATCGTAAATTTTTAAATCGTAGTTTCAATAGAAATGGCATAAGGTCGTTTAAAATACCTATTTTTGCTTTGTATAATAGATATATCAGATCTTTGTCACATTTTTATCATTTTAATATAAAAACTCTATTTGTGATGAGATTTTTAAAGTACTATTGGTGATCCTCAAGAATTCTCTAGAAGGAAACCGTGTTCCTATTTACGAATTTTTTGGCTTTTCTCTAAATTAATAATTTTAGAATTCTGTAGAAAATTTGGTAGTAGAAGGATGTACCTAAAACGGCTGCCATACTAGTAGGATGTACCCAAGGCCCTACAACAAAATAAATAAATTATAAATAAATAAAATTAGGTACTGGAAAGATTAAGATTTGATATGTGTTTTTCTTCTATTAGATCATCATACTCGATAATTTAATATTTCAAATTATTCATTATTATTTGTAAACCAATAGAATTGTCAGAAGATATATTAAATTATATTAAATTCCATATTCAAAGTTTCTAGTTTATTAATTTAACTTCAAAGACAAGCAAAAAGCGAAACGACACACATATAAAGCTTTTAAAAAAATATTTTCTATATTTTTATGCATATTAAAGATTTTTTCAAAAGCTTTATATG
>JAFIDM010009631.1:109521221-109551838 GCA_023159025.1 Thereuonema tuberculata
TATTTATATTTTTTATATTTTATATTTTATATATATTTTATATATTTCTTAAAAGCTTTATATGTGTCGTTTCCCTTTTTGCTTGTCTTATTCGATGGCTCACACACGTTAAATATTAGATTTACTTTAACTTCTGCTATTCCTAACTTTAATTATTTCTTTATCAAAGTAAATTAAGCTTTTGATTGTCCTTCATCTCTTTAAATAACTGACATCTGACATCTCGTAATGTTTTCTTCATTCTCGAATGATAATGAAATCAGAATGTAATTGAAAAAGTTATACCTCTATTGATATTTTAATGTTCTTGTCATTTTTTCTAATGAAGCTACAAAATTCGTGGAGAAATTAACCGTATTCAACTCTTGCTTAATAAAAGGTTTCTTTTTCCGTAAAGATCTTGTTAAGTAAATCAATCATTTGCCTTTTCTCTATTATTGAAAAAATAAATCAAAGTTTCAGAGGAAAAAAAAAATCTCTTAAAGGCAAATTTGTAATAAATAAATGTTTTATTTTGATTTTACTAGCCATTTTTTTTTCATACTTAAATGTTCTCTTGTTTAAAAAAAATTTTCTTTATTACAATTATATATTTTAGATGTTGTAATTAACATATTTATAAATTCATATCGAAGAAGGCAGAAAAAACTTAACTGAATTAACTTTTTTTAATTTTAATTTTTTATTAAAATAAAAAAATCACAGCTTTTTAAAAATTATGTTGAGTGCAGTTATTTCTTAAGGTAAAATAATACTTTATTTCGTTTTAAGTATTATGTTAAGTATTATGCTATGTTATGTTAAGTATTATGTTAATATTTTTTTTTTTACAGAAATTGTTTTTGTTCTACAGTTTCTTACTGATAACTTATTTGTAGACTTCCATTCATTTCGTATTCCTATACGAGTTGATTACATAAAAGCATCCTATTGCCTAAAGATGAAATGACAAATGGACTTTCGTATTTAATTCTAGGGGGAATTAATCAGGCATTTGAGAAGACTCATTAGAAACCACTAGAGACTTTGCTAATAGAAGTTTTTTTTTTTCCTCCCTCCTACACGATTTTCATTCCTCCAGGCACTTTATGTGGGCCATTAGATTCAATTGATTACTGTTTACTGTTCACCATGTTCATTCCAAGGGAATTGAAGACTCTTTTACTAACTCTCCTCTGACTATGGTTTAACTCTGTTAGTAGATGCTTTTTCTTTCTATCCATGCGTTTTCATTCTCCAAAAAAAAAAATATAGTGATGGTGCTAATATTGGTTTACAGCCTTTCAAGCTTTTATAGTCGTTTTGAAAGCAAAAAGTTTTTGGAATCATGCTATAAAAATGTGGTGGCAAAATTTTGTTCAATTTAAGTAGATTAAAATGTTGAAAAGCTATTCAGAAGTTTTTTAATAAGATGAAAATTCGAATAAACTACTCCTAAACTTATTTTCATTTCAAGGCTTTACTTGAGCCTTGCAATGAAAATGAGATTGTTTTTTCTATTAGTAAATATATTCAAATAATATTTATGATCACATTTAATAATAAATGCAATTTTTGCTTATTTCTTTTTAAAAGTAAATTTTAAAAATTAATAAAAAGCTATTAAAACGTCAGTATAAAATGAATAAATAAATAAATAAATAAATAAATAGTGATATTCCAAAACTTCAAAAATTGATTTTTATGTTACGGTAACAAAATTTATTTTATGTTAATTTTTTTTTTTCGAAAAACGATTAATGATATTTTTTTTTTTATTTTATAATTTCTCAGATGTATTGAAATTCTATTGTATTTTGTAACAATTTTTAAAAAACAATTTTGTTAAAATTGAATATTAATTTTGATTATTAACATTATTTTTCATAAATTTTGATTATCTGAAGAAATTGCATACATTTCTACGTATGTATATGTAGCAACAGCGACTCATTAATTCAGTGCCTAAGTTTCCTTTGCAAGGAATGGTATGTTATTCACCTAGTACACCTTCATTCTTTGCCATCAAAATACAACAACTAAGTTTATCTATTAAGGAAACAAAAGAGGTCTCCTACTGTTCATTAAGACAACCTGAGGATCAGTTTGTACAATTGATAACTATACAAACATACAACAGTTCAAAGCATTCAATAGAAGGAAAAAAAAAAGATTAAGAAAATACTTTATTGAAATAACTTTGGCCTAAGAAAGGAAGTATACTTATTTATACTTCCATTTATATTTAAATTTATTGAATTGTAAAGTAAACTTTATAGTTTTTAAATGATATTCATGTTGCCAGTATCTGAACTTCTATTTATTACCCGACATTGAATTTTTGTCTCATAACTTCGTTATTGGCTTTTTAATTTTTCCGATTAAAATGTTGTAGTTGTTTTATTAACTTCGAATTTTTTACCATCAAATTTGATTAATTAAACCGAAGATTAATTTAGATAAATATATGTTATACAGTAAATTTAGTTAAACATAAGATTTAGAGCAGTGCTAGTTTATTAATCACTGGCTTAACTAGGAAAACGAGGAGAGGCTTTAGCATATCTTCAAGCAAGTAATCAGTTGAAGGTTTTGCCTGTAAGCACCATTCTTACAAAGCTGAGAGGAAAACTAAATCAAAACTGCAACGTCATTTCTATTTTTCTCAGTCTGAAAGCAGATTATATTTATTTGATTTTGTTTATGTTACGATTTTTGGGCTGTTGCAAACTAAACATGCTTATTGAAAGAGATTTCTTTTCCTTAGAATTGTATTAGCTTGAAATAATTTGAGCGAATTGTTTCAAGCTAATATAAATCTAAGGAAAAGAGTCTCTACCAGTACTAACCGAGTTCAATTCCAAAATAATTCTCGCAATGTTTAATTAGTAGTTTTCTATTGGCAGATAACATTACTGTAAGTGAATGAAACTAGGTTGCAACAAGTGCAAGAAACCTCGAAATTGATTTAAAGATGATACTTAGCTAGTTTCATAGTTCTTTTAAGTCATTTGATTATTTTTTAAACCACGTATTTAATTCATGTGTTTCAGTTTTCCAATCCCAGTCATTCTACCCTAATACCGCTCTTGGTCATATCTCCTGCCAACGCAACCGAGTAATAAATAAATAAAGGATCGTAAAACCTGTCGGGCTGCTGTTTCATCTGACCGTGTCAGCAGTCAGCTATAACCGTTCTTGAAACGAGGAAAGATGGGAATACGACCAAATCTCATTTATGGCACCAAAACTTTCACCCAGATATAGTTGACTTGATTGAGTCTTCTCAAAGATCATGATATAGAAAAGAAGAAATTGGAGGAACGCGAAAAAAAGGGAAGAAAATGGGCGATAATATCGTAGCGGCGTAAATAAGGAATATTGCTTTTTGCCATCAGTCCGTTATTCACTTCTACAACTTTTTTTCTTTCTTTTTTTCTTCTTTTATCGAGTACTATAACTTTCGGTGACCAATGATTTTCATCTCTCTGATTTTCCTTTCTGATTGTATTGCTTTTATTGTCTATTAGATAGGTTCCTTAAATGAAATGTATTAAATTTCTATTTAATTCGATAAACTTCAAAAATAAAACAAAATTCATGAATGTTTCATTTCTAAAAAAATCGCTTCCGAAAATTTGCATAATAAATATATATACACATGTTAAGATTGAAGATATTCAAAAGTGACTAATGCTACGACGCTGTAGGACTATTAGAAATTTCTGTTTCGGTTTCAGAACTTACGGCTTTTTTTGTTATGGCCTTTCTTATGGCTTTTTCCAAGTTTTTAAAAACAAATAATTCTTTACAAAATTTACAGTTTTAAGTGTTGAAAATATGTTTGTACACTTCTACATGGATTTCTACGTGGGCATGCAAGATTTCACATTACTAACTACTGTAGATTTTGAATAAAAAGGTTCATAAAGTGCGATCTAGTTGGGAATGAAGAGACTCCCTTCACTCCTCTAAATTATAACCATTTAATATTAGGTTTTCAATTAAGTTTATTTATAAATAAATTGAAACATTCCAGCTCTTCATCAAATTAAATTATGGCATAGCTACTTCTAAATAAGGCTTGCATTCCTTCGTTCGTTGCTTGGGAGAATTTATGAAGATATCTCTGGAGGCCTTTGTACCTTGGGATTTTATATATGTATATATTTATGTGAGAGCTCATACTCCGTTGTTAGTTACGGCAAAAGTATGTAGTGACTGTTCGCATCGCTTTGAATATACTCAGAATAATTTAACATCTGAAACTTATGACAGTAAATAATTTTATTGGAGAAATGCTATGAAGCTGTGAATTGATGGAATCGATTCATTATCAAATTTCAAAAGCTTTAGACTGATTGAAAAGTTTAAGAAAAACAGAAAGAAGTAAATCTTATAATTGTTTTTTTCGTACTTGATTTCTATTAAAATTCTTGATAATGAACATCATTCCTATTATTTACTTACTAAATATTATTTACAAAACAGCCTTTGACAACTATTGAGACCCTGGGATAACAGTCTCAAGCCTTGTTGGAGGATTTAAAGGCACAGGAGAACAATTTCCCATGGAAAGACCCTCACAAAATAAAGAGAATAAATATAAGATCGTATTTTCTTTATCTTTATTTAGTGAACAATTACCTTTCTTTTCCAAGAGGAAAAAAAGTCACTTTTCCAAGAGGAAAATCATGAATTGCCATCCTTTTATCTTGAGCTATTAACACCCATTTCAGCAGTAACTTATTAATTCAAAGAAACAATGAGTAAAAACAGATGTAGGCTACGTAGGCTAATACAGTGTTACCTCCGAATAACGGACAGTCACGGGACCGGAAGTTTCATCCGTTATTGGGAGGTGTCCGCTATTGGGGAGGACTATCTTTTTTTCATTTTTTAGCTTATAGCATGTCATTTAATGAAAAATTACGTACAATTTTAAATTTCTACAATTAACATTGCCCTATAGAAAATATGAACAATTGCAAACTGTTTACTATTTTCCTTTTTAAATGAATGCTAATCTATTAGTCTTACTTAAAATAATTACAAAATTAATTACAGTATTAATTTTGTCATTATTTTAAGTAAGACAAACGGATTAGAAAATTAATTTTATTAACTAAAACTAAATTATTCTATTAACTAAAGGAAGTTAATTTTATTAACTGATTAACTAATCAGTTAACTTTTCTTTTTTGCATTGAAAACATGTTTCTCAATATGAATATTTAAATCGTTTAACTTTGCAAGGCCTTCAGAGTCCCCTTTGCTTCCAACGCCTTTTCTTGCAATAATGGCCCACTAATGGGAATATTTTTTGCTCGTGCAGCGCAAAACCAATCGAAGACAATAGAGTCGATCGCACTTGTCTCCGTTTCCGAACTTTGATGTGTTTGGAGTTTTCGTTGGAGTTCGTGATCCATAATTTCAAAATTTCCTCTGGACGCTACGTATTACTGTAGCCTGATTCTATTGCTTTTGAAAAACAATACAAGATCGTTCATTTTCTGTAGAATGTTGTCCGTTATTGGGAGTGTCCGCTAATCGGAGGTCAATACATGGAAATGTCTATATTAAGGGACTGGGGATTGCAAAATTGTCCGCTATTGGGGGGTGTCCGCTTTTCGGGAGTGTCCGTTAGTGGAGGTTTCAATGTAATTTGAAATTTTTTCTATTAAATTCTTCCAAAACTGCAAAATTAAATTCCTGTTCACTGGCGATAAAAAAGACGCTTAACTTATTTCAAATATTAAAGAGAGTAATTGATGAAACAGTGTTTGATAATAAAGTATTTAATTCCAGATGACTTATATACACTTTTTTATTGAATTGATTAACTGCTGCTTATTAGAATTTTACCAAATGGAAAAACGCTAAATAAGCTATAAAAGAAAGTTATGGCACTGTTATGAGGGATCACAAATCGCAAATGTCTTTTTTACACAAAACGGCCTTTACACTCTACAGTGAGTTGATGACTGATTTTTTTTTTTTATCCTAACAATTAGACTCAAAATCTCGTTGTAGGCTACACTGTTTTTCTGTGATACTGTTCTACTGTTTCTCTTTCAGTTAAATTCTCAAAATCAATAATTAAACTTCTCCCTTTTTTCTTCTGATTATTACAATGAAAATGAGCCAAATTTATTTCCTCTATTCTCGTTAATATCTAATCATTTATCCTTTTTATTGTTTGTTTGTTTTTTAATTAATAAATGGTCACAGACAAACGGAAGGCGAAGAAGACAAGAAGAACGAGACAAATAATAGAAAGAAAACAACCATGACTGTACAGGGGTTCAAACCCACATTCAGGCATATCAGCTAAGTTAAAAGAACACCACCTAAACCTCTCGACTATGTCTGAAATGCAAAAATCTCAGACTTTTGCATATTTGCATATTTTTGACAGATTGAAGTCTAGTATAAAATCAATTAACTTTATAAGAAAAATTAACAAGTTATTATCAGTCAGGTTCAAAACGAATAACAAGTTTGCTACAAATTTAATTATAGACAAAAACTGAACCACTCATTTCGTTCGTTTACGACGAAATCAATTAAAAATCGTAGCACTCAGTTTAAAATTCTCATAAATTGTAAACCAAATATAGTAGTTGATGCTTATTTCTACTATTCGATTTCTGATAATTCCAATATGTTCGCAAATGACTGTATTCACTACTTATCTACAAGGATCTTATTTTAATGATTGTGTATTTGAAAATGACTAAGTAGAATTTCATCATTTTACTTGGAGATTTAGTTGAATCATTGGCCACAAAGTTTCAGGTCCATCCTTCAGGAAAGAAAAAAATCCATGTTTAAAAGAAAAGAAATAAAGATAGAAATTACAAAAATTTAATTTAAACGGCAAATAGAATGAGAAAAGGCTCACCAATCTTTTTGTGAAGTTCAGTGTAATTTAAATATGCAGCAACCCAAATTGCATTGAGCGCATGAATAATGCACTTCACAGCAAACAGGAATTCAGTCAACCATGCAACGAAGGATAGAGTGAATCTCTTATAAGGATGAGACAGTGTACTAAGCGTGAAATCAGCGAATACTTAAAAAAGTGGATGAAACAAGTAAACGAGCTTCAACCGAAAAACAACCCTGTTTCAAGATCCAGCATTCCAAAATATCGTTTCATAAGTTTCAAAAAGCAATTAATTACAACTGCTTTTATTACCTTTACTTATATAGTTCTGTCATTAATTTTGTCAAGTAATGAAAGGTAATATGAATGAAATCAGGTTTTAATTACTTTCATTGTATTTTCGTAATTGTTAATAATAATCAAATAATTGTTAAGTTACAATACATTGAACTTAATAATAGTAATATTAAAGTTTTCTTGGTTTATCTATTAATTTAAGAGCTTTAAGATACATCCATTACATATGACTTCATTACTTTCACACGTTTATCTTGTATTGTAATTCTCAACTTTGTAAAGACAATTATGTGCTTTGAAAACAATTCAAACCAACGGCCTAACAAAGACTTTAATCTAATCCATCAAATCAATAATGAACTATTATAATAACTTTTTGAAGAACTTGAAGCCCTCGTAAATTAAATCGTTGGCTTTACCAGTGGCCGATCTATTGAAAAATCCTTTTCATTCCAATGAACGACAGACTGTCTGGATCTATGCAAATATGACAGCTGATGATATTAAGTAGAATTCAACATTATAACAAACTAGCAGCAAAGCCTGTCGGACGACAGGCATAAAAAAATCTCAAAAATCATTTTATTATCAACTATCAAATATAAAGTAAATGTAATCTAAATACTGTGCTAACTTGTGAAGGAAGCTTCTACGGCAAAAAGGGTTTTGAGTTTCGAAATCAGCGTAAACAACTGAGTAAGTATGCCAAATTCCATTGAAATGGATGCAGTGGTAACAAAATTATTTGGTTTTGAACGTATGTTTTGTTAGAATTTCAGTTGTCGAGGTCAGTTCCCAAGAATAAAATTTCATGGAAACAACACGGAATGACAAAATGAACTAATATTTTCATCCAATTTGAGTACTTTTGATTCAATGGTACCATTGAGAACCGTTGGATCTATCTTAATAGCTTAATTATATCGAGTTACAGACAGACAGACAGACAGACGAACTTAGCCAATTTATATGTATATATGCGTATATATTTGATTCGATTGATGATTTATTTGTTTTTTTTTTTTTTTTTTTAATGTTTATCAGACCTATTTAGGTTAGGGGAGAAGGTGGTAATATGAAACAGGGTTGTAATATGAAACAGCAATGTTTGTGGCAAGTAGCTGCTGCTATCATCCGGAAACCGCTCTAATTTCTATCGCTGATTTTCCTTTTAGCCACCTAGAGGTAGGTAACTTCAGTATTTCGTTGTGTATGGTTATGAGAAGAAGTAGTGTGTTTTCGCAAGCCTGAAAGTTTTTACAGGGTAAGATTCAACAAAATTTCTGGTACTATTATTAATACGAATGAGGTTTTGTTTATATTGTATACCATTATTAATTAATTGAACTACAAAATGGTGTATTCAGTACTTAAGAATTAATATTTTATTACTGAGAATGGATCAGTCAATTTGCAAATGGCGACTGGTGGTAATATGAAACAAGGTATTCCGTAATATAACCTCACGATGCCAAGAAGCAAATTAGGACCTGAAAGAAGGGATTTAGGCAGAAATGGCGTTAAGAAGATATGGTAAATGCAAGAAAACACCAAATCAGCAGATTTTTGCTCATGAAAGACTTACAATTTTTAATTGAACGTTTTCTTTCAATTATAAAGTGTTAAGCATTAATTTTTACTTTTTCTCTGTAGTTTCTATATTTTCTATTGATGTGAAGCAAAATAATGCATTAAAGTATTAACAATAAATGATTTTTTTACTATAATAGCAATAATAAAGAAGTATTGTTGCATTTTAACATCTGTTTCATATTACAACCCCAGTTCAACAATTCATTTTTTTGTAGAATGTTCTAAATAATTGTACCTATTCAAGAGTTTTAAATATTTTTTTAAAAATGAGTGATATTTATCTCACACGATATTTATACTAATGCTACTGACGATTTTAATATATTAGAGCCACTTGAAATTCAAAATTTTGTCAAAAATAAAAAAGTGGTCCACCACCTCCCCTACTTCTTACCTGTACACCTGTAATATAGGTTCTGAGAGTTTAATCTAAAGGATCATTTTCCACCTAAAAAAGAAAAACGAAATACCAACCATATCTAAAGTTTAATTTATCTAAAGAATAATTATTTTTGACTCATAACGCCGAAAGGCATTTAAAACTCATCTTTGTGTAATCTAAATACTGCGCTAATTTGTAAACGGCAAAAATAGTTTTGAGTTTCAAAATCAGCGTAAAAAACTGAGTAAGTGTGCCAAATTTCATTAAAATCGGTGCAGTGGTAACAAAATTATTTGGTTTTGAACGAACGTTTTGTTAGCATTTCAGTTAAAATTTCATGGAAACAACATGGAATGACAAAATGAACTAATATTTCATCCAATTTGAGTACCCTTGATTCAATGGTACTATTGAGAACCTTGGATCTATCTTAATAGCTTAATTATATCGAGTTACAGACAGACAGACAGACGAAATTAGCCAATTATATAAGTTGATTTACTTATACGGGTATTGTAATTTGATATTAGTAAAAGTTTAGTTTTACAAAAACAATAACCATTCTATCTTAATTTGCTTTCAAAGATGTTTTATACGTAGTGATAAAGTCCTTTATTATCCAATGAAGTTAATAAGAATCAAATTTAAACTAAACCTGAACTTTAAATTACATCAAAGTCTTTTTTTTTTTTTCCAGTCTTGATTCCTTTATTAATTATGTGCCAATTACTATTAATTATTTAATTCATTTTTAAACACTTCAGTTTACATTTTTTGTTGATAAGTTGTCCACTGTTCTTTTTCTTTCCTATCAGATCTCATTGCAGGTCATTTACTAAGATCCTGATTCAATTCGTCTCACAAGTCAGTGTGGGTTTGTTTTTTTTTGTTGTTTTTTTTTTGAGGCCGGGCGAATAATCAAAATATTGTCACGGCTTCCAAATGCTTTTTCCTTTTCTTTGCATCTGATTGAAAAAAAGAATTAAACACATGCATGGTTACTACAAAATGATCTTTTTCTTTCATCATAATTTTCATCTTAGGTTATATTGTTCAATAATTGAGTTCTATCCTTTGTCCTCTATTTTTTAGAATTGCATTATTGCGATGTTAAAGGTAATACCATCTCGTAGAATTTGAGTTCGAATCCCGAAAAGACGTAATGATTTCCCCTCTCGTTTCTTCATCCAACTTTGTGGATTTCTTTATAGGAATTAAAGCTGGAACTAAAACTAAAATAATACTTGAAATGCAGAGAGCTTTTTCTTTTTACTTTTTGTGTAATTCCTTCTGCTTTTCCTTCTTTAGATATGAGTACACTAATTCCTCTGTTTACGAATACTCAATTTACGAATTTGCAGGGTTTTTTATCTACAGTGAGTTGCCAAATCAAACCTTCGTATGTAATATTTATTAATCTAATAGGATCATAACGTGTGGAGATAGGTTACCTAATAAACTGACAAATCAAAGTAATTTTTTGTTTTCGAACAACACCAACACTTTTAGATATGATCAGGAAAATTATCCCCAATTAAAGATAAGCCAATATTATTAGGAACCCAATAATGTTAAAAAAAAATAAAACCAAGAAGCAAAAGTAACTTTTCACTTAATTTTATTTTATTTATTTTTTTTCTGCAAATAATTTTAGTCTTCTCTATAATTCCAAAAGAAGACATCGACGATCCAATGGATGTTTAGAGAGATTAATATTTATTACAATGACTTGTTTATGCAGTTTATGGACGAAGCTTTTAAGAAACTAACAAAATTAAAAAAAAAAAAAATACCAATATTATTGTTTGAGGTTAATAAGTAAGACATTCAGCATTTCTTTTTAAGGAGGAAAACTCCTTGGCCTCAAAAATCCATTGTTACTATTTTTTCCATTTCCCTTAATGGAAAAACCTTTTTGATTTATAGATTTTCTATGAGGAGCGAAATATATTCATAAACCGAGGGATTTGAAAAAAAGAAATCCCAGGCTATGTTATTCATGTTCTATCTGAATTATCGCTTAACAAAGCTCCCGAGTTGGATGACTAAGACGTCTCTTTAAAAGCTGATGTGATAGATCAAAAAAAGGCACATCTCTTAATGCGGGTGAAGATCATATGTTGATGTAGCACGTATTTTCAACAAATAAATACATTTAATTTTGAAAAGTTATTCAAAAGCATTGCAATAATTCTATTTTTCTGATCTTAGGGAGTTACTTATCCTGCTTGTCATGGAATATGGCGTTACTGGGCCCCTCCGATGGAAAGAAGTAGATTGGCAACAATCGCCTTTTGTGGTAAGTTTTCTGTTCAGAATCTATTCATATTGGCATACAATGACAATTATATTAAGCGTTAAGCCTACTCAATTCTAAATTATTTGGATAACCCTAACTTAAAAAGATGATAATCGTGAACAGCTTTCTTAAGGTTCGAATAATGATGGTAAAACTTGTACATTTCTAATTAAAAAGGCAAGTTTGGAAAGCGTAGAATCGAATCAAATGTCTGAGGGACAATTACATTGTATATAAAGCGCTTGTTTAGCACATTCCATGGCTTGAACGTTTGTTATAGATTTCCTAAATCACATTTCATTATAATCTGCAACCTTCTTGAGATACTTTCGTACTGACATGGTGTGCCTTTATATATCAGAGAGCGTAATAAATGAATCAATGAATGAATGCTGTAAATCAAATAGCGTTTACAGTTGCAACGATAAAAATTTTTCGTATATCTTAGTTAATACGAATTAAGTGGACGATAGATGAAGAGTAGCAGATCGAAGGAAACATGAATAGTCCCAGTTTACTCCATAGGTTTGTTTCACACAAATTTCAGCGATATGTTGATCTTCTACTCTTCATCGATCTGCCCACTGTATTATTTCTTCATGCACTTTTTACTTCTGAGGAACAGACCGGTTAACTGTGTTTTCAATAAGCATTTTTCGGAAAAGTCATTTTTGCTTAGCTTTGTTTATTTTTCAATGCTTTATAATCAAAATTTATTTAGTTTTATTAAAAACCAGAAGCTAAATGAAATCAATACAATTCTTTTAAGACATAACTGAAGTTGTTTGAAATGTATTTATTCTTTTTAATTTATTACAGGCTCATATGCTGGTGCAGTGGTTGGCATGCCACTATCAGGTTGGCTCACTGAAGCTTGGGGATGGCAGGCCTGTTTTTATTTTTATGGTGAGTTACTTGATTCATCTATTAATGCTTCATTTGCCGAGTTAGTTAGTCTGACAATTAACAACGTGACTTCTTCTGAGCTCCCTGGAACAAAGGTCAAGAAGTGGAAGATTGATAACAAGAAAAGATCTTTCCGTGACATTATTCTGTTCTCAAAGGAAAAAGAGAAGAGAAAGTGGACACTTATTTGAGATTGTTGCTAAAGTCAAGCGCTTTATCATTGCAAGATCTAAAATCATTATTCTAATGCAAGATTATATAAATGTTGTGAATTTTATGTTTCCATTGATGACGTTCCATCTTCAATGAGAATAAAATATTGGTTAAATATTTTATTCTCTTTATCCAACAATATGGATAGTTGTTGGATAATATATACGAATCTAAGTATCTTTATTTAATTGTTAGTTTTCGTCACCAAAAAAAAAAAAAAATATGAAAACCTAAAAACATTAATTTTTTTACATTAAAAATTATGGTACATTAATTATTGTGTTAAGGATAGCGAAAGGTAATATAGACTCTAAATACATCTTAAGTTTCAGTGACTCTCGTATGTTTTTGATTAAGCTTATATTTTTTGGCTTAGTTTTGTTTATTTTTCTATAATATTTTTGGAAAAATTACAGGCCTTTGTTTTTTAATTAAATCTAGGAAATATTGTTGGACATACCAATGGGAAAAAAATCTCCCATCATTCAAACATAATTTCATAAGAACTTTTATCCCATTGATTAAGTATCTCTCCGGCTCTTTACGGGGAAAAAAGTAATAAAACTTTAAAAAAAATAATAAAAAACTCGATTTTAGAAAATTAAGAATCACAACCCAATTTTCATAAGGGCCCCGCAAAATATACTCGTCCACAGCCTCGTAACCGCTAGAAACTGCCGCAAAAAGTGATTTCATGTTGTGCATATGAAACCAAAGCGACCGCAGTAAGTTTCATTTTCGTTTACTACCCCTCAAACAAGACGTGATCTAAGACCGGAACTCATATTTTTCCCCATCTCTACAAGTCATACGGGTTCCAAAAACGAACAGAAGTTCTGTCCAACGTGTAATTTGGGCTGTATAGGTGGCGATAGACTAACGGGCGGACGGATAGACGGACCGAATGAATATAATATTCCGCTTTTATACTTTCTGGTACGGGATAGCTAAAAAACTGGGAAGTGAAACATTTTCTGCCCTCTCTGAAACGTGGAATTGTCGCCTAGAGAAGTCCAGCTTGCTTTCGGATGGTATATAAGCTCTCGATAAGTGTCCAGGCATTTCATTGTCCCTAAAAATCTTTTTTTTTTTTTAATCAAGTCATTATTAAGACATTGTCTTTACTAAGACATTGTCTTTATAAGTGGAAATTGGATACAATTCGAACGGAGTCGCCAAAAAATTCAAATGCCGCTTTTGGATGGAAATCCCATCCACAAGCACTGCTGGTTTTCTGAGTTCAAAAGTAGCTCTCAAAAACCAGGACCGCGCAATAGGCCACCATCAGTCATCAAATACCACGAATTGGAGCATTTATGGAAGAATATCGGCACCAAACTATGCGGAAGCTTGAGGAAAAGTTCGTTGTCTGTGTTTCTCGACACTTGCACGGGTCGGTTACGACAAGAAAGAGGACAAATAAGTGCTACACGATTTGAAGGAGGAAACAAAGCGTTCCTTCTCATCTCAAGCGACTTTAGAGAGACAAGGGCCTAGATCTGATCCTAACTGATGAAAAATGGATCATGTACAACAACACTAGACAGTAAGAATCGTGGATCGATTTGAAGAGCTCCAGCAGTATTTTCCCAAATAGGTGAGACTGTCGCGTCTATCCTGTAGAAAAGAAGCAATAAAGAAACATTGTGAAAAGACTACTGCGTGTTTAATTGAAACCAGCTTAAAGACAATTTAAAGATATCTTTGTTTGATTTGAAACCAAGTTTGAAACCCATTTTCCTATTGCATTAGAAGCATTTCATTTCGATGATCTGAGGAAAATTAAGAAATAATAAAAATGAAATGAATGAGAACATTTATTTTTCTATGATAAATGTAATGAAGTATATAGATTTCGTTTCATGAATACATTTCTGCCAAAAACGTGCCTTCAGCCAGAAATGCACCACTTCTTTGACCTCGTCATGACTCCGAAATCTTCGTCCTCTCAAAGAGTCCTTAAAGGGTCCAAACGCACGATAATCACATTGAGCAAGGTCAGGGTCTAAAATCTCAATTTCTGAATGGTGGAAACAGTTGCAGCCACCATATGCGTGTGTTATCATGAAGGAGAAGAACGCCTTTAGACAAAAGTCCTCTGAAGCTGCTGATTGCTGCCTTCAGCTCCTCCTCCAACACTGCGCTGTACCGGGCACTATTCATTGTTTCACCCTTTTGCTGATAATGTTCCAGAATTGGTCCGTATCATCCCAGAAAAGAATGAACAAGATCTTTCCGTCGCGTCGGAGGGTTGATAGTTGAACTTCTTGGCGGGAGAAGACGTTGCCGTCATTCCTTAGACTGTATCTTGCTTTCGGGCTCTTAATGATGCACCTAAGTTTCGTCCCCTGTAACGATACGTGCCACGAAGTCTTCTTCGGCGTTATATCTCGACAAAAAGGCGTTATATCTCGAGTGCAAGTCCGCACACGAATTATCTTCTGCTCGTCGCTCAACAAGTAAGCACCTGCCGTGCACACAACTTGCCATATTTGAGAACCTTCACGACGATGGTATGGGCCGATCCGATACTGACATCCAATTCCAAGACCAGAACCTCCAAAGAAATGTTCCTGTTCTGACGAATAATGGCATCAGCTCGGCCCACCTTCTCATCACTGACGGCCGTGCAGGGACGACTAAGCATTGTTCATCACAGATCGTCCACTTTTAAACGTTAATACCTATTCGTACACTCTTCTCTTGCCAATATAGGCATCTCCATATTGTTGCAACATTCTTCAATGAATTTCACAAGGCTTCACACCCTCAGATTTCACAAAAAAATCTGATGACTGCTCGCTGTTCCTTTACAGTGCAAACAGCTAAGCGCCATGATGTAAATGCAGCAGGATGCTTACTCTTACGCATGCGACGCCATCTATTGGGCAATAACAACACCTTCCGTAAGAATGCCTCTTCCCTACACGGGACTTTGAAATGCCTTAGATGCTCTTTCCTGAAATACTGTCAATTTGCTTTTACTTTTTGAACCACCCTCGTATATTCAGTATAAAAGGAATTAAATATATATATAAAATAGAAATTAAAATAAACCTACAATCCTATTCGGTAAAATGAAGGTCAAAAGAAACATGAAGGTTTTCAATAAGAAGCGATACTTTTCCAAATTTAAGCAACTGTAATTTCAGTAAAGGATCTGAATGTCACTTCATAATACAATTGTTGTATATCTGGCACACGAATTTGTGTTGTGAATTTACAATTTTTTTTAGTTCAAAGAGAATTATTGTCTAAGATGAAAAGAAAAAAGATCTGTAATTTGATTTGGCTCGTTGTCATCTTGGGCAATTTTTAAACCAGAATAAGTAATTTGTGAGACCTAAAGAATACAAATCAATTCGACAAATTCGATTTAAGAGTATTTCAATCATCGTCAGGGTTAAAATTGTGGCGGCATCTTAGATAACGTAGGATAACTAGGTATCAAAAACACTGTACAGGCCTACATTATTTGTATTTCCAATCAATGCATTGCTGTTATTCTAAATTTTATATTAACTTATTCCTTTGAATTACATTTATTCTATTTTCATTTTTCCCCTTTCTATTTCTTGTTTTAAACCTTCATCTATTCGTTCTTCATACTTTTGAATGTTTCCACTGTCCGTAACAGTTATGTGGTGAAATTGTCAATGTTTATCAAAAGAAGCCATTCACGTTTTAATCCAGTCTTTTCACTGGTTTCTCATTTCACAATAAAAAAAAAAGCACAGAAATGGCGAGTGTCAGGGAAAATCTGTTATTTATAGGTTCTTACTGAAAATCATAATTCATTATTCATAATTTAGACATTAAATTGGTAAAAAAAAATAAGGAAATCAGATACAGTTGTGTTTAAATATTTAATGACTACATCAGATTAACAAAAAAAAAAGTAGCCTGCCTTGTTTTGACTAATCTTTACTTCATTTTAAGTATCATTTTAAAAACATTATGTGAATCAAAGATTATTGAAAGTATTTAAGGGAAAAAAAAAACCAATTAGTAGCACTCATCCCCCATCAGAGTTTGAACTATGATATTAAATATACAAGCGAGTGAAAATCAAACTTGTTTTCGTTTTCGGTTTATTACCGTATTTACTCGCATAATTTCCCCCATCGCGTATTTTCCCCACCCAAGTTTTTGTGGATTACAAAATTCAATTTTTTTTTTTTTTTTATCGCATAATTTCCCCACCTCTACTTCAACGCGTTTCCAACACGACCTTGACTGGCGGTCAACTCACGACGACGCGACAATGTACCGTTACTATCGCATTTCTCTATCCCACGCTACTTTAGGGGAAAATCCCACCCCCACCCCAGCAGTACAAGAGCAGACTCCTTCTGAATCAGTACAACAATTTCGAGTGTTTTGTGAAAACGTGAAGTTCGCGAATAAAGTTAAGTTCTCTATTAGCAGGCAGCTGATGCTGACGTCATGCAGTGAGCAGCTATAAAGATGGCGGGCTGCGCTGCGTGAGTTACGAAATTACGTCACAGTCGCACACACACTTCCGTGCATGCCTATTGCTTAACTGTACTTTGAAGAAAAAACAAATGTTAAGATGTGATTTCTTATATTTTAAATGTTGCGTGTTAATAAAATTGTTAATTACATTTCTTGCTTTAAAAATCAATATTTAACAAGGTTTTCCTTACACTTTTACCATATTTTTTTTTCCTCAAATTGAAATACATCGCGTAATTTCCCCACCCCCTTTTTTTTGTCAAAATATTGATGAAAAAAAAGGGGAAATTATGCGAGTAAATACGGTATTAGAAAATAGTTTAAATGTAGCCCCCCCCACCACCACCACTTAATCACTGCAGTATCACCAGCTAGAATGGAATTCGAATATCATGTTTAATAAATATACAAATGGTAAACAATAATAATCTTAGAAATTGTACTACATCTACAATTTCTTCAACCTTTTTTATTTTTCTTTTGAACGTGTATTTTGAAATTAGGTTATTTTATATTATTTAAGATAGTTTATATAAGATACTTATTAGGTAAATTATATTTAGAATTAAATATCTTTTGTTTTTAAATGTTTAGTTTTTCTAGTTTTTTTTTTTTGTTTTTTGTTTTTTTACATCAGAACATTGTACAGCATCAACTTAAGTCAATACTTGTAAGTTTTGCTTTAAAGACGCAAAGAAGTCAGATGTTTCTGGCCAGTCGAAACTCTTTTAATGGTGTAAAATGCTTTTAAGAATACATAAGTATTTGGGATGAAACAGTAGATACTGAGCATTCCTTTATAGACCATGACGAGTAATGGAGGTATGATAGCAAGAAACTGAAATAGAAAATGATAGTAGTATTGAAATAAACAATAGTACTAACCAATTTTAATATAGAGAAAGCAATTTTTGAAAATAGAGAAAAAAACTACTAAAAATTCATTCAATCTAATGAAAAAAATGTTTAAAAGGATTATGCTAATTAATACAAAAAAAATGGCAATTATAAAACGAAAAAAATTATGCAATAGAAGAGTCTTAGAAATCTGTGGAAATAATTGAAAGAACAAGATTATTTGATTCAGACACCTTAAAAAATGTATCACCTTACTGATAGAAGATAGAAGGAAAACCATCACAAGAATGATTTGTTCGTTATTTGAGAATCAGAAATCGGATAGTTATTGATAAAAGACAAATGATAAAAAGCTATGGAACAGAAAACATTATGACAAGAAAGGGGAAAAAAATAAGTTCATTTTGTTTATAGTGTTGGCACCAAGAGAAGCTTCAGATCAGACAACTGTAAGACATCGTTCAATAAACCACGCCTGAATAGTTCCAACAGCCACCCTGTTTCTATCATCCAGAGCTTTGTCTATGAATCGCCTCAAAGTACCATAGGCGTACCCATGGATTTAGAGTGGGAGGGGTTGTAGCCGTTCAACAACAAAAAAAAATCTGTCCTTTTCCTGTTTGGAGGAGGGAGATTTACAAACCAAACAATGACTTTCCAACCAAAAACACATTTCTTCCCTTTTCGGATGCAATTAAGGGGGGGGGGGGGGCTACAACCAGTGGCGTAACAAAAACATTGGGTGTGAGTCATGATTTTGGGGCCCTTCCATGTCATTACCTTAGCCATAATAGTTTTTGCGCTATTAAAATTATGCATTCAATACAAATCGATGCTTATAATGTTTTTTAAGTCCCTCAATAGGTTAAGAAAGGAGACTAAAACTCAAACTCAACATTGTGTGACTGATGTTTATTGAAAAAGGTTTGCATTTTACATCAAAACAACTAATGAATGTTAATTTAACACATATCTAACTACTGTTAAGTGATCAAAATACGAAAATACAGTTTATCGCTGTAACTAAAAAAAGAACAAACAATCAAGATTCAAGAAATAAGTAACGATAGTAAATTCAGCACAAAATAATGATTTGCAAAAACTAAAACTTTTGCTTGCGTGTTTTGTCATCCGCAAACTCCTTCACAATGTATTCAATGTTTAGCCATTCCGTTTTTCTGCGCTCAATGTTCAAAACGGATGTGTTTGTTAATCTTTTCTGAGAAGTTCCACAGATATTTTTTTAATAACTTAAGTTTCGAAAATGAGCAGAGACCATAGTCTCTGAAGTAAATAAATCCGGAATTGAAGTGCAAACGCATTTCCTGCATAAAGACTTCGCATCTGTATCGATCTCTTCATATTTCTCTCTTGTTTCCTGCATCAGATGGAAGGAATTCTTCAGTTTCTTTTGTTCTTGTTTGGAGACCGATGTTGGTAGCCTAGAGAGACTTTGAAGTTGCGAGAAAAGATCTCAAAATATTTTCCCCTGTGACCAAAATGAGGATAAATTCGTACGATTATTCTTTAAGACTTCAGCTTCTCGCTATTCATGTGGTTTGGCGCTCATTAGGGTTATTGCTGTTAGTGATTTCAGGACATCTGCATAGCGCTGTTTCATGCAAGCAATAGCTATGTGCTTTGACTTCAATCTTGTTGCCCATTGTTTCTTAAGAATTTTATTCTTGACTCGCGAATTCATTTCACTTCCCAGTGCCAAAATTAACCATCTCGATGCGCCACTGCTGAAAAACGTGAAAACTTCCTGGATGGTATCGAAAAAAATTGCAACGGTCGTGGGAAGTTTTAGCCGCATCGGAAATAACAAGATCAAGATTAAGGACAGCAATGAACACATAGAGCGTTTGAAACCGTGTCACTTACTCTCTTCTGAACACCACTACCCATTCCACTCATTACTGCATCCTTGACATCTGAATATCGCCTTGACATCGCTGAATATAGATGCTGTTCGTAAGCAATACGAGATTCGTAATCGTCAACTCCCTGCTTTTCGGCTGCATAAAATCCCACGAAACTTTCCTTTAATTCGAACTTCGCTTCTTCATAATTGACAGCAAAATAACGAAGTATTACATTTACTTGACCGCTTTTTGTTCTAACCAATGTTGAGTCCATGATGATAAAAAAAAAAAAACCGGAAATTTTCTCACAAGAGAATGTTCCTTAGATTATTTGCCAGAATGCTGATAAGTTCATTCTGTACAGCAGGACTTAAGTATTTGACTTTGTTTTCTTCAGTGTACAACGACTTGTTTAAAACAGGATCAAATTCCGCTAATAACTGTTCTAAGAAAATTCCCTTCCGAAGCCTCTCCTTCTCCTTTCTTGTTACTTTCGTTACCACGTAACTGACAACTGTTAGAAACAAGATAATTTTAATGAGCCACTCACACTTCTCTCCAAAACGCATTTTCTTCTTCACTTTGTTTCTCTAAGTTCCTTCAATAGTTGCGTTCTCAATCCAACCAGATCTTTGGAAGATTCCATGTGAAGGACACTTTTCTCTTGAACACCGATTTTCTTAGATAGGTGCTTTTAATACCGTCAATTCATTGCGGTGTGAAGTTTTGGCATTTCTCTCAGCAAACAATCAGAATGTTTCGTAATACACTTTGTCCGTGAGAACAGAATAACAATCACTGGCGAAGGAAAGTAGCACTCGATTTTATTTCCATGAAATAATAATGGTCTGTGAATTTCCGCTTTCAAGTTTCATCAATCGGAAAGTTCGCAGAAGATCGACGTGGTCCATACGATAAGATGCTTCTTTTTACAGTGTCGTTAATATCTCTGTCATAGTGTCCGCGGTCAGTCAAGTCCGAGATTCACACCTTCAAACATTATACTGTAAAGTATTGTGAAAAAAAAAATTATTACATTTTAAATTTCAAAACGGCTTTATTTATTCTGACAGTTAAAATGCATATAATGAATTTATTAGTGAACAATTCAACTTTTTTATTTTCATTCAACATTCATTTACATTTAATATTAATAATGTAAGTGTAAAGTGAAACTTTACTTTCCACTGATGGCCTCAACACAGCAGCATCAACTGCTGGCATCGGAATTTGTTTCGTCTTGCGGTGCGTTTTCCACTGGAATGACGACGCCGATGGAACTGTCGTCAGTCTCTTTATTACCAGCCTTCTAAGACTTTCATCATCTAATTCTTCTTTTTATTCTCCTAGCCTTCCTATTTTCAACCACTTCCTCATATAATCAGAACCATTGAGTGATTGTTCATTTTGCTCTAAAGTCCTTTTACGTTTCGCTGCACCACTTGTATAAATCCTTTTTCAATCCATATGAATTCACGGTCACTTACGATTAACGGTATTTACTTTGTAAAACACGTGAAAACTTCAAAAAGGAGTACAGGACTCTGTAACTTGTTATTACGACTACTACTCCTGACCACACATACAGACCCCCACAATCAAAAGAGAACTCATAACTTTTGATGAGCAACTTAGCAAATATTGAATTAACTGGATTATTTATATCTTAAAAATCTATAAGATTATTTTCAGATTTCTCTTCAAATAATATTAAAAATTTACATTACATCTTATTACAATCAAAATAAGATGAAAATAGCGGTTTTTAATAAAAATATCCTGTCTTTATTTTACATATTTTATTTCTAAAGCTTTTCTATTTCTATTTTGTTTTTAATGGGATTCAGCTTACTTGAACCAACCCAAGAATTAACTTCGAGTCAGGGATATTATTTAAGTCAGTTGACTGCTAGATTGTGCCTGAACAGATTTATAATGTTTACCCTAAATAAAACAAAAAGATGTGAAAACCCTTGAAACCTACTATCCGTAAGACTGTTTTTATTTATTCATTTATTTTTTTAAACCTCGAAAAAATTGTAATATCTGTCTAACGCAAGCAGTAATTTCCAGTAATGACTTAAATCCTTATTACTTTAGTTGACTAAAGCCAATTAAATTTGATCAAAACAAAGCGCGCGCAAATTGATGGATTACTTAAATGATTAAATTAAATTGCTAGAAATAAAGCTTTTTTTATCGGATTTTTTTTCATCTTCACGTGCTAAATTTCTCGACAGGATCAACACAGAAAAATTATTTTCTAATAAATTTGATTGTCTTTTGAACATTAATATGTAGGCCAAGTTTGATGAAGATCCACCCAGCGCAGCGGTTCAAAAGGCATTATGCATTTACACAAAGAAAAGGTTTCCACTAACATACATAATTGTTCTTATGATCACTCTTCTAGCGAAATAGATTAGAAATAAAAAAGAGAAAAGAGAGAATTTTGAGAAATGAATGAATTAAAATTGAATAAGGCTTCTTAACTAACGCAGTAGAACAATTGAATAAATTCTGTAATTTACTAAAATATTTCTGGATTATCGTTTCAAAAGAAGCATGAATAGTATGATATTGCATAGTAGAAAATTATGAAACAGCCCGAATCTTGTTTTAAATTTGATTAACTTGTCGTTATATTTTTTCCATGTTTTTATCTCTGTATCTTTTATAGAGAGAACATTTAAGAGCAATGTAAATTTGCCAACCATTTTCATGTTTTGTAAAACTCAGAAGAGAATCGGTTGCTTCAGTCTAATTAAGTTGGTCGATTGCAGGCAATTTCACCAAACAAACTTAGGGAGACTTATTAGTCACAGACCACCAAGGGGTAAGTTGTTAAATTCTAGACTGAAGGGTGATTGGCTGAGGGTTAATAGGAAGCGGCAAACAGCGATTGGGCAGTGGGCGGTGCCAGGTGAAGAGCGAGGGAAGGTGCGCCGAAGGAGTTGAAGCAAGCAGCCAATCGTAGAACTTCCCGCCAAGACCTTCACACATTGATTGGTTGCTGCTTTTGCAGTTAAATCATCTAAGGTTAAGAAAAGACAGCAATGGAGTCTTTGCAAATGGCGATCCCTAATTTTCCTCACATCAACCGAAAATTAATCGATTTGAAATCAGTGCCTGTTTTTACAATGAAGAAGCAGTGGTTGCTTCCTTCATTACTATTTAATTTCCGTTAAACGGGTTTAGAAAATACAGTGGGCTTAAACTAATATTTGAAATCAGCAAAATCAGGACATTTACCCACATTTAATCAATCTAATGAGATGAATTTTAGTAGTTAGTTTTTTTGTTTGTATTGGCAAGATTTTCACCGAATTTTAAGCTAATTTAAATCTAATTTTATATAATTTAGTTCCATGAATACGCTACACTTAATTTTATTTAACTGTAAGAGATAATTAGGATATTTAGGTCTACTAGATAGAATTCTTTTTTTTTGGTTGAATCAACATTTGGATGTATTAACATCTATCAGTCGGAAACGCTTAATACCTAGTTAATAGTTCTGTTAGTCATTAGAAGTTATTTTATGAATTTTTGGGAAAAAAAAAACTGAAGAAAAAAAAATCTTTTGGGGCTTTTTATCCAACTTCCTACAACCTCTTAATCGATAAGTAGCCTAACCAAGCCGATCACAACGGAGACTTATGTTGCGAGATAAATATCGTAGTTATATATTTCGATATACCCCGGTAATTTAAATAACTTGTAAATCTCGATTTAAGTCATTTCAAATTCCTTTGTGTTTATTATAAGGGGGGGTAGATGCAATTCCTAGGAGTTCCTCACTAGGAGTTCAGCATTCGTTGAACTATTTGCGAATTCTCTTTCATTAAAGAAAAAGAAAAAAAAAAGTCAATAAATGTCTCAACACTTCTAGAAAAGTGTACCTATTGTATACGAAAGTACTCTAATATATTTGTAAAAAACAATTGTCAGCTTGGAGATAAAATACATCGCAGTTGTTCGTGAGAAAAGAAAAGAAAAATCATTGAGATAAGCCTAATTTAATCAGAGTGGATGATTCAGCAAAATCGTAAGAGAATGCCTTTCATTACTTGATTGTCTTAATTACCAAGTAAGAAAAGCATCTGTTTTGTTATTCAGTAAAGAGGCCTCAAAATAGCAGTCTATCTTAATTAATAAAAAAAAAGATCAGAGGAAAAAGCATCCAAATTTCATAGTCCTAGGCCCAAAATGTACAGAGTAATACATTTTCTTTCGTTTTTTTTTTTGTTTTTTTTTTTGGACGATAGCAAGTCGAAAGGACTTTTTGCCCCCCCTCCCCTCCAGCCCAAATTTTGAAAATGACTTTTTTTTTTGTTTTTGGTTACTATTGTTCACTCTCCACCTTGCCCCCTCCACCTCTCCGAAATAAAATCCTATATATAGACTACTCCCCTGGTATTTGTATTTTGTAACAGATGCTAAAGACTTGAAGAGCCTCTGATAGGCGATACGTTACTATAACTTGAAAAAACTCCTATCTTACGAACCCCAGATGAAGCTAATAGACTATCAAATAATGGTCTTATTACTGTTTATTCAGTTACGCCCTGTTTGGTCTACGAAATGGAATAACAATAATTGATTGTTAAGTAAGGACAATGATAAAAATGAGATATAATCATAACGAATAATTTATTCTTAATTACGGTGTTCTATCTTCAGGCTTTGTTGTATTAAATTCCATAGGATTTTAATTCTCTAAATTTCTGTAATCATACGAAGGTAATTTAAATATAAAAGAACAATAAAAGAAAATTTAAAAAATCTCACGCGCCCTTATCCTACAAGGGTGAAATGTAAGCCTCCGGGAGTTTTACTTTTAAGCTCATCCAGCTCATCAGCTGTGAAGTTTCGAAAAACTTAATTCCTACAAAACAGGGAACAGGCGACATCTATGTGGATTTTGACTTTTTGCTCTCTTCAAGTGGCAGGTCTTTACAGACCCTTGGGGCAGCTGGAGGTTAGGCTCCATCTTTTCATGACCTAATGGGACGAAGTTGAGGTCAGGAGGTCAACCTGACGCCCGCCTTTAACTCCCGGTATCCATTCTACAGAGGGCTGGTTAGATCCTAGGACCCGTTTGGAGGAGAAAGGAGCATTGAAAAATTCCCGCCCTCCGCCGAGGCGGGGAATCCAACCCGCTACCTCCAACCCGCAGCCAAGCGCCCTAACCCACTCGGCTACCGGGCTCACTCAAGTGGATCTTGCTGTCTGATATTTATTTCTCTAATGTCGAATACGTTCCATATGATTATTTCTTATTAGAAGCATTTTAAAATCTCCGACACTGGCTGCGAAATACACAGTTGAAAAGAGGCCTATGTCCGTATTGTCTGCTGTTAATTAGACCAGGTTGTTCTACTTTATTGACATTGTATTCAAGATGGAGGCAACGTGTATTAATCAGCTAGAAGAAATGAATACAAAATTAAAAAATAAAGAATGGAATTCTCTTGTAAAATAATGAATGGAATGAAAGAAAAGATGATGAAACTCTGGGAAAAAATATAATAGGAAATAATAGAATACTGTTGTGTCCAATAAAGTATCCGAAAACTGATTCCTTACTGCCATCTCCACCATCCCGAAAAAATCTGGAAATATATAGAAAAGGCTCTATTTCTTTCGTTTGATTTTTTTTTGGTTGGATGGCCGTTGAGAGGACCTTGCCCCTCCTCCCTCGTAATTTTAAAGACGACCTTTTTTTTTTTTGGAGGTGGAAGGGTCTGTTGGAGATCTGCTTTGTAACTTGGTCCATTCAAAATAAAAAGTCCTCTATACTTCCCTGCCTTGCTGTAAATTAAGTTCCTGTAAATTTTCTATATTTTATAACAAGTAGGAGATATAATATTCTATCGGGAGGGGAATTACAAGAAACAAATTGTTGGTTAATACAAATAATAAAGGTTATGTTAAAAAAAGAAGAAATACAACATTCACAGAAAAGTTTCGTTTAGCTACCGTACTTCTTTCGTGATAGCATTAATGAAATTAAAGTTTGCAGAAACGTGTTTTTTATTAATTCAGTGAATGATATTTCAGCGAAGCATTAAGAACTATTGTAGCTTGTGTCAAATGTTTGTGCGTCATTTTATCAATCCTTGAAATATAATAAAAGTGAAGAGGAACTAGAACTTCATAGCAATGATGAGGAATTGGATATGATATAAAAGTTACAATATTCACTCATAAAGCCATTGAATTTGTGTATCTATGTTGAACTCTTTTATATTATACTCTTAAATATTGTTATAAATACGGTTAAAAATAATTTGGACAGGAAACATAGGTTAACAAGTAACTACTAACTTTACTGACTAACTACAGACTAACTTTATTTACAACAACAGAGGCTTTATATACAAGCGCTTTTGATTCCCAGAGCCGAGAATCCTATTTCTCTTCGGTCCTCCTTTGCTGAGATCCAATCAGGTGAAACCTCGATTCTAGGAACAGACTTATTCCCACTATAATCCCTTAATCCCTTGAACTATGCACCACGCATCAATATATTTAGTATGAATGTAAATAGGTAACAATTACTTTATTATACGATATCAAATTAATAGAAAAATCAAAACTAAGTCAACCAAAGACCTATAATTAATGTAAAATGTATTAAAATGATTTCTTCAACCAAGATTTGATGCCAGCAGCAATTTATCATCTAATTTCACAATCATTTTAAATAATTTCAAGTAGATATCAACTTGATTTCTTAATTTTGTGGCCTATACCTATTTTCCAGTGATACCGTCGATTAAAATGTTTGAAACTAACTGTGAATAGGAAGAAGTTTAGTATATCAATGAAAGTACTAATGTGTTATGCGACCGGAAAATTAGTTACAAGGAAATAACTAATACTTTATTAATACTAACACATTCTTATTAATTTAAGTAAAATCGTAATGACTTTAATACCTTGAATTACCTCATTTATCGGAAATACTCTTGTGGTAATAAAACGTTATTTGTAATTTAAAATCATGTCTTAAACAGAGAATGCTTAATACGAAATATAATTTAACATTTTAGATTAAAATGCTGAGATTTCCTTAATTTGTATTGTTTGCTGAATAATATATATACACTGAGGATTTTTCTTTAATCTACGACCTCCTTAAAGAATCTTATAATTAATAGTCTTTCGATATTTGCATTTGTCTTTATTTTCACCTCTCTCTTTCATTTACTTGCATAATTAGAGTTAACGTTGATTTTTGATTTTATCGAAGCCAATAAGTGATGAAATAATGGATTTCTCATTAATTCTAAGAACAATGACAACAACAACAGCTTGGAAATATAGAAAATAAAATCTTAAAATAATTTTCGTTTACTATGTGGATTTAGCTTCAACACAGATTGCTTTTTCTTTTATGTTC
The DNA here is from genome assembly GCA_023159025.1 of Thereuonema tuberculata. Lineage (NCBI taxonomy): Eukaryota > Metazoa > Arthropoda > Chilopoda > Scutigeromorpha > Scutigeridae > Thereuonema > Thereuonema tuberculata. The sequence goes on from JAFIDM010009631.1 coordinate 109,548,387, forward strand.
TGTTGATAAAAACATCAATAGGGTAAAGTGAAAGAAAAACACGAACAATCCCGTTGAGTCAGCACGATCCTCTCGTGAAACTGCTGTTGGAAAATAAATGGAAGTAGGCGTTTCCTGTTTCTCCCACCAGATGGCGGAAATTAAAGAATCCGTTCAAGTTAACGTTGTTGTACAAAACAGTCAACAAACTATTAAAGCAGCATAAGATTTCTTGAAGTTTTATTGAATTTTCTTTTTTCTTTTTTTCTTTTTTAAAATATTTTGAGATAAAACTATTTTGGAGTTTTCTGTTTTTTATTTCTGTAGAAATTATTTGTTGAATTTTAAATAGATTAACGAGAGTGGAATCAATATTTTTAATGAATGTTTTCATGATACATGTTCATTATATGTAATGTAAAAAAAATATTGATTTATTTATTTAAGATTGTTTATTTAATTAATTTAATGAAAAGAAAAAATCTTTAATTTAGTTTCCCAAATCTGTCTGCATAATGCACTTCCGTAACGCACTTCCTCTGTGTTTGGAAAATATAAATACTGTAAAACCCCGTTATTACCCTCGTCAAGGGACCATGACCTACAAGCGTAATAAGGGGGATAGCGCTATAGACGGGAAATGATTTATGAGATGGGGAAAGATTTGGACACCATTTTACAGGAAACATTCATGATTCTGCAATAGATATACTGCAAATATGAGCTCATTTCCTATTAAAAAGATCTTTGATTGTGGTTTGCCGGGTGTGTGTGCTACTGTTATGAATTATGACATTTTCTGTGCGATTCAGGTAACTATTAACGTCAATTGATACACCACTAGGAGCAATACTAATATATTTTCGGAGCACATTTAGTGCACACTTTGCTTTTTTACGTTTGCAACAATCCTTCGCTGCATCGGTAATTGCATCCCTGTTTTTCATTATTGTTCGCAGACTGGACGAGGGAATTCCTAGAGATTCTGCGAAATCCTTCTGACTTCTGTAGAATTCTCGTCGTACGGTAGTTACGGAGAATTTGCAATTTTTCATTTATAGAAAGGGATTTCCACTTCGACATTTTGCAGAACTGTATCACAGACCCGCAATTCACAGAGTTCAAAGATTCCCTTCTACCAGGGAAAAAAAAAAAAGAATCTTTACAGTGTTACATTTCTTTTCGATACAAAATTTCCGATATAAAAAAGCGCTACAAGCGGGATTTGAAGCGTTATAAGAGGGTAAAAGTATACAGAGTTACATGGAAAATTCCAGGGACCGTATAAAAGGAGCGTAAAGAACGGGATTTGCTATAAGCGGGAGGTTATATCGAGGTTTTACTGTAAACAGAATGGATAATATTAATATTACTTATTAAATAAATAAACCGCTTGTACAAAAGAATATTTAATAATATGTAAATCTCTGTTTCTGTTTTTGAGTTTTTTAATAGTTAAGTTACTTTGATTTACTGAAACCACTTAAATAACTTTAAAATGAAAAAAAAATAGTCAATAAAACAAAGAAAGGAAAAAGAAATAGTTGCAAACAAAAAAATAAACTATTAATTCTTTGGATTTATTTTGGATTTATTCTTATTAAATTGAAACAAAAGGAGTTTAAAAAAAATAATACAAATTTCATGAATTTGAAACAAAAGAGAACAAAGAACAAAATTTCACTTCATTTTTTTTACTGAATTGGTATACAATCACTAGGAAATTTTTAAATTGATATTGTGCATTTGAAAAATCGTGAATCCAGTAGACAAGTGGATAGGGTTCTCGACTAAAGTCTGGAGGAGCCGTAATACATCTCAGCGAAGGTTGGGAATTTTCCCATTCTGAATTGAAAGATCTTAGGGTTCACCTAATCGTCTGTAGAATGGCTAACGAGTTTCTCTCCCGGTGACGGGCGTTGGGCTGACCACCGACTTCATCTCAGTCCCTGTCAATACAACATTAGGAGCCTTTCCTCCCAAATTAAAAACTTACGTAACTAGTTGAAAATTATAATTAATTGAAAAAAATAGGACCGGATTTGCCAATTTCTTTTTGATCATGTTAGTATAAAATTAATGGAATACGATTATTCCAAAATTAAAAGGATTAGAATAGAACAGTTAAATCACCAGGTGGATCGTAGAACAGCCAGATTTTAAACTGTACATTTCAAGATCGTAGGGAAAGATATTTATTAGAGAAGAAATAAAAAATGGTTCAAAAGTTACTTTCAAGGGAACATGTAATAGCTGCACTGTACAGGGTTAGGAAAGTGCTTGTTCCACATTGCCGTCCGTAATTTCGACAAAAAGATGATAACCAAGATAACAGTTTCGTCTTGAGGTAAACTCCTTTTTGGAATGATATCTCTACCAATCCGCAGTTCATGCTGTGGCTTATTACATGGATTATATGAATCCTCAGCAGCTATGTTCAGTATGCCTACAACAGCCATGGCCAACTCCAACTTAAACATGGTGTTAAAATTCATAAAAGAATCACTTCACGAAATTTTTAGGCATTTTTTTTTCTTTGTTTAACCGCTAAAATTAAATATATATATATATAAAACATGAAATGAATGCAGAAAATAAACCATCAGCTCGCAATTGTTAATATCATCAATAATTGTATCAAACATGTAAGTCACAGTTACAAAATGCCTTTATTGAAAACTAGACTATAGTTATTGAGATAATTACTTCAATATATATTTGTGGGGTACTCACATTTTCCAAATGAAATTCTCCAAATAGAGACGAGACAACTAGGAATCGTTCTTTGTGAACTGCAGGAAATTTCTATGGCTTGGATCCGGGACCTTCAAAAATCGAATTATGCCTCAAATTATATTAGGAAAAAAAAGAAGGCTCAAATTTAATTCTCGCCACTGCAATGTCTTTTTCAGGAAGCAGTAAGCTACAAAATAGACGACCTTACAAAAAAAATCTTTCCACAATTGATTTTATGGACTTTTTTAATTGTTTTTGTTTGTTGATTTTTTGTCTTTTATTTGAGGCTTTTTTAATGGTTTATCTATTTTCTCTTAAACTGAATTACAGAATCCTATTATAATGAATATTTAGATAAATTTCCATTTCGATTTTCAAAGCAGATGAATTTGTTATTATTATCAGCTTTACTACAGAAGTACAATTTATATATATATAATTTACAGAAACATAAATTATGTCTTTGTTCCAAATTGAATGAAATCATTTTTTCAACTGCGCTTTATTAAAGCAGATATTAGTAGGCTTATTTTGTTCTACTAATATCTGTTGTTAGGTTTTTGGTCGATCTAAATGAACTTTAACTTTACATTTCCACTCAATTTGCACCATCTTTTTTTTTTCCTTTGTTACTTGTCTTATATTATTAAGGTCTGTTGATGGTCTAAACATCTGTTGATGGAGATTTTTGAATCTTTAACACAACTTTGACTCTACATATGTTACTAAGATTCGGA
>JAFIDM010009631.1:109556838-109588200 GCA_023159025.1 Thereuonema tuberculata
AGAAAAATCGTATTTCCTTTTTAAAATCAGATTTTTTTTTTCTTTTAATCTTTGGAGATTTGTGGGTTGAGAATAGCAAAAAAAGAAAAGTACTTTGGCAATACATAATTAAGGTTTAGGGTTCATTTCCCTTGTTCAGATGATCATCAATCACGCCTTCTATTAACCAGTCCCGTCTTCTCAATTATTGGAATCCTTTTTTTTTTATTCGTCCCCTCTTCCTTTTTTTTCTGTCTCCTTTTCTTCCTGAGTCTTCTTCTTTCTCTGCTTTGCAATTCGTCTTCCTTTTTCATGTTTGCCGAGTTGTGGTTTAGATTTCTCACAAGAAACTTAAAATTCTCAAAGTTCTTGATCATAGAATTTCGAATCAATTGCAGTTTAAAAGTAACGAACTAAAACTATTTAAGCATTAAACTAGTTCATCATCCACAAAGTTGATCATTAAGAATTCAGTAAATACATTCACTTAAAGTGCCAAAATTAACTTACTTAATTCACTTAAATTAACCTGAATTCTTATGTTTCAAAGACATTTTTGTAATGAAGCAAAATAAAAGAAAAAAAACTTAAAAAATAATAAAATCAATGTACAATAATAATTTCCCATTTGTGGCAAAAAAAAAAAGATTGGAATTTTGGAATAGAAGTTTTGCGTAACCTTTACATAATCTTTTTGATTTTTTTTTTAATTTTTAACAATAATAATAATAATAATAAAAATAATGTGTATATGCTATGTTTTTAATTTTTATTCAACAACTAACACAGCACGAAGTCTCATTTTCAAATGTTTCATTTTTTTTGTCAGTCTCTGTTTGTATGCGAAACGGTTTGACCAATTTGATTTGATATTTGATAAGATTCTTATTTTCGAACTCCTACATTCGCATAGTGGTGCAAAATATAAATTTAGATTTAGATTTATATTTGGATTTCTGCTTGAGCGTACGCCTAGTATTTTAAATAATAAATTTTGTTGGCTTATACTAACTCCCTAACTCCTTACATTGTGTAGTTACTGTTATGGACTTCTGTTTTTCGGTAAGGACTGCATTTTCGGAAACCATTTCCGCGGTTTTGAAGCCTTTGTAAAATAATAGGTTCCAGTTCTCACATCAGAAAGTCATAGAATCAAAGATGAAACAGGCATTTGGAGTTATATATATAAAAAAAAAAAATCATTCACCAGCCTCTGTTATTAGAAATTATTGTTCTAAATATGCTGAGATATCCACCGAGTAGTCAGATATCCATCAGGTGATTAACAGTGTTAGAAAATAATCAGGATATCTTTTTTTATTCTCTCTCTCTAAGATGGATGAGAAGGACACTGGCCTCTCACCTCTGAGTCCCGGGTTCGGTTCTCATGTGGGTTTCGTTGATGGTGGCGATCCGCGCTGGGCAGGTTTTCCCGGGGTTCTCCAGTTTCCCCTGCATTTCTCACACCATCCTTTCTCAGTCTTTCTCTCCGTCTGTCCTTATTTCCGTGGAATAACACAATAGATCTTTCAGGTCGCCGTGTTCGGCTGTCAAGCTATCCACGCTCACCACATTACATTATATTACAAGATGGATGAGAGAAGCATATAGACTGAAATAAATATAACCATACTTTGAGTTGGTCCAAGCAAAAGACAAGACATCTGAAAAACTGAATAATGAAACTTCGAGCAGTAGGCCTGTTGTACTTCGTACTCAGTATAATAATCAATAATTCGTACTCAATCCCAAATGCAAGGTGGTATGTTTGTTTTTTGTTTTTTATTTTTTTTTTTTATTGACTGCTCATTTGAAGCTTCCGAACTTACTTTTCCACTTCAATATTTTTCATCTATTTATTCATTTGTCTGTTTGTATGTACATCACGTTAAAACAGTTAGATGGAATTCCATGAACTTAACTTACTAATGGTCCAACTTAAACAGGCCCATTTATTTTGGCCTCTATCTCTCCCGTCCCTAAAAAATGACATCCCTCGCTAAAATGGTTGGGCTGATTTCTTCAAAATTTAGCACGATACTTATTTATGGTTCAACTTAAAATATGAGCCATTATTTAGATTTCCCTTCAACCTCAATATTAATTCCCAGTGCTTCATGTTCCATCTCCACTCCTTAATAGAGAGCTAAGCATATGCCTAGTAATATTTTTAATCATCAAAATAAATCAAATCAAATGAAATAACATAGTGATATCACTACAGGTCAGAAGCTAAAGTTTAGCAATAATTATCTGTTTATCCTGAAAGGTCTATTTCTCATAAATTTTTCTTATGATTATCAAATTTCTTTTATTGAAATTTGTCATCGTTTAAAATTAAGGTGAATGATATATAAAAAAAAGAGCTTTATTAAACTTTATTAATTTCATTTTCTTCGTAGCAACGAGAAATAAACATCTCGCTCCTATCCAACTTGACCTCATGCATTTCATTTGTTGAAGAGCTTTTGTTTTCAAAAATGTAAATCTTTTAACTTAGATTTACCATAATCATTTGATTATGAGAAATTCTATGGACAGATGAAGCAAGTCTATGTTTCTAAGTTTACAGCAACTGTACAGCAGTCATCAAAGTAATATTGCTACGTGGTAAAATAAACGTAGACGGAGACAGGTTATCATGTCTGATTTTACTGACTAACTTTATTTACAACAACAGAAGCATACATAGAAGTTCCGAGAGCCAACAACCAATCTCACCTCAGTCCGCCTGTGTTGTGGTGAGACCTCCATTCAGGAACAGTCTTAATCCCCATGATGCTAGATAATCCCTTAATTCCTTGACCTTGTGAACCATGCATTAATATTATTATTCCAGAATCATCAGCGTTAATATAGAAACTATCATTTATTGAATTAAGTTGATTGTATTGTAAAGTGTCAATAGTGATTAAAAAATACTGACTTGTGAGACCAGAATTCATTATTTGTTGTTGTTTTATCTTCTTTTACTCAAAATGTGACCACTTAAACAAGCTCTCTCCAACTATAATAAGTGACTTTTTCTTTATTTTTGATACTTTTTGATACTGTCATTCCACAGTTATGTGTGTTTACATCGATTAAATAATCTGTTAATGTAGTAATTACATAAAATGTCTTTCAATAAGAATCTCTCCTCTTAATGATTAAAAACTATTCAAAATACTGAGGAAAAATACATAAGTTAGGTGGAATTTCTTTATTTACATACAAATTCTTTGTTTTGTAGGAAGCATGGGTATCTTCTGGTACATCATATGGCTGTGGTTATCTTTCGAAAAACCTTCAAAGCATCCAACCATTAGTCAAGAAGAATTATTATTTATTGAACACAGCATAGGACAAACATCTGCGGAACTTCCTAAGGTAAGAAAGAATTTCTACTTTCAAAAATTGTATTTAAGACCTCATATTTTTAGTAAATATGAAATTTCGGTAATCTAATTAAATATATACAAAGCATTAACAATATCTAATGATGTTAGTCAGTCATAGGGCCTGAATGTTTTCAAAGAGATCAAAGAATCATGGTTATAAGAAAAGTATGTCTGTATGAAGTTATGAATATATAGAAAATTATAAACAATATGTTTAAAATAAATATTCTGTACTAATCTGATTTTACTGGAAGTATTCCAGATATTTTTAGCAAAATTTTATATATTCGGTTGCACTTTAATATCTATTAATATTCTTTCAAGTTTTTATCTGTTATTGTATTCTACATTTGTTAAAATTGTGTAGGCAGTTGTAAGTCGTGTTTTGATAATACATACTCCCTAATTTAATATTATAATGAAGAAAAGGTAAATATAAATTCCATACCAGAGACTAGGACTTCTTGGATGCGTGGGTTTCTCAAAGGTAGATGTAAGGATACAAGAAGCAAAAAAAAAAAAAAAAAAAGAAAGAAAGAAAGAAAGGTAATAATAAGAAGCCTTAAGTTAGCGATCGTTCAGGGATTTTACAATTTATGATGACTGAAATAATAACCAAATAGTTGGATTGTGGAAATTTTACATAAAAACAAAGATTTAAACGGAATGGGTTTTGTGGTTTGGGCGTTTCCTTAGCAACTTATGAATAACATGAATGCCTTGAAATCCGATCTCAAAAGATTCATCAAGTATTCTAGGAAATATCAAAGTAGTAATCTGTCGGCGGTGTATCAGACTCATATTTAAAAATGTATTTTCAGCGAATTCCTTAGGAAAAACAAAAGAGGGAATTGTTATTTCACTTTTAATCTGCAAAATTTTCCGAATTGACTTTTTTCTTGTACTGATTTACTCAAAAAAGTAAAAAGTTTCCAAATAACAAATAATAATCTATTCAAAGAGAATAGATTAAACATGTATGACTTTAGATGGGGTTACATTCTAGAAGAATGGGTCTGTATTCCACATATTAAGAAATATAGTATGGATTAGCCATAAAACGAAATATAATCGTTCCTGATTTTCAGTACTATAAAAATAATGTTGCACAATTCCAAACACATGTACATACTAAGTTTAATATATAGAATATTAAGATAAATAGTATATCTATAATAAGTTTATTATAATAAGTTTAAATTATTATACTAGATTTGGCGCAGCTTAGCCAAAGATGTTTTTACGCCATTAAAATCTACTAACCTTACTAGATTTCATAATAGTAAAATTAGAAAAAATGTAAATTAAATAGCAATAGTACAAATTTAAATATTTTTCATCCTCCTTCTCCTTTTTAATTTGAAAGCAAAAAAAAAAAACCCCGATAGACATCAGCGACTCCCTGACAGTGCTAAGTTTACCTCAGTGACCTCTACAAAAGCTGTTAAATATTGTATATAATACTAGATTTATGTTAGAAGTTATACTTTTGAATTCGTTTCTTTTATTTTACTTGATATTCAAGGTATTCATAATTAAAGTTCACATTTCGAAAGTTTGTAACTGGAGAACCAATCAGCGGAACGACTTTATATTTCACATGAGAACGATGGAATTTTGTTTGGCGCAAAAAAAAAAATACTTCCGAAAGTGGCCACTAGGGCGATATGTGGCGCTACAATACTCTAGTGGATAAAGCCCTATATTACAAAAGTAGCGACAGACGCCATTTTGGAGTCCCCCGCTCTGTTGCTGCTGTGTTGTGAGCGCTAACTCTTACAAATTTCACTGTTTAGTTTCCAGTAGTAAATTAGTATCTTATGATAAAAAGACCAATTATGAACAAAATTTGCCTTTTTCAATGTTTTTTATTATTATTATTTTTCTTTTTTAAGTTTTTTTTTTTTTTAAACCATGTCGTTTCGAAGAACAGTTTTTACGTTTAAAATCCTTTTCAGATGGGTTAATTGTATTTTAACAAAGTACTGAAAATGTTTATTATTTTTTATTTTTTTACTTTATAATTTCATTCTTCAAAAATTAGCTTTTATTCAAATTTAACGTTAAAGTTTTTTTTTTTTTTTCTAAAACAAAACTATTTATGTGAAAATACAGTATATAGTTTAATATAATTTTGTACAATAATTAGAATATAAGGAATGTACAGAAATTTCCTATTATATAATATGTAAGATACCTGAAGATAATATAACCACCTTAATTTGAATATATTTTTTTTCATGATTATGGTATTCACTAAAAAAAAAAAAAAATGTGTAGACAAGAACTTTGGCTCTTTAGGCGTATGTAAAAAAAATATTTCAAGATTTTTTTTAAAACTCAAAGGTTCTGTTTTTCAACTTTGAAAAAGCTTGCACTGTGCAGGTAATATGCCCTTGTGAAAGTAATGTGGCCAAATTCAAAAATATATCTATTTTAGAAATATATTTTTTTGTTAATGATTAATAATTTTGGGTTGAAAGTAAATGTGTCTTGATTTCATTAAAATTTTCACACAGATAATTATTAACTTTCCAGGGGTCTACAACAAAAATTATTTCAAAGATACAATTTAGATCATGTGTGTATCCACATAGTTAGAAAAAAAAGGTCATTAAATGATCAAAGCTTATAGATCATAGATCATGAATAATGTCATCATATAAGTTTAAAATAAATATAAAAACTGAAAGCATAAAAAAAAAGAAGAAAATGATAAAAAACATAAAATTAAATTTAAAAAAATAAGTAAATGATAAAAAAACATAAAAGTAAATAAAAAATCAAATTAATAATAATAAAAACGGCCTATAAAACCAATTGTAAAATAACAAATAGAACAATAATTGAAAATAAAACCATAAGTATTAAGATAAAAACATCAAAACTAAAAAAAACACAACAATTGTTTTGGTATTCCCGCCAGGAATTTTTTATTATTTATATTTGTGATTGTTTTTTTTATTTTTTTATATTTTTATTTTATTTAAATTATTGTTTTATTTCTTATTTTATGAGTGGCTTTATAGACCGTTTTTTTATTATTATTTTTATTTAATGATTTTAGTTTTTATTTTTATTTTAAACTACTTGATGACATTATTATTATTGCATGCTTTTAATTTTTTATTTGTGTCTGAAAAACAACTTTTTGAAATTCGTTGGAGCTATATCTCACGCCGAGAACGATTTTGATCGCCTTGTGGCATTCTAAATTACGCCATCGATGAGGAGGCACCAATTAATTGGAACAATTAAATGCACAGAAATGTTCTGGCATTTTAAAATTTTCCAAACTTTGAAGAAACAGAGAATAGGTGTCCACACAACTCTACACAGTGGAGTTCAAAGTAGCGGGACTCCAAAATGGCGGTTTGTGGTCATGTGATCGTATGCTGCCCAATAGCAGAGCAGCGTTGTCGGCAAATGCCGCGGAAAAGTCTGACGCTACTTTGGTAACATAGGGCTTTACTAGTGGATCGAGTCCTTCGTTATACTAATATAGTAGTATAACGAAGGCCTCGAGTGGATACAGTGGCTTGAGAGACAGTGTTACCAACGGAGGTCTTCTTTTCTATTGGCTAACGCTTCCACCGCCAAGTTTATCCCAACTGAATACAAGTTTATAGCAGCCACGGACGGAATTTTCACATTTTAACTAAACTTTTTTTACTCACAATTGTTCTACCGCCTTTGATTGTATTTAATGTGAATTACAAAAACACAAAAACATTTTTCTTTCCATTTTGTACCTTAAAAAATCACTAAAATTTACATAATTTATATTTTTTTATAAAAAACAAGAATTTAAGTTGTTACCAATCCAAAAAAGACATATCTTTCAATCCTTTTTTTTTTTCCAAAAATTAAATAAAAAAATATGAAACATAAAATAAAAACCAATTTAAGAAAAAATAAAACAAGCCTTATATTTTGTGAGCAAAGCCTCTTATTTATTTTTATTTTTTTTTGCAAAAATGAGCTTTAATGACAAAAGTTTTATTTTTCTGTAAAAAAGAATCTTTTGATTACATCCTAAAACTCGAAGAAATTTTTCAGAATTATATTGGTTTGATTGAAAATGAGGAAGGGGATATAAAACAGTTTCTTGTTAATAAAATGAAATATAGAATCAGAGCACATTCAAACCTGCCAAAATTTGAAGGACGTCATACTTAATAAATATTTAGACTAAAAATTCATTCGGCAAAAAAAAAAAAAGCAAACAAGGGGAAAGTTTTTAGCAGTAAGTCTATGCATTTATACTTGAAGAATTTGTAATCTAAGTTGTTTGCTGTATTGTTTAATTTATTGTCGTTAAATATAAATCTATTGTTTATTGTTGCATATATAGTTGTATATAAATCTATTGTTTGTTCATTGTTGTATATATATTATTAGACATTCTAGTTTTATGTTAACTTATATTATAAGATATGTAATTAGGTTATTTTGTAGTAAATGATTAAATTTTTTTCTGAAATCCTTTTTTTTAGTTCTTAATATCCCTTTATTTATTCCCACCATTCCCTCTATTAAAATTCAACAATATCAAAGAGATATTTACTTATTTATTGTCTTTATATAACAAATAACTGATAACTGATAATAACTGATAGTATTTTGTACTGGTCTCAATAAAAGAAATATAAATGACACAAACACACACAAAAAATAAGAGGCTTTGCTCACAAAATATAAGGTTTCTTTTATTTTTTCTTAAATTGGTTTTTATTTTATGTCTTATATTTTTTATTTAATTTTTGCAAAAAAAAGGATTAAGAGATATGTCTTTTTTGGATTGGTAACAACTTAAATTCTTGTTTTTTATAAAAAAATATAAATTATGTAAACTTTAGAGATTTTTTAGGGTACAAAATGGAAAGAAAAATGTTTTTGTGTTTCTGTAATTCACATTAAATACAATCAAAGGCAGTAGAACAATTGTGAGTAAAAAAAGTTTAGTTAAAATGTGAAAATTCCGTCCGTGGCTGCTATAAACTTGTATTCAGTTGGGATAAACTTGGCGGTGGAAGCGTTAGCCAATAGAAAAGAAGACCTCCGTTGGTAACACTATCTCTCAAGCCACTGTATACACTCGAGGCCTTCGTTATACTACTGTACTAGTATAACGAAGGACTCGATCCACTAGAGTATTGTAGCGCCACATATCGCCCTAGTGGCCACTTTCGGAAGTATTTTTTTTTTTTTTTTTTTTTTTTTTTTCCAAACAAAATTCCATCGTTCTCATGTGAAATATGAAGTCGTACCGCTGATTGGTTCTCCAGTTACAAACTTTCGAAATGTGAACTTTAATTATGAATACCTTGAATATCAAAGAATTAAGCAAGTAGACGAGGCACAACGCTATAAGAAAGGATTCGCACCCTGGTTTGTCATCGGGAAGAGACTGGGATGGACCATTTCGTCCTTATTAGGACTCATCAGCCAGCCAAACTCCACCGAATGACAAACCCAGAAGGTGCGAGGGGTGTAGCTTTCCCGGGACTCGCTCCCGAGAGCGGGAACTCCCCCCGAAGAAATCCTAACCAAAAATTAAATAAAAAACAAAAAAACAACAATTCCTTGTCCTGCAATCTGCTAGGCGCAAAAGAAATTTAATTATGGCATTAAATAAAGCCCAAAAGTCATATATTGGGCACGTTAAATTTATTTCCACCTTGAATATCAAGTTTCCGAACAATTGTGAGTCAAAAAAGTTTAGTTAAAATGTGAAAATTCCTTCTGCGGCTTATATAAACTTGTGTTCAGTTGGGAAAAACATAGCGGACACCTGGTGGTTGGCCACACTGTCTCTCAAGCTACTGTACTGGTGGATAATGGTCTTATCTCAATAGAGACTATAGTCTATAGAGCGAAGACTATACAGTGACTTTAGTAGTGGATACACATGATACGTTGTGTGCTACACAAGGACACGCTCGATATGGTTTCCCCCGGCATCGGAAAATACTGAAATCGCAATATCGGATGCTCAACCACAGCAAACAGAGTGTCACTCATAATGTTATGAATATGGCGTCTAATGCTGGTCTTCGGGTCCCTAAGTTAGCTTGAAGTTCACGATAGACAAGGTTCTTGAGATACCCTCACAGCCAAAAGTCGCAGGGGTTGAGATCCGGGGACTTGAAGATCGGCATTGTACGCCGTATTCACAGCATTACGGGTAACACTCTAAGTGTTACCGCTCTACACCTCAGAAGTCAAGAGGCCATTGACACACAGTATTACACGACAGCGAATTTTCAAATTGAGGAATGGAAAGGAAAAGTTCTACATGGAACCCATCCTGCCCATCTCAACTGCGAAAAAAATGATAAGAAAGCCTCTAATATCTGGCTGCAGTATGGTGAGTTGTTTCCGGAGACTTGTGGCTTCATGATTGCCATTCAGGATAGGATCATCGCAACAAGAAATTACCGCAAATGCATCCTTAAAGAACAAAATGTAACTGATCGATGCAGACAATGCGGAGAATCAAAAGAGACAATAGAACATGTTCTTGGAGCATGTAGCACTCTGGCTGGGACCGACTACACAGTAAGGCACAACAATGTGGCAAAGATACTGTATCTTGAGCTTGCCTATGGCAGAGGTCTCATTCAGGGTAGAACACCTTACTACAAGTACCAACCAGAGGCTATCCTTGATGGCATCCAACACAAGATCTACTGGGATATGGAAATTCGCACTGATAAGAAGATTGAAGCAAATCGACCTGATATCATCCTCGTAGATAAGGAGAGAAAAGAGGCCACACTGTTTGATATAGCTGTGCCACTGAACCACAACCTTCATAAAGTATATGCCAGCAAGATTAACAAATACACAGATTTGGCCATTGAAATAAAGCAGATGTGGAAACTCAGAGCAGTTCACATTAGACCAATAGTTATATCGGCGACTGGAATTTTCCCAGTAAACACAATCAGACAACTGGAATTTCTAGAAGCAAGACATGTAGCAAAGGAAATGCAGAAATCTGTAATCCTAGACTCGTGTCACATTGTCCGAAGATTCCTTAGTTTGGAATAACTTGGGTGCACTTGACAACTGTCCGTGCATTCATTGATATCCATTAGAATTAAATGAGAAAAGAGAAAAGAAGTTGTATAATAATAATAACGCATAGTTAGGAAATTTATGGACACAACCACACATCCGTAATCATTCTCGCACACGTCTTTACACTTGGCAGTATGTGCTTTGGTCCTTGACCCGCCATATTGTTTTTGCTGGGGAAACCCAAGGTTTGAAACATACAAACATAATAATAATAACTTAAAAATGTGAAAAAAATTCAGAATCCTCGTATTAACTGGTTTATTTTTAATAATTATTTTTATGTTACCAACGTTATCCGAATTACTTCGATGCGTAGTGCATACCTCTACACAATTAAGGGAAAAAAATAAAGGAAAAGAAGAGAATAATCTTAAGGTGATATTAGGTTGATAAATATCTTGATCTATATTATTTGAATGAATACTTATTGGAAACATCTAGAACGCTTTTATTAAGCTTTGCTTTTAGAAGTCGCAGTTAAAAATGAAAATAAAGCTAAAAAGAGACTATTTTTTTCTAAAGTTGGGAATGTAAGTAACAATGAATAAATTGTCAACTTCCTTTTTATTTAGTTATTCGGAGGACTTTATTCGTTATTTTTGAAGCTATAGGCTTTATGTTTTGATCTAAATGATCTCCTCAGGAATGCTATAGAAAACAATTCATCTTATTACAGCAAAAGCAAAAGTTAGCAAGGGATTTCGCCCTATGACCCTGTACAGCTGCTAGTACATGCCGGACAGAGAATATAATGCAATTCACTGTCCGTTCAAAACATTATGACCACCTGACTAATAGTTCGCAGGCGCCTATCTTTCTACTAGAACAGTCTTCAAATGCTACAATCTCAGATCTACGTTGTAATAGTGCTTGGAAAGTTCAAAGTGAACGCAGGGCCGCGCCAAGGTATGTTGGCGCCGGGGTGCCAGGCAAAAGTTGCCGCTCCTAATAAGCTAAATTTATTTTAGCCTAAATTTAATATTTTTCATAATAAAACAAATATATATATAATATTTTGCATGTATTTCCATTCCATTAGTATTTCCACATTAAATTATTTGCAGCCCGCCGCCCCCCAAGACTTGCCGCCCCCCAAGACTTGCCGCCCGGGTGCTGTGCACCCCTGGCACCCACGCTTGGCGCGGCCCTGAGTGAACGTTCCAGAATGTTTACTTGTATCACCTCTGAGGATTGCTTTTCAAAGATCTAAGATTGTACAGTTTGAGCAGTCGAATGCTTGATATCTGATATTCAAATATGTCCAAAAATGGGACTTAAATGGGGATTTCAAATACAGTGGCCATAATAACACCCGAAAATCACAAACACTAGCAATAACAGCAAACGTGAAATGGAATGTTATCGTACTACAGATGAATAGATCTATGCCTGAAAGGCAGATATCATGAAAGTACCAGATTATTTAAATGAATGCTTTGTATTCGGAATAGCCTACTATCTATATAGTTTTCAAGACTCCAAAAGAGTTCCAGAAAAGCATTTCCCATGGAAGGCTGTAGACTTCTGACTCGGAGTGATTTCTCTTTCAGATTTTAACCTCCTACAGTCGTTCATGTGATATTCCTCAACAGGAGTTTTGTCAGCAAAAGAAACTAAAAAAAAAAAAATTCAGTCTTCATTGGTCAAATGATGCAACCTGTAACTAAGTCGCTCGATTGGGCTCTTTGATTATATTTTGGGAAACATCTTCATTCATTTCATGGTCAAATTCCGTGGTCACTCTATTCCATCTATGGGCTTGCACCTGCGTTCACTGGGACCATCGTTAAGACATGAATGCTTACTATTGACTCGGGGATTGCTGATCTGTCTCCTCCATTCTAAGTACAACACTGTAACTATTGACAACACTGGCTTTGTTATCATTCAAACTGGCTACTGTTATCATTTAAACTCTTAAAATTTAAGTCATACGTTTTTGTCGAAGTCAGATACCGCTGCCCAAATCACATACCGTTGCCCATTTCGATCAACAACTGGGTGTGGATAGTATGTACACTTCAGTATCATAAACACTGTTTCACGGAACAGAGCGACTGAAATAGTAGAGATGTTTCATAATTATTTGACTGCACTTCGTTTTCCACCACGACATTAAAAGTAACTTTGGCGAAGAGAGAAACAGGCTAATCTTTATGAATATTTAAAAATCGAAATGAGAATAATGGTCTACAATATAGAGAGATAAACATAAATTAGATAAGTTTCCTGTAAAACCATAAGCTTATGGAAAGTAGAAATTTAAAGGATATTGAAAACACCACGAGATGATTCTTGGAGAGTTCAGTCAACAAACCAAACAGAATAGTGGCAATTGCTTCTCTAATGAAACTATATCTAGAAAAGGAAACTGCCTCTTTTCACCAATCCGTACTTTTGACATTATTTTCTTATATGCTAAAGTAACAATAAAACATAAGAAAAAAATTAGCACATCAATTATTATATTGTATCAGATGCTCAGTTAAGTTGAAATCTAAGACAATTTCAATAGATTTTCTCAGAATTGTTTTTCTTTCCTAGAAATCAAGAACAATGGAAGTTGCTTTCTACGAATTCAACTTGAAGGGTCTGCTGAGTTCTTTTCTGGCATGCTTTTATGTTTAGCGATCCTAAAGAATCGATCCTTCGAAGAATAAAAAATGGATTAAAATACTAAGCATTTTCATTGGAACTTTAAATAAAGACGAGACAGCATGATTTTAAATTCAGTCCTCGTAATCTTGGATTAAATCCGATGCAAACTTTTATGTTGAAATTTCCCCCGATGAAAGAAATACGCTTCTTCTTTCCGTTCTTCGCTAGAACACTTCTCCGCACGCTTTTCCCCGAATTCCCTGCTGTGTATAGTAAATTTTACGAGGTTGACAACTGCAATCCATGGCAAGACGTTGCAGTGGACTGAATTTAAAATTGCTTTGTGAATATCATGTACTCCGTAGCCATAGCTTAAAAGTTTTTCTGCTTCAATCTTTAGCATCATCAGAATCTTGGTATACTAAGAAGAAAACTTAATGCCATAAAATGGCAAAAAGGAAAGATCTAGCTATAATGTAGTTTAAATTTAAAGGGTCTTAATTTAAGCAAAGGACATTTATAGCAAATGATAAATCAGTAATGGGTGTTTTCAAGTAGAATCTTAAATTCAACGAACTTCTCCAATTTTATAGTTACATAACTTGACATTAGTAAAAACTATCTAATAAAAATAAATATTTCTCTTCACCCTTTGAATATGTAGCTGTCTGGAAAAAAGTGATCTTTAAAAAACAAAATACTGTATTATGAAACTACAAAATTTATTGTAAATCACAATGTACTTACGAAATACAGTATATGAAAGTATATACAGTATATTATTAAAGGTTCAAATTTTTAATTAAATTCATATTTTAATAGAAACAATTAACTATCTAGTTAGCATATAATTCAAATAAATGTAAAGTTGATTTTCTGATATTCCGCTTACATACAAAGCTAGAGAATTTCAAAAAAAAAGGATAGAAAGAATATAATGTTTTCTATTTAGTAAAGTTTCAAACATACTGTAAAATGATTATGCTGAGAAGGAGAGCATTTGGTTTTATTCATTTATAAGATGAAAAAAAATAATCAAAAACTTACTGATGTAGCTTCAACGTGACATGATTTTGAAAATTAATTTTAAATTAATATGCAGAAGGAAGTTATTTCCAGAGATCTCTTTAAGAAAGTAATTTCTTGAGAAAATTGCTGCTTCAGACCAGTCATTAGACAAATTACATTTTATTCAAGCACCAAAATAAGATGGTCAAATTTATTTAAGTATAAAAAAGATAGAGCAAGATTAGCGAATAGAATAATAGCTGTAATAAAAATTTATAAAATGGCATTATTCATCAAAAAATCTATTGCCAAGCGTTTTTTTCATTACTAATAACGGTGTTTTCCATTTCTAATAAAACTTCAAATCAAATTTTTCTGAAATTTTCACAAATCAAAATTTTATAAAGTCATTGTATATTAAAACTACATCATTTGTACTTTGAGATATTTCACACATTTCATTTATTATCAGTATGTGAAACTACTTAATTTAAATGATAATTATAGTATTAATAATAACAACAATAATAAAAAATGTTAAATCTAAATTTTACGTTAAAATGAAAACATGATTTAAAAACCTTATTCTGATTTCTTTGATTACTTTTAATTTATACAGGGTGATTCATAATGAACTAGAAAAATAGGTCTATAAAGAACGAACATCGAAATATTTTGTAACCGGTTATGAAGGGTGCTAACTAGACCATTTTAAAGGTTAAAATGGGGACTCCATCATCCGACTCAGAATCGCACGTTCGATCCGGAATTCCATGCCCTATTTTACGTTTTTTTTACACCGAATTTGACTTCGAAAAATATTTCGATGTTCGTTCTATTTTTCCTAAGGTAGGTTTCCCAAATAAGGCCCAGTTTCAAATAAGGCCCATCCTTCGTTTTATTAATAGAACGTTGACAATTTACCAAGATTAGTTATGTTTCAGACAGGTCCTGGCTTCTAGCGGCTACGTCAAAAATTAGGTCCGTTGAAGTGGATAATTTCCCCATGTTTGTTTCAGTTGAACAGTAAAAGTCGCCCGAAGCTTTTGTCGTTACTATTACAACTTAATTTGATAAATCGTCTTCATTTTTTGGCAACTTAATATACATAAACATGTTTTATGTCATTTTAAAGTGTGTAATGAGTAGAATAAGATACTGCATTTGATATTTTCCAGTTGACGTGCATTTAAATACTTTTTAGTAAAACAATGCATGAAAGCGTGGGTTAACAGGGGGCTCCAAATAAAGCCCTCCATTCTATAACATAAAGTAATTATATATAATGAGAAAAAATATAACAAAAATCATCAAAGCTAGTTTTAAATTCACAATTTTAGAAATTAATTACTAATTAATTATTAATTTTGTAGCTTAATATTTAGTCAGAACTAAATGTTGGAAATTGGCTGTTTTCACTGCCAAGCTCTTTCCCTGTGGGCGAGTTTGCCTGTGACTAGTAGTGGGCCTTATTTGGAACAGGAGCTCCTAATAAGGCCCTTCAGTTATATTTTCAAAACGGTGCTATTACAGAAAGAATTTCAAATGCCAAAAATTCTAAATTTACTTTTTCATAACAGCACACCTTAAACTATCTTTCAAGATAGTTTTCAGAATTTTCACTCTTGCAGTAGAAATGTAAAAAATCTTTAAACGTTAGGTGGGCCTTATTTGGGCAACCTACCTTATATAATCTTGTTTTGCTATTTATTAAGATTATCTATTGAAATCCATATGTCATTCTCGACTTTTACACAAAGATATTACTCAGATGATTTCGTGTTGATTCCATCGATCTATCTGCATAAATTCATTCGATATTAGGGAGATGTAGTTATTTTTGGAATTCAAGGTATTTTCAGTCTTTCATTTCTAAAGACGTAGATTAATTTTCTTTTTTGCAGAAGAATTCCCGGGCAACTTCATAGGCGATCAAACTTACATAGAAAACATTTGATGTCTTTAATAACCTGATTATTTACTTTAACTTTATTATTTTTTTATAAATTTTTGTTCTAGATCTCCACTGTTCCGTGGAAGGCTTTCTTCACATCCTTACCGGTTTGGGCTATTATTATAGCTAACTTCTGCCGTTCTTGGACGTTTTATCTACTCATCATCAGTCAACCGACGTACTTCAGCCAAGTCTTTAGGTTTGAAATCAAAGATGTAAGTAATCTTTTCTTTGTATTCGTTTTATGTATTAATTGCACATTTAAGAAAAGAGATTAGTTTCCTATAATTTTGAAATACTTTTCAAAGATTCTCTCATCAAATAAAATTTCAGCTGTTCAAGAGTAAGTACATTTCTAATTTTTGCTTGCCTTAATAATAATTTTTATTTATCAATAATTTATTTAGTGTATTCCGTATATAATCTTCTCTTCTATATAAGTCTCAATAGAGTTTGATTAAAAGATTCAGCTTTCATTTGGAAACAATGTTCAAACGAAATTGTTGTATGAAACCTTAGTTGTTGTTTGAAGCTAATATTTGCAGTAATTATATTAATATTAAATCGGGATGGTATTGGATTAAATCTGAAACTGTTACTCGAATAAGGACGTCTGGGAAGGGAATATTGAATAAATGAATGATGAATTGATGAAGGGAAATTGTAGAATCTCATTCCAACATGAAAATCAGCTGGACATTGTATCAAAGCCTTGAATACAACATGGTAAACTAGGTAAGCATGGAAATGAGGGTGCGATGTTCGGACGTGGAAGAGAATGACAGAAAGAAGAAAAACCTCTAGAAGGTTCTGTTCAATTACATTGGAGAAGGATCAAGCGATCTATTAGAAGATCTGTTCAATGTAGAAAGATTCAACTACAGAAACTTAAAGATGGACAACAAACATCTTTTCTGATACTTTTGGATCACTTTTGAAGAATAGGGTCACTTAGAGCTTTTGTATATTTTCCTCCCACTGATTAAATCACGGGAAGAGAATGACATAGTGAGAATTAACAATGGAAGGTCCATTGTTTAACAAACAAGTAAAAAAAAAAAAAAACCTGTATTCATTCTGTATACGAAACCACAGTAATCCCGTACCTATTTCATTTTCGGCCACTTTCTGAGAGAGTTAGTGATCGCAGACCGTATCTTGTATTTTTGCCCACATCTACAAGTCAGAAGCATTCCAATAAGGAATAATTCACGCCTGTCCGTCTTGTAGTTTGGACTATAGGTGGTGACAAACGGACAGAATGAACATAAGAGCTTCTCCGTCCTTTACAATTTCGTGTACGGAGTCGCTAAAAAGGGCGTGGGTGTGTATCGTTCGTTGTATGGAGCATTCGTAAGCAAAATGATCGCTTACGACGAAAAGATGTGATTTACTTTTATTATACGCAGTGAAAAATAGTTGATTTGCTTAAAGACAAAATTTGGTTCTTCTTTTGCACTCTCAACATTAAATAATATTTTTTTCTTTTGTTTTAATTATATTTATTAATATTTATTTCAAATAACTAAAAATTTACATTTGTTAACTTTTATTAGAAATTAAATAAATTCAATTCTAATAAATTTTAATAAATGTAAATTTTTAGTTTATTAGAAATAAATATTAACTTACAATAAAATTAATTAAAACAAATAGATTTTTTTTCTCGGATTTTACTTTATTAATGGTTAATATTGTTGTTGTTTGTTTAGGTTGGAGTTTTGGCAGCTCTTCCCCATCTGGTCATGTCTATCATCGTTCCTATTGGAGGACATATTGCAGATATATTGCGTAAGCGCGGGATATTGACCACAACAATGGTTCGCAAAATATTTAATTGTGGTGGTAAGTAAGAAAATCACTTCTTAAAAGAACTACTGACAGTTTTCCTTAATTAGGATTCTATCTGTTAAATATAGGTTTACTCAGAAAAAAAAAAAGTTAATCCGGCTTCCTTTAATTCTCTCCCTCTTTCTCTTTTGCACCTAAAAAGGAGGTCTAAAAAAATATTGGACAGTTTTGTGGAAGATGTTAAAGATAAAAAAAGGAAATAAGAATATTGATTCATTTGGAAAATAAAAATCACTCGTCGTTGAATAGTGATAATAATAATAATAATAATAATAATAATAATAATAATAATAATAATAATAATAACAGAATACTATGGTTATTATCTTTAAATTCCTGCTTTATATTTATTCATCAATTTAAAACCTAAATTCGAATTTATATAATTTTTATAATTATATTAACTTTTCTTATCTTTATCAGTACAATAAATCAGTTATGTGTAAGCTAATTTAAGACAGCACATATCATAAAATATTGAATATAAATATATAAAAATCAACTTAAATTTAAAATTTAAGTTTAAAAATATATTTTAAAAGTACATTATTTAATGTACAATTTAATGTAATTTAAAAAATGCAGGAATGTTTTTGAACTCAAGGGGGATTCATTTGAGGCCTTGAGTCCTCCATATCGTAATCTTTGAAACGTATTTTTAAAATTTATTTATTTATTTATTTTATAAATTTTAAAAATATCTCTATTTTCAATGTGAATTATTTGTAATTTAATTATAGAAGTACGTCAAAAAAGAAAGAATGAGCTTTGTTACGCTTATAGAATTCATGAACATTTATTTCCAAATTATTATTGGTATGTTTGTTTTATCTATTTATTACACTTTATAGGATTTGGAATGGAAGCAGTTTTTCTTCTGGTTGTGGCTTACAGTCGCAACACCACTGGCGCCATAACGGCATTAACATTTGCTGTCGGATTCAGCGGTTTTGCTATCTCTGGTAAGACACTTATTTATCAAAAACAAAATTAGCCTACTGGTCTTAAGAATAGAGTGAAAGTTCAGTCTGCGCTAGGTCCTCGACAGGTACCTCCTCTTCCATGATTGTGAAAATGAGTGACCTTTTTCTTCACCGTATTATAGTGTTCTATTTAATCAAAAAAGAAAAGAAAAGAAACGCTGGTCGAACATCATTAATACTCTTCCAGCTTATTTCTTTTTCCTCACAATTTGGCAACCCCTTCTTGCTTATCGTTTTATGCCATCTGAAAGTTGTTCAAACTTGACAAATTTGTATTTTTTATTCATTTTTTAAAACGTTTAGAAATGGAATAGTTGTAGAGTGAAATACAAGTTGTAGTTGATGAAATCGAAAATTTTATACTTATTAATTAAAATATTGAATGCCTTTCCTCATTCCGAGATCGAAAGAAAATGAAATCCTTAATTTTTTAAATTTAAAAAATTGTCTCGAAAGCTGAACAAAATCAATATGGTCTAAAAAAAAAAAAAAAAAAACTGCCAATATTTCCATTTACTGCCACTGCATTGTCTTTGGCTGATGACTTTTTCGACATCAAGGTCTACTGTAGCTCAGAGGATGTCTAATTATTGTGGACCTGATGAGGGTTAGTTTATCTTGATTTAAAAATATTATCCCTTTCAAAAATGTAGATCTAAATAGTAAAGTTGTTCAAAATAAATGAATAAATAAATAAAAGATCAAATACAATGGAAAGAAATTTTGCACAAATTTACAATGGAGGAAGAGCTACGAACTTTTTTTTTATCTTTATTTTTTTACATCAACCCAGGGATGAACTGAAATAAATCGTAAACAATCTCTTGATTACGAATTGGTTGTAGCTTTGCCTCATTTCAACAGGTAAATAGTAGAATAGAAAAACCCTTTGTGTTGATTTCCTTCTTATTAAAAAATAAATTGAAGTCTAAAAAGTACAATTATATATGACTTCTATCCACAGACAGAAAGAATCTCCAAAATTCAACTGCTGTCAATTCATTGACTGATTGAATGGAAATATGTATTACGATAAAAAAATCTTGTATCGGCTGATACAAGAGTATCTCGAGGCAATATAATAACTGAATATTTGCAAGATTTGCAATAGTTTAACGGGTACGTTGTTTGAAAACTTTGGAAGCTATTATTTTCTTTTTTAATTGAGGCTTTGAAAGGGCTTGAACAAGATTATTTTGATACTGAAAACTTATTGAAAAAATGCAGTAGCAACAATAAGTCAGTGCAAAATAAGGATCCCACTTGGAAACCAACTTCGGGGCGTTGGAGATATAACCCCCAATGACTCACGACCATTGGGAAGAAGTTGGGATCGGATGGGGTGGTTTGTCTTCGTACCTCTCATCCCAAGAAAGAAGCCTTTTCTATAGAGGGCTGGAAAGTACGAATCTTGCATAGAAATCAAATAAAATGGATTTCAAAAATAAAAGTTAAATAAATAATAATTTTATAATAATAATATTATATATCTTTTTACAATTACCTTTCCTACAGTTTATGTGTAAGTAAAACAAATAAAGAATGAGAATAGTACAAAAGTATAAAAAGGTGTGGATACAAGAGAACTTTGATGAAAAAAGTTTGAAGAATCACATTTACTTGCTCAGTGTAATCTCAAAATCTACCATTCGATAAATCATCTCCCCCAAATACATCAAAAAATACGGTATATTCGGAACCTTTTTATTCTGAATAAAATAAATTCGTAAAGTTACTTATTCCTTTCTTATAAATAAATTAAATTCCATGAAACTAAAAAGAGCAACGATACGGTAAACATCAAATCTCGGTTTCCAAATTTGTAGACTAATCCTCAACATTCCATGTTTAAAATGCTCTCAGAATTGTTATTTTAGGACTGGTTAGCCGAAATATCGATGTTAGAGATCAAATATTTAACTAATTAATTCACCTGTTCGATTTATTCAGCCACGGACGATTAAGAGAGTCTCTTACTGATGAGAGCTATTATAGATAAACTTACATAGCCACAATTATTAGTTAATTTTCTCTAAAAACTAAACTGACAGCCATTCCCGATTGTATGCAGCTGAGTATCCCTAATCCGGAATTCTGAAATCCGTAATATTCCGCAATGCGGAAATTTTCAAGATAACGTCCCGCCTATGCGGTGAATGCCTATTTGTGTTTATGCTGAGGGATACATTGGCCACTTAAGAAACAGTATAAAACATAAATTGACTTAATTGCTTGGAATTATAAATTTCTCTGACTTTCTATCAATGGGGAATCCAGGGTATTTCTTTTTGTCATCAGCCACCTTTAATGTTTTGTATCCTATGCAGACCATTAAGCACTGGCCGATAATCGCTTGATTACATTTCTCTCTAATTGGTTTTTCAGAATATAGCTAGAATAGGGTAGGTAATAAACAGAGATCATACTTGGGTTTCTATTTCAAAACCCTTATCTCATTCTCATTACTGATTAGCTTCTCTGTTAGCCCAAAAGTCTCCCTTCAACAGATTTGATCTCATTGTAAATCTGATCTCATCCTGACACTGACCCCCCAAACTCATACTCAAGTTAATTTAACTTTAAAACATCAACAAAGGAAGTTGGGTTCTCAAATCCCTTACTTAAATTCCTTTGTGCTTGGGAGTGGTGCTAGGACAGGGAATTTGAGGTCGTGGGCTGCATGGTTATTTTGCTTTCTTGTATGTTTTTGGTTGGGGGTTATTCCGGGGTGCGAGAATGACCTCTTCATCTTTTCATGCACTCTGAGCCTATCATCAAGAGTAAATCTGGCTGATGAGGCCTAATGAGGCTGAAACAGATGCCCCAGATTTCCGTGATGAGGGCTCAGGGTGAGAGAACCTATTTTTATTTCGATTTGTGCATTTTTTAGTTAATTTTTGAATTTATTTAGGCACATTAAGCTTTATAATGTTGTTTCATTTGTATTCATGTTTTTATTTTTAAGTTAAATAAAAAATAACTTTAATGAAAGTAAATATTTTTTACTTCTCTGCATCACCAACATGACACATTCCAAATATCGAAAAATTTCTCGGTTCCAAACTTTCCTGATTACGGATGCTCAACTACATAACATTTCGTTTTTAGTTTTTGCTTTTTACTGTGACCTCTTTTTTTTTTTTTTTTTTTTTTTTTTTTTTGTAGCTTTCTCTTATAAAAAACCAAATCTTTAATAGGGATTTCCAGCAATTTTGAGGATCTTTGCCTGACAACAGTGATTCTCAAAATTTAAATTTAAATTAAATCTCCCAAAGACGTGTGAAGTGAGGAGTCTTTTATTCAAGATTAATAAAATCACTTTCATAAGTGATTTTTGCAGTAAATTAATTGACTACTGTTTAAAAATATTTAAAAATTATTAATGTTATAAATGACGATTAACAGCACTACGTTAAAAATGCCTCTCTTTTATAAACATAATTCTTGGTTTCATTTCGCTCGTATCTTTCATATGAATTATAAAGAAGGTGTTATTTTTTTGTGTTCCCTTATTATTTTATTACTTGTATAAAATGACGCTTTTCTTTTATAGTAACTTTTCTTTTTTTTTTTAATTCCTTTAGACCAAGTTTTCCATCTTGAGATTCCATTATTTACTGGAATAATCCAGTGATTTTAGTAAAAAATGCGATCCAGTAATTTCATCCTGTGATTCCAATAAATAAGGAAATCTCCATGAAATTACATACAAACTAGTTTAAATGCCAGCCTTTATCAATTAGATGTGTTTTCATGGAGGGAGAGGGGATTAAGAATAAAGTTCGTAAACAGAAAAAAGTTGGGAATCGCTGCTGCTTTAGATTAACTTTCGCTGTTAAATGAATAAATACGCTTATGTTTATATTCTTTCGCATCTATCAATTTCTATGTTAGATTTGTGAAAGGGAACGGCATCATTTTGGTATCAAGGAGGAGAAGGAAAAGTATGATAATCTTACATTAACTTAAATTGTTAGAGTTCAATCTGAACTATCTCTATCAAATATCCTTAGACACTAGATAAATTGAAATCGAATCAGTGCTGAATGTTTCAATGGGATTCAAGAGTGTTTTGCTTTCCGTCCTTCTCCGATCACATTCGACTTCGTCCGTTCGCTTCCTAAACCAACATCTTTTCTTCTATTCTCCTATCTCGGGTAGCGCCTAGAACGTTTTACTTTCTGTTTCAAAACCCTTATCTCATTCTCATTACTGAAATTCTGATTAGCTTCTCTGTTAACCCAAAAGTCTCTCTTCAACAGATTTGATCTCATTGTAGATCTGATCTCATTCTGACACTGGCCCCAAAACTCACTCAAGTTAATTTAGCTTTAAAACATCAACAAAGGAAGTTTTCTCCCATTTTCCAAATGAAACCCGAAGATTCACCAAACATAAAAACTACTTACAGATTCAAAAAGAAAAACATTCTAAAAATATAAATATATCTTAAGAAACAGACAAAATATGTCAATTGCAAACAAATTTTGTAAAGATTTGAGTTATTTAAATTGAAAAGTAACGATAGTTCTAATGTAAACTAAAATCATTTGCCTGGATGAATTAATCATAAATAAACAATTTGTGCATAAGTCCATGCTGTAAAATTAGAATAACAAATTTAATAAATTTCCCTATAGTCATTATAGAATAATGAAATGCTCTTCTCTTTCTAGGTTTTAATGTGAATCATTTGGATTTGGCCCCTCGCTATGCTCCGATTCTGATGGGGATATCGAATGGTTTTGGGACTTTGGCTGGAATGTTATGCCCAATAGTTGTGGAGAATTTAACAAAAGAAAAGGTAAAATAACCACATTGTATTCTTAAGAAATTCTGAATCTCCTTCGTAATTCCTGAAACAGTGACGTATAGGGCAGGAGCGAGGCTGGGGGGAGGTAGATGAACTGAGGAACCACGAACCCAGATCTATACTGAAAATTATATTTTTATTTTGAATTTGTTTGGAAGACTTTCAGGTGAATAATTTATCGTAGTACTAATAACATTCAACAATTTCAATCATGAATACTTAATACTGTTGGTCAAACAGTTTCAATGATATCCATTAATTCTACAGTTTCATATTAATTTACTATTAGGTTAATAAATCATTTATTTACTTGAGTTCAATTTGAATTTGATTGCACTCATTAATATACTGTGGCTCTTAAGTTTCTCCTGTAATCGATATTAACAAAAAATGATTCATATTATCAGCATTTTTTTTTCACTAAACACATTATTTTGTTATGAAATAAATTATTGGAATTCAACGTAACCCAAGCCTAAAACCATTTTTGAAACAAGAGAGCTTGTTTTGCCTCACATAATCCTGCGACAGTTCTTTTCTATTGAGGAGAGGATGATTTAAAATTAAATACTCAAAGGCTTTCTGAAATTAAAGCCACTAGAGCTCATTTCTGTCTTATTAAATTTGCTGTAGTAAAATAACTGCTTAAAATATACAGCTGTCTAGTCGGGATTTAGTTCAATTGATTAAGGATTTTCTCTTCATCTAATTATCGGGTTATCCATTTTGTACAGATAATTCCATTGTTCTGACTTGTGTTTTTCAGACGGTAGATCAATGGCAGACAGTGTTCATTATCGCATCCATGATCCACTTCACCGGTGTTGTCTTCTACGGGATCTTTGCTTCGGGAGAGAAGCAACCGTGGGCGGAGCCACCCGAGGAAGAGAAACCGTCGTGGAACCCATTGGAAAATGCCTTCACCAACCCAACTGCGGACGATGCACCTACGGCACCTGTCGTTTCCAACGGCAAAGCACCGCCACCCTCCTATGGGTCCTGCGACGACGCGCAAGTCGCCCAACAGCCCCCCTTCGATGTGCGGGAGGAGCTCGTGCAACAGCCGGCGAAAGATCGCTATCTTCATGGGGGAATTGAGGAGAGGGAGTATTGAGATGTTTCCCATATTATTCAAAAACACATTATTCCTTCCCTGCAGAGAGAACATAGTCCCTTTTGAGTAAATGAGGGTTACCATATTTTCTGAAAACTTATGCAAAAAAAAAAAAAAAAAGTAATAAATAAATAAAATAAAATAAAATAATAATAAACTATTTTTCAAATTTTTACTAGATTAAAAATTCCTGATTTTTTTTTTCTTTTTTAACGAGATAAAAATTTTTATTTGTTCTAAATTTGAAAAGTATCTTTAAAAATACCAAAAAAGAAGAAGGTAAAACTTTGATTTCAAAATAAGTTTCAAGGAGAAATTAATTGAAGCAACTGTACTTCTAATTATATAAGGATCAGTAATTAATAGTTTCTACTTCATAATTGAATGGAATTCTAGTGCTTCCATTCAGTTAACATCAGCAAATTAAAGAGAAAAAAAATCACGGTAAAAGTTAAAGTTGCTTTCAAATTTCGGCTTTTTCTTTTCAAATTTGACTGTGCATTTATTTCATTAAAGAAATAATGGTAGCCCTTCGTCCTCTTCCCTTTACAGATGAAATCAACAATCAATCAATAATCAGATTGCTCACGAAGTTTTTCCAAACCATTCCTTCCTTTAAATGATGTTATTTATTGTTGCCAAATCCTTACAATGTTTCGTTTCAATCAATTTACGTTTAATTATCTCATTAAAGTTAATTAAATTAATCTGATACAGGTATGCAGTTAGTCAGTTGTGATAAAAGTCATTACTATGGAATGGAAAACAACTGACAAAGTGTTTTGTTCTGTTAATCCTTTAAGTTTCCTCTGAAAAAAGATTTATCAGCAATAGAAGTGACTTTTCCCTCCTGACTTACTTTCATCTTTTATCCTTTTTATTTTTTCCTCCAGAAACATGTCTTTGGAAAGGTTAAACCTCCCTGCCTCTCCCCCGTGATTGATAACAATGTTGATGGATTCTAGCAATAAATATAATGTCCAGTGTGTTAAGAGATAAATATATATTAAAAATAATGACTGTTGTTATTTATAATTCCTCTTGGCGTCGAGTATGTGGTGCTAGTTCGTCTATTTACTCCGTTAGAGAGCATAATCTACATTAATCGAATTAAGCAACACAAGATACCACTAAGGATTATGACATCGTATCAGAAGTAGTGCATCTGTGAAAAGTTTGGCCTGAGCCACTATCAAGCTTCAGTTGTAGCCAAGACTTAACCTAACTAAACGAGCCTTTAAAGTGCTTTAGCAGTAGCATTGTTGTTTTTCCAAATAATAATAACCCGAGTTATTCTAAAGAGGTTTTAATTTCGATAATAAAACGATATCTTTAAAGCGCTGTTATCAATGGATTTCTGTTATTAGTTTTTTAAGAGGTTAGATTCAACGAACGAACGAATGAATATTAAATGGCCTAATGCCATTGTTTGATTAGAGAACGAATGGTGTAAGTATTTCAAATTTCACTGCAATGTGCGAAGTTAAATGATCTGGTAAATAAAGAAGGGAAATAACACATTTTCTTCAACATAATTTAAACTGTTACCGTAGTTACTAAACAAGTGTTTAATATTGTTATTGTAATGTTGTTTCATGAAATAAAGGATCAGAGATAATTGTTAAGGCATTTACCTTGAAATTAACTTATAAATTATTGTACAGAGACATAATTAAATGGTTATTACTCTGTGTCCTCTTACAAGCAAAAGGCTACAGACGAGCGCAGTAAAAGATCAACCAACCTGTCAGTCTCCTATTGGAGTCAAGTGATGTTACTTTAGGTTAACAATTGGGGTTTAAATAAATCAAGGCCTAATTGAACGATCTAAAGAATTCTTGTTTATTAAGTATAAATATTATATTTTCTGTCTTATATTTTCTGGCAGATTTCAGTAATTATTTTTAATAGGATAATGATGAAAAATTAATCATCCATTTTCTTTCCCCGGGAAATATAACAAATATTACAATGATTTTTTTTTGAAGATATTAAGACTTAAGGTCACCTGACTCCAACCTGAGATTCAGTCCAGAATAGTTGATTATATTAGGGCTTTGTTAAGTGAATCGATTTAATCGATTTTTGAATTTGATGAAATGGTTACAAATGCCTGTTGAAAGAGTTATTAAAATATGAAATAAATCTTATAACTATTTTTTATCCTATGGAATATCATTCCCGTTCCCATTTGACAAATAACTAATGTTTAGGATCTAGCTGTGATGTTTCAACATTGTTAATAATCTATAAAGAGATTAACAAATTAATAAATAAACGTGGCTGTCCTCTGTTTCCTTTGTGTCTGTGTGATATCATAGTAATCAACTTCCTGTCATGCGCCAGGATTATTCATTTCGTGTGTGTGGCTGGTGTATGTTAGTTTGTTTGTATGTATGACAAAAATTTAATCTATTTGGTAGAATCTGGATAGGCAGCTTATAAGTTGATTGTTGATATTTTTCATTATGAAATAAAAGTAGTCATTTGGCTTAATAACAAATTTATGTCACTTTTAGTAAGTTTTTATTTGAAAAGATTATTAAAGATGGTACTTTATGCCATACTGATTTACAGTATTAAATAGCCTATAATAGACTTTATTGCATGATTTAGTAATTTGCAATCATATCATTAGTTCAGAAAGGGTGATTGTATTATATATCGAGTGATAAACTGACACCAAGTTTTGGTCTGTTACAGTGTTATCTTATAAAATACCTGTAGAAGTTTAATAATGTAAGACGATGTAAGGTTCTTTTTTTTGTGTTTCTTCTGTAATTTTGTATTTCCATCATTCGTTGGATTTTTAGTTATAATTACTTTTTTTTTGTAAATCTTTTCATTAAATAACATTATTAGATCACAGAGTTTCAGAATAGCATTACAAAGAAGAATAACGTATTGTTATATTTTATTAGGGCATTCCCAAAATAAAATGGCAAAAAAGCATTAATTCTGTTTTATTAAAGGCATTATTTGGTGCCAATACCACTATATATGTTGTAAAGGTAATTATTACGACACTTGTATTTTGTAAACATAATTGTGGTCAAGCCAAATGCATGTAAATAGGAATTAGGTGAGTTTATTTAGTGTTAACAGTTCTTCATAATAAATTCATTCTTCCTGAATTATATGGTGCCTGTCCATTTTTTATCATCTCTACTTTGGCCAATAAAATTTGGCTGAAAGTGACATCTTACCATAGAGTATTATATATTAAATCTGTGGATCCAAAAGGCTCTAGCCCAGCCATATCGTCTTTTGCTGCTCTAGGGCCAGTGCTTGCCACAGTTTGTCCAGACTCAATTAAAAAAAAAAAAAACATGTAGCTTATATCAGAGAACTGTAGAAAACAAAGCTAAAACTTATATATTTTTCATCTTATTATATCTTTGAGACCAATTTATCAAAGTGAGAAGTGATATTTATCAATTAGAACGTATTGCAGGCGATCAAGGACCAAAAAGTCACGTGTGCCAACCAGACGTATGCTTTGGAAACTGTTGTTTCTGTGATAAGCTGAAGATAGTTTGTATGTTGGGAAGTATCTGCCCAAAATGAATAATTTAGCTAACTGATGACACCTAAAAATGTATTTGAATTCTTCAATTTTTGAATGAGATAACAGAAAAAATATAACAAATATAATTAAATTATGTTGTTAAAATAATTTATCATAAATATATAAGAAATCTGGTAAAATAAGTTGTTTCAAGCACCAAGGTAGAGATTTTATATATTGCTTTTTTGATTTGGAAATCTTTATTTACACTGTAATTTAACTAGTTCGACTAAATTTTACTTTTTATATCTGTCGTTGTAGTTATTTTTTTTATCAAATTAAGAAGTGTTAAATCGTTTGTCTGTTTGTTACAATGTTTCTGTGTTTTTAAATTATGTATTGAAACACAGTCGAACCTGCTCCTAACATGTTACTCAGAACGACAAGTATAGTTCGATAATAACAATCAAACGATTGAAAAGAAGAGAAAAACAAATATCTTTGTACATTTTTCATTAATGAACTTTTAAGTTTTACCAATCCACAATTTCTTAAATTTATAGAGAGAATATCACTTAGGATAAGTTTCCAAAAGATGTCAGCCTTTTTTTTTATTGCATTGCTGTTTTTATTGCATTCTAACTCCCGAATAATGCAACTGTAATAATTTAGCTACTGAAATCTCACCACTTAAAATCATTATATGTAAAAATTTCACCATTGTTCATTTATTATCACTGTTTATTTCCATCGCGAGAAGAAAAATGTTCGAGATTTATTCTAGGACAATTTCACAGTCCGTTCACTTATAACTAACAGTAGAAAAAGAACAAAAAGAAAATTACTAACCGAAACGAATGTTACTGATGATAATTATTAAATATTTAAAGACCAATTTGTACAATGAAATAAAACAGAATTACTAAGGATCTCATTTTTATATTTCTTCTTCGCTAATTTTAGAAATTACTTATAAATCGAACCAAAATACATATAAAGCTACCGTAGAAAGTTAATCCAACAATCTCGTTTCATCGCTAATTCAGAACTTTTTGAAGAGGGTTTATTATATTCGAGTTTGACTACTTTTCTTGAAAACTTGAAGCGAATTTACCCTGTTGACTTTTTTTATCATTTCTTTGTATCTTACAGTAATTTCATTATTTGATTTGTTTTAGGAAGAATTATAACAACTTGTTTGATAACATTTTGAAAAGAATCGAAGCTTAGGAAAATGGATCTGTAAGAATATTTTCTTCTTCGTTCTATCTTACCAGATTTCTTTGTTAGTTCTGGGAATTCAAGATCAGATTTCATTTTTTTATATCAATAAAGTTTCACTAAATTAAAAAAATTATCAATGAATCTTTGTGAGAAAGAATTCACATTATAAAGTAATTTTTGATTGAGGCTATTTTTTTTTTTTTCGTGCGATGAGAATTCCCTTTCTTTAAAATCAATTCTTGGTAATAATTTCCTTCATTTTTTCATTGATTTCCTTTATTCTTCCTTTTGTTATTGAAATCTTCTTCAATCGCTCCTTGTCCTTCTGGTAGCAGAGAATAACAAAGGTCATATATAAAACTTATATATATTACCTAATAGTTTTCTTAATAGGTCTGTTGTTTCGTAGTTAAAAAATTTATTTCTTTTATAGCTTGAAAATATAAAAGAAAAATGTTTCTTCTTTCGTTTCTAATAATGCTTTTTATTGTAACGGTTTGACCAGAATGAGGAATTTATAGATTAAATGATCATTGTAAAAGATACAACTGCAATGTGAAATATTTCTTATTGTAAACACAACAGGAACTTAACTGGCAAATTAAATATTGTAAATCAGCCATCATTTATATCAATTCAAGATTAATATCAATTTCCATTCAACACTATGCAATCTGAGCAATATTTTTTTATACAAAATAACATAAATTTACATTTTTAAATGCACATTTTTTTATATATAATTTCTTTATTTTAAGACAGTTTATGTAATGCTGCTTTCCTTTTGTTTAGCTTGTTTAAATGTATGTCCACTTTAAATGCACAGCATTTTAATTTTATTTCGTTTGTTTTACTGCACCATACAGCACGTTCAACCAATAATACTAAAATTTCAAAGTGTATTCCAAAACAATAATTATTGTAAACTACTGATAGTATTAACCGTCATTATTTTGTATAATGAACTTGCAGAAGGCCCTTTTTGGGGTTTTGTAGCAAGGTGAGTTATTTATTGTTCAATATCTGTTAATTGTTTCAATTAATAAGAGATATTGTGATTGATTTGTAGCACTTCAAGAGATATTCTTGTAAAAGTGAAAATGAAATATATTAAGTATTTTGAAAAGCAATATTCGTGGTTTGTTTTGCAAAACTTGTCAAGACAAAACACGGTTTACCTGTGAATGTCTTTTACTTCGTAATTTTGTTCATACGAAACTACGTCCATTAGTTGTTTGTAAAATATTTTGTACATAATATACCATACGCAAGATATTGTAAACAACCTTTTTAAAACCTCTTATAATTAAGCCCTGGCTACGTACAAATTTCCTTTTATCATTCCATATAAAATGGCGTGACATGGCTTCTATTTGCACCTATAAACTTGTGTGTATTACTATAGATTGTCCATTATTATAATTAAAATTACCAACATTAGAACTGAATAGACATAATTGATGGCATATTTAACCTAATTTATTCTGGTCATGTTTTTTTAGTTAGAATTTAAGAGAATTTAAGTGTTAGTCCAATACGAGATTATTTCTTTCACAGTTAATTCTGATACATTTTAGAATTAGGTAGCACAGATTTTAAAGTTATCACAATACTAACCAAAAAACAGTTTTAAAAGTAATTAGAACAAATTAAAATTCATTTAATTAACTAAATAAAATAATACTATCATTTAATTGCAGATAATAGTTGAACCTTTTACAATGGGAGAACGACTTGAAAATTTAAAAATAAAATAGAATTTTCGGTTTTAAATTAAAAACTGTATGTTTATTATCAAAGCATAACTCAATTGTTATTATAGCTGTTTTGATAAAATTATAATTATTATTATTATTATTTTTCG
>JAFIDM010009631.1:109588600-109605625 GCA_023159025.1 Thereuonema tuberculata
TTTTTTTTTTTTTTTTTTTTTTTTCGAATACATTTTTTGGTTCTTTCAGATGGAAACAGAAATGGTCACAGAAAGCAATGTTGGATTCTGAGCTTAGCGTCCGTAAATGGCACATTAGCCGCTCTGCAATCGACATAGTAGTGCTATATATAATCTTTCTGTTAAATATGTATTTCAATATCTATATTTTTGAAAATTCAGTTCCGAGATGTTTGTGCACAGTAGAATGTTCGAAGACGTAGATTTGCTTAACCTCCTTTTTTTGATTAATTGTAAAGTAAACGATGTCTTTTATTCGTTTTTATCAGCTGGAAATGATGGTTTTGTCAATCAAAAATATGAAATTTAACAACAAGCTCTTCATTGATAGATATTCACTTATAGTCACATCTTGTTAATATTCGAGTCGAAAATCCAGTTGAGGTAAGTGCTATTTATTTTTTAAATAAAAAAAAAGATAAAAAAATAAATAGTTCAGAATATTAGAAAAGAAAAATTAGATGATTCATTAAATGACATGGATGCCCACAAAAGGATGGGAGAAGGGAGTAAGACTATACAAAAAAGTATGACATTGCTACATTACAGTATTAGATAAAATTACAGTATAAACATAATTGAAATAAAGTAACATAGTAAATTATAATTAAAAATTATAAAGTAACATAGTAAAAAATATAATTTTTTATATTTGAAAGTCTTCTTATAAGAAAGAGATTCCATTAATTATATTAAAATTGAATTCGGGGGGGGGGAGGGATATGCAACTGCCCTTTATCTTTCTTGCGGTCGCCCATGTTGCAGGATATTTTTTTTTAAACATGTGCCTAAATTCGCGCCACTCATGCGTTTATTTTTCAGTAACTAAATGTTCATAAACTTCTACGTATTCAAAACTTTTTTTAATCCAATAAATGCTTTCTAAACTGCTTTGAATAAAATAAAAAATATTTTGTTGTTTTGTGCAGTTTTCAAAAAATTACTTATTTAAAACTAATAAATTTAGAATATTTTATGTGAAGATGTGATTTCAGATAGATCTGTTTTAAATAGAACGTGCTTCTACTAACATATTTTTTTAGTTTTTTTTTTAATGCGTTTTATCAATTTAACTATTTTCATAAACTAACTAAATAAAAGTAAAGTTACTTTCCACAGATTTTTTCCATTGCCTTAATCCGTTTGTTTAGCATTTTTTTTTTTTTTACTTTGTAGCATAGAGAACTAATTTCGTTGGAAGATTTTTAAATCGATAGAATGAGTTCTTCGAAATTTTTAATTTACTGTAGAATTGCGATTCTCTTTACATGCACAACTTCTTTTTTTCGTTCAAAATAAAGTTGTTTTTTATTTTAAATATTTAAATACGTCAGAGAAATTCTTTTATTCTGTATGTTCTCTTAGGTATTCCTTATCCTTGATTTTCTGGACCTTTTGAATAGTCAGCCGTGAATTAAAAACTGAGATTACTAAACTTCAGTGAGAATTTTTTCCCAGGTAAATGCTTATTTCCTTCATCTATTAATTATGAATAAGGAATAAGATTTTCTAGCTGTAAAAGAAGAAGAAAAAAATAAAGAAAATAAAAAATAAAATCACCTAGTGGCATTATATTGCAGCACTGCATTTCTCGATAAGTAATTCCAAACGCTTCATGTAAAGAGAAATCGTGTTTATTTGTTGAGTTTTTTTTTCCATTTAATAGCTTCTATTTTATTATGTGATATTGAACATAAAAAGATTTTATTTCCGTACTTGTGAAGGTTTTCTGCACAAAATCCATTGTTTTTCTTTGACTTCGGATTGAAAAATTTCTTTAAGTAATTTTTTACGAATCTAAATCAACTTCCGTAGAAGCGAACTGTTGCTTCCGATAATATTTCTAATCTTTTCCGTGAAATTCATATCATCTGAGAATATGAAATTAAATTTAGTAAATTCAACGCATGATATTAAATGATATCAGTCATGGTTTCGATTTAGAGTGTAGAGACTGAGTTCAACCGCCATTTCCTTATGGCGCTGCTATCTAGGGCGTTCCTTTATTAGTAGTTTCAGCATCTTGTTTTGTTACTTTTTTCATTTCTTGAACATCGTACAATATGTTGTTCTTTTATATTCTTGCTGGACAAATTTTAAAAACTTAATACATTATGAATATAAAATGTAATGTGTATATATGGTAGAGAAGGATGTAGTATTGATTGAGTCAAACTTTTGAAGTATAATATATCCGGTATTGTAGCATTTGCAACGTCTTAGTTGACATTATTATTAAAAAACCCTATCCATACTTATAGCTTCTCTTTGCTCATTTACTGAAACATTTAAGTTTTAAAATTAAGGTAGCAATGCTTTATTTATTTATTTATGTTTGTGAGCAATATTAGCTATAAAAATATTTTAATAATTTTATTTTAAATGTCTTAGGTTCATAAAACATCTTTTCAAATTTAAGGTTTTGAATTCGATTCGAACAGATGAAAGGGTCAATGTTTTCACTGAAACTTACCATGTTTCAATAGCTAATAAGAAAAGAGTGATTTTTAATAATTTTATTATTATTATTATTATTTATCTCACTTGTAAACTAATAAAAGTATGGAAAGAGTTTTTTAAATATGAAATTAACATAAAATGATTCACGAAGATTTGAGATTAGATGAACTTTGAAATTCTGAAGATGTGTCCTGTTTTATTCAGCATAGCTGTCTGCAGTTGGTTTCATTTTTCTTTTTCTTTATTATTTTAAACATATTTTAAGCTACACGTAACTAACCATATGAAAAAAAAAAACAAAAAAAAACCTAAATTCGATTTGAGAATGAATAAGTCTCTCTTCAATTTTGAACAAATAAAAGCCTTACCAAAAGTTTAAGGCTGAATAAAAACCATCAGACACTCGTTCAAGTTGAAAACCCATAATTACATCATACAACTACTTTGCTAATTGTAGTTAATTCCTCATTTTTTTTTATTATAAAACAGCTCTTCCATTTTTACTTTGAGTAAGGTTCCTAAATAAGCATTTTTGTTATGATAATGTCACTTTACTTTAGCCGAAACGTCTACTTCAGAGAAGGCATTCGTACAAATTCCTTAATTACTGCTTTCCTTTTTTTTTTTTAAAAAAAAAAAACAAAGTTGAAAAAGTGTTCATGAATCTCATTCTTCGTGAAACAGTAGCAAACCTATATATATATCTATAAAATATACTGTGTAGTCTTCAAGTAGACTTTGAGTTATAATTCAATAGACTAACCTCAACATTTATATTATTCTATGTTATTTTATAAATATATTCTATTAAGTGTAATCTAATAATTATCTGTGATTACAACATTTAGTAGAAACCGGTTATAATAAACTATCTATAATATTTAGTCTCTAAATTACTGATATTCATTGCTATTGTTATTTCAGGGATCAAAACTAGTAGGAATTTAACTAAATGTATCTGTTCTGAATGACATGTTTTTATATTATAGCTTTTATTCCTGCGAAAATTTTAATAAATATTTTATATTTTTTTTTTCGTTTCATATGTTATATTTTACGTATTTCTTTGTATTCTTGTTTTGTTCTAAGCTTCTTAATAAGCTTTAGCAATTATTAATATTGTTATTTTGTACAATGTATTCAGTGGGAACTAAATATGTTCTTTTTATTTATTTATATATTTATTTAAATGTATTCTTATATCCTATTCATCTATCGGACAACTATAAATATGACTTCAGTAGCTACTAAACGAACTTGATTCTTGTAGGCTGCATATTTAAATGTAATAACACATTTGATGCAAAATTATGCAATCTTAAATCTTCGGTGAATATTATTTATTTCAGAGTATATGATTATTTCAGAAGGCCTAAAAGGCTGATATTACTGCGGAAAGCCACGTCAGGCGGACACGGGATTAGTGGAGAAAGAAACATCTATACATCTGGAATCTGAATCGAGGCTTCTGCATTTGCCAGACCGTCTCGTTCCACCGCTCTTAAAATAGCGAGATATATTTCTAACATATTCTCTTTAACTAAAATTACTAATTTCATTAAATATTAAAGTTTTCCTGCGTTCTCAAAAAAATAGTACTTTCTAATCTTTTTTAATTAAAATCCTTATTTTCAATTGTTATTAGGATTGAAGTAAAACATTATCTTGTCTTAGAGTTTAGAAAATTTTTTATGACCGGTTTTTACAATAAAAATTACAATGGGAATTTTGGTTCAATTTATTTAATATCCTTTGCATTATTTTTACTGTAAAATTGAACTTTATTTGTATGTCCTTTGTCTGTTCGTTTATTTTATTTAATAAGTAATGCTCAAAACAAAGTTCTATTTTCGACAGCTTTAAAAATTAGTTTTCAATTCTAAATTATGTATTTTAAAATTGTTCTAATTCTAAATTCTGAATCTGTGAAATAATAACAGCTAGTAGTTTAGCAATTCATAAACTACGCAGTTCATTATTTTTATCAATAATTTTATCGTAGTGGGAAAAAAAATGTAATATTTCAGCTATTCATGGAATATGATTATAAACATTGTATCAAAAAAAAAAAAACATTGATTTAAAAATTTTATGTATCTTTATACTGCAACAATTTTATTTAGTGTTTAATTTTTAAAATTAATTTCCTTAAACTGATGGGTGTTTATATATTACTCCTCTGTAGTGTTGAAAATGTAAATAAATAAGAAAAAGTTACAATTCCTCTAGAAAGCTAGTAAAATTATGAAATTCTAAGACGTTGGCAGAGTCTCAAAGAGTTTTATTTTTTCTGTTTATTCTGAAATAAGGTTGTGATATTTTATTAATACTAATATGTATTTAAAAAGTTTATAGTACCGGTAGTAAATTAAAAGGCTTCCTTTTAAAAATTCAGTGACTTGCATTCAGTTCTAAAATTTATTATACCAAAAATATTGAAAACTCAAATGTAATACTTATTATGTTAAGCTGTTAAATATTTACTGTACATTGCCTTTCTTTAGCATTGGAAACTGTAACTCAAACTTAAAGTACAATTTGCAAAGTTATAAACTGACATTGTTATTCTTAATTCTTTCAAAATATTTTGGTTGGAAGTAATTCAGGTAAATATCTTTTAGATATCCAGAAATCGGCAGATAATCATGTAATAAAATACTGTGAAACAATTTGACACAAATAATCTTTTCTGTTTTTGCTGTTGATAGTTGCTATATTTAGATTCCCTCAGTTGAATTTCCTCTATAAAAATTTTATGAGAATAAACTAAACGTTATTTCTGGAAATATGAGTATTCGATATTTATTATTGTATCACATATGTCCATCTTACATTATTACATCATTGACTGTAATACGAGACATCAAAATTCTAAGGTTTTGAAGTAATCACTAAATTCCTCGTAGAACTTGAAGCCTATGTTTCTTAACAGACTGTCTTTTTTTTTTTTCTTTAAAGTCGTGAAAATAACACCGATGAAAAATCTTACTTTATTTTAAAGTTATAATATCTGTTGAATACAAACAGTACGAATTTTCCATTTCTTGATAATAAAAAACAAAATTCATCTTACTTATTTTAAATTTTAAATCACATCCAAGCACGCACAAGTTAATAAATTATTAAAAAGATTAATACGCATTGTTAGAAATCTTTCTTTCGCTTCTAATGTTTTTTTTATGGACATCTTTGTCACCTTTCCTGACCCTAATTTATGGACAAAGTCCCACAAGAAACAATTTCAAATACAGACGTTAGATCGACTCTTATCCATAAATACACATGCCAAGTTTCAAGAAGATCCATTTAGCATTTCAAAACTTAATAGAGGGACACACACAGATAAGTGGTTTTATGAGTTTCACTTTCCTATGCCAACAAATAATTTTGACTACATTATATAATAAACTGCCTTTCAAAAGAATTCGAAATATCTCCCAATATCTTAACGTGAGGAGGTATTTGTTCCTTTTCTATGTCTGGCACATCTTACGCTTGCATCTTACGCTTAAAAGGGATTTGTAAGTAACATACATATAAACTATCCAGTCACCTTTTTTTTCTTATTAACTCCACGCTTAGAGTTCTTATCATCTCTTTGCTGAACAGTTCGAAGATGCAACATGAATAACTCCGAAGTAGATGCTCTTAATGCCCAGGTCGTTTTAAATGTTGCATCTACAAACAAAAAGCCTTTGTCGTGAATCCTATGCAGCTAAAAAAAGAATACCAATTCATTGTCTTTCAACCCATCAACATTCACCCGACATTTCTCTGATGCCATTCTTGCATGGATGTTTCCAATTGGAATCATCTTAATTTACTGTATAACCTATGGATTTCTAATCTAATCTATCGCACTCATAGAGAATCGTTTGAATGGTATTCAGGAAACTGTTCTTATCACTCTATAAAACCGCTGATCATGGTGTTCTCTTTTCATGTGCAAAGGAAATCTGGATTTTGGATTGATGGGACACTTATTTAGTAGAGATATACAGAAGCTGGACAAAATAACGTTAACGTCATTACTATAAGGGTTAATGTTATTCTGGTAGCCAACATTGAAAAAAATACAAATTTTCGATTTTCTTTTGTTTATTTTTTGTTTGTCTATTTTGCATGCCAGTATAATACAAGTTGTGTACAGCGGCGATTAGTATGCCCGGTGGATGAAATGGGTGACTTGTCAGATTTTTAAAGCGAACAAATTGAGCAGGATTGTATCCATACCAGCCAAATTGTTTGGTTTTCAAAAGCAACAGTCTGCAGGGCTTTGACTGCATACACAAAGCATGGTAAGACTTCATCGGCGAAGAAAAATTGAGAGATCGTCCAACACTAACAAGGATTGTGTCCAAACAACACAGAACTGCGGCAGTAAAAGTGAGAGTAGAACTAAATCTCTATCTCGAAAACCTTGTTTCCACAAAAACAGTCCGCAAATGACTTTTCCATCATCCATGGAAAAGCTGCAATTGCTAAACCTTTAATCGCATAAACCAATGCTAAAAAGCGAAAAAGATGGTGTCATGATCTGTGATGGTTTTGGTGGCCATATCTTGTATTTGGCTGGTCCCATCATTACCCTAAATAGTCGAGTTACATGAACTTTCTAGGCGATCAGGTGCATCCTATGGTCCAAGTATTAGTTCCCAACAATGGCGTCATTTTTAAGATGATGATGCACCCATACTCACAACCAGAACACATCAATCTGGCACCAAGATAAACCTGAACATCTGCCCTGGCCAATTCAATCATCGGACTTGTTTATTTTCTAACCACTATACTATCTTCACAACATCTCTGAAGCAAATTCAAATGTTCTGATAGATGAGTGGTCCACTGTAGACTATTCAAAAGTTATATGAATCTATTCAAAGAAAGTGGGAAGCTGCAAATGCCTTATTAGAAAAGAAATATCCCAGGTGTTCATATTATTAACCCTGTAACTGACTGAGCAGGAAATTGACGAACTGAATTAATACCATTATTAGTATTGACAAATTTATAATTTTTATCGAAAACTCTTTATCGTTGTATGCCTATTATATACATGAACTCGTAAATAATTACTCGATAAAACAAAGGAAACTCGTGCGTTTTACGGCGATAATTAATGTTTTAGTAAATATCTGAAGGTAGACATACTGTATATATTTCCAACAACATTCGAAACTGATACAGAAACTCTACAATTCAATACATTGTAAATTACCAAATATAAAAAACACCAATAGTTCAATTCTTACAATTCCTATTGAATGTTCAATATTAACGTTTTTAACTTTAATAAAAGAGCAAGCAGTAGCCAAAACTAAATTTTTTTAAAAAATCATGTCATTTCATGATCATTTATCGTGTTATACTTTTAAATGGGAATTTTTGGTATATACTACTTTCCACTGATAGATCATAAGATCATCCCTATTATCAATAACAGATGCAGCCATAAAATGGTTAATATCTGACGATTAAACTAAAAGATCCTGCATACGTAAATGATCCTATGGGATTATGTTAGTTTCCTTGATTAACGACCATAAATCTCTTTTGAAAAAGATCAAACAATGAAATTAACTTCGATGTTATGTTGCAATACAAGTTGTATTGGAATAAAAACATATTTCTAGTAATATTGCAACCAGGAGCAAGATATATCGCGACGACGTTCTCTTTAGATGTGAGAACACTAGAAGGGTAAAATGCATTGACATCCAGCGCAAGGTTTATAGTCAATTCTCTGGTTCACCAAGGTCTATAGATGTTCTCAAATCATTTCAGACCATTTTCTCAAAAACAATATCATAGCAATAATCCAAACAAGCTGAATAGGGTTTTAAAAAACAACCAAAAAAAAAAAAACAGAAAAAAAAAAGAAACAAAATATGTTAA
The DNA here is from genome assembly GCA_023159025.1 of Thereuonema tuberculata. Classification (NCBI taxonomy): domain Eukaryota; kingdom Metazoa; phylum Arthropoda; class Chilopoda; order Scutigeromorpha; family Scutigeridae; genus Thereuonema; species Thereuonema tuberculata. The sequence continues at coordinate 109,596,998 of JAFIDM010009631.1, forward strand.
TTTTTATTATATAAGGTTTTTATAAAGTAAAGATTACAATGGATAAATTTTACTTTTTTAATTTTTTATTCAATAATTTTGTTAAATAAATCAGTTATATTGGAATGAAAGGATCTGTCCTAAACCCCCCCCCCTCAAACTGTGTACGCCATTGTTTGCCTCACAAAAAAATTAAATAAGATAAAACATAATGCAATCATATTTATCTCAATAAGCTTACTGTTCTGCAAGTTTTATTAAAACACTTTTTGAATATTCTGAATATTTAAAAATATAAGCTAAAAGTTGCTTTAGAACTTTAAATACAGGGTGGTCCTGAAACGGTTGGCCAAACTTGAAGGCCCGATGCAACGTAGCAAAATAACGAAAAAAGTCCATATGAGCATGGGTGAGGAAATGCTTTATTCAGATATCTCAGAATGATTAACACGCACATAGGCTATGGTATAGAAACTGTTAGATTAGGTGTTCGAAATGACCTCCACCAGCAGCAACACACGCCTCTTGCCATCGTCGTGAGGATTACCGGACACGCTGAAACATTGCCAGGGGTACCCTGAATCATTGTGCACTCATCGAATGGGGTGACGCAATGTATTGGGAACCGGTGTTGTGTACAACTACAGTTTTCCGGTAGCCCCAGAGAAAAAAGTCCAGAGGATTTAGGTCGGGGAAGAATGCAGGCCAAACGTTTGGTCCTCCTTTGACACTTCGAACAACTCATCTAACAATGGCTACACGACATCTATGTACATGTTAATCTTTCTATAACATTTATTAAGATAAAGCATTTCCCGATTCATATTCATATGGGATTTTTTCGTTATTTTGTTACGTTGCATGGGGTCTTCAAGTTTAACCAACCATTTCAGGACCACCCTGTACATGACATTTGTTGGATTTCTTAGACAGTCCACATTGTTCCATCAAGCACAGCCCGAAATGATGTAATTTCTTCTGGTGGCTTATCTAAATTTAACTGAAATATGTATTTCCCAAGTACACCAGGATCAGTTACCGACAGACTCTGGGCTTTATCATCTAAATCTATTATACCTTTGCAGACATTCTTTCAATAAGGCATCCCGCAAATATAGGGTTTGGAATAGAATTCAAATAAAACGATACTTAATTGTTTAGATATTACTTGCGATATTTATATCGTAGCTGGTTACTTTTAACGTACATCTCTTTGGTCAGCTTGCAATAAGGGATTATCTACAGAGAGATAAATAGGTTTCGTTTTATACAAGTAAAGCTGCGTAAGATAAGTTCAGCTTTAATACCGCAAAGCAATCAAGGGTTTCTAAATGAAGCTTTGCCCCGTTTCGTGGTTCGCGGGGAAAATTCCGTAATGGCATCTTCCTGAAATTACATAAAAACTACATTTAGCTGCCGGAAATTCTGTAATGGCTCTTTTTTATTTCTTTTTGATTGAATTATTGTGACTTTATCGTTTTAAATTATTTTGGTAGGATGGTTAGAAGGTTCTCGATAAAAGCATAACGTCAGAAGATCCGCGAACCCAAATAGGTTTATAACCTCTGGATTAGGGAATATGCTGCCAATGTATATGAAATTAGCGAATCAAGCGTTAGTACAGGCATGGTCAAGTAAAATTCAATATCTTCATCTTAGTGTGTCTGTGTTAACGTCGTAACTTTAAAACCAAGAAATCTAGGAAGCTCAAACTTGGCAAATGCACTAGGAAAAATCGGAATTTTTATTTATTTATTTATTTATTTAATTTAATCCCTATCCGAATTATTTCTCCACGCTCAATGCCCAAGGTTAAAAAATCCAAAGTTTCGCAGGATCTATACACAAAAGCCTAGAACTGTAGAAATTCGCTCAAGATCTATCCAGGTTTACTCTCTTGAAAGTCCGGAGTACATTTCTCTATTTCAGAATAATGCAGCTTACTATCATCATCTTCTTTTTCTTCTTCTAAATAAGTATCGTTTTTAGCACGATGGCCATTATACAGTATTTCATTTCACAATATTGCCGCCAGGACTGAAGGTGGGTGAGCGGAGCATCGCTCAGGGCGCCAAATATAAGGAGGGCCTTTTATAAAATATAATAAAAGAGAATTAACACAACTAAAAATTTAGAAAAATACATAAACATTTTTTTTTCAAAATAGATTAACATAAAATAGAAAAAAAAATTATAATAAGCTTGTAAAGAAATAAAAATGATAAAATAGATCAAAAAACTTAATAAAGGCCGACATTTTCTTTCTTGTTTTGCTTTTTTTATTACTATCGTAAGAAATAAGAACAAAAAAATTAAAGAATAAAAAACAACATAAAAAAAATTGAGTTCAATCAGATGATCGCATATTTGATTAATAACAGCAAGTCCCTAAAAGAACTTAAGCTCTACTTTCCTTAAAGTATCAATTTTTCTATTTCTCCATGTTAATAAAAACTGTAAAAATAATATAAAGGAAAAGTCTCCTTTTATTTGTTAATTAGGATATTGGCCGAATATAAACAATATTTTTAAATTTTCCATTGACTGAAAATTAAGTTCATACGCAAATACTTAAGTGACTTAAGTTTGAATCACATCAAAGCAGAAAGCAGCGAAATTACTAAGTGGATTCATATGCATTGTTAGATATCGAAAGAAATTTAATGTTAAGCTACGCGAACACCATGCAATTTTTCAGCAATTTAGTCGTCCGATTTTGACGTCACGAGTTGATATAGACAGTCTTGAGCCCGTTTACTTGCAACTTAACTGCAACTTTTGTCATGCAATTCTTGTTGTTCGTACAGCTGCAACTCGAAAAATTGCATCGACGTCACTGGGAATTACCCAATCACAGGGCAGCGTTGGAACACGACAGTTGGGAAACCATGCCCATGATAAAAATGGCGTCGAAAGTAATATCTGTCGATTCGTTTTGAGGACATGCTCATACTCAATGAATATCAAGAGTATTGCCAGTTTCTTTCATGCAGAAATAAAGTTTATACTGAAATGCAGTAATTGTACGCGGCAGAATTTATCCGAGAGGTTTAAAAACCTCGATTTTTTTCGGATTTTCCTCATCGGGTTTGGGAAACGCATTGCATTATGGGAATGCTGCTGACCCGGTAATGCAATAGTTATGACGTCATTGTTTCCAGGGGAGCATTGTTTCTTATTGGCTGTTGGTCATTCGTTACTTTTGATTCGAAATAATACCATGAAATTCAATTCCATAGCGGCTAATAATTTTGAAACAATATTTATCATATGTTGCAAATGAATCACTCATATATTATGTTTTAAACGACATAACCGAATTTTGCTTGACGTCACACGTGACGTATTTAAAATCTGCGTTATCATGGGTCGGTTGATCGTTCGAGTTGCATATCGGGTTGCATCGTGTTCGGGGTTGACAAAGGTTTATATCAACTCGTGACATCAAAATCGGAGGACTAAATTGCATGGTGTTCGCGTAGCTTTAGGCTTCTAATGGTTTTCTGTGGGAATTTTTGTTGCCTTCACGGATGAATTTCTCAATTTACCCACCAGGAAACATTTGTAAATACAGAAAGTTAGATCATAAATACACATGCCAAAGTTTCAAGAAGAAATCCCTTCACCAGTTCAAACGTTAAGGGATACAAACACACACAAAACAATACAAATAGATTCATTTTATGAGCCTCACTTTCTTTAAGAAATTAGGTTAGTTTCCTTATAACACAAGTCCATTACCTATTATTTTTATTATTTTAATACAATTATTTTTCATTATTTTTATATATTTTTTTAATTTATTATATATGTGGGCCCGATGATCCAGTAGTATATATACTGTGCTGTTGACTGGAGAGAAGTGTTCAATCGAGGAGTTTCCTTGGGTTATTTCTCCTCCGGGTTTACCCAGACCTCGGTAAAATGGGAATTGATGACTTAATATCTCATTGTCGTAAACATACTGTGTTAAGGTTACAGAGACACATTTTAATCAAATTTCTTAAAAACAATTTGATTTACTGGAAGAAATCCACAATCAGGTTTCTACCCTGGCGTTAAAGGCGGGTGAGCATTGGGCTGACCACCCAATCGCAAACAGTCCCGATGGTCATTGAAAGATCGGAACCTATACAATTCGGAGCTCCATGAGTGCCAAATATTATTATTTATTATTTGAGTGCCAAATAAATATATATTTATTTTATATTTTTCTCTTCGTTTGTTTTCTATATATATACATATATATATATGCATATTATTATTATTATTATTATTATTAAAAAATAAGCCAAAATAGAAATAGTCTTTATATTCTTAAATTTAGTGATAGTTCGATTAAGATGCTGTCTTAGGAAGGTAATTAATTCGTGATGGTTGACCATCTTTTTGTCTTGAGAAGTTGTTTTGATAATGGAGGGGAAAAAACGATTTAGCATTTGAATATACTGTATAATAAATAAATTAATTAATTAATAAAAAACTTAACGGAAATCATTCTATACTGAGTGAACCCGAATGACGATGGGAGGAAACTGAACGGAATGGAAGTGGAAATATATTTTTCCTTCTCATTCTCTCCCTACTACTACACAAACTTTCGCCTGAGTTTAGTTTAAGTAGCATAACTTTCGTCAATTTCTTTCTTTATAAAACAATAATTTTTTCCGTATTCCTAAATTTTTCTATTAATTTCTACAATTTATCTTTCTAAAAGTACAATTAACATCAATTTCTACAATTTAGTATATTGCAATCTATATACAGTAGTTTACAGTTAATTTAAGCCCTTCATTATTTAAAGACCAAAGAGACTCACACTCTTCTTAGTACCATTTTGAAAAACTAGTCTCACTGAAGAATGAAGGATAAGTGTGACGATACTTTCTTAATATGATGCAATGAAAAACTGCTTATTATTACATGAGGTCTTGTTCATTTATTGGATAACAGAATAGATTAAATCTTCTAAGTTATATTTTAAAATGATCTAAGGAAATCTTTAAAAATCAGATGGTCACATGACATCACTTGCAACCAACACCTTTCGAAGAAATTAATAACTGTGTCCAAATGATAATTTGGAAGAAGACTTTTTTTTCCCACAATTCTTAGCCTCCCTATTCTGAGATAATCTAAACGAAAGTTTTATTATATTTTGGCTAAAAGCTTTTTTTTTTTCCTTTCCTTTGATCAAAACTAACTATAACGAAAATTAAATGGAGGAACTCTGGAAGAAGCTACCTCCAAGCCAGTACCGTATCCAGGATCTCATCAAGAGGTGGCTATTAACTCAACCCCCACCCACCCAAAAAAAAAGAAAGAAAAGAAAAACATAATTGAATTTAAGAGAGACCGATTCTGTGCATCTGACGTTAATGACAAAATGGTCGGATCACTTCTCCTCTTAATCAATCAAAGTGAATATTAACCACTTAGGTAAAGGTGAATGAGACGATGGTTTTTAAGATAATCAAAACGGAATAATAAGAGTGATCACTCACCCAAAATTTCAAAAAAAAAAAAAAAAACAAAGAAAAAAGTTCGTATTAACTCGGTGGAACAATCAAAAACCGTACGGAAACCTCTAGCTAAGTTTGTTTGATTTCGATTTGTAATGCAATGTAGCGTCAATGTTAATTCCATTGCTAATTAATTACAATTTTGTTGTAATTCTTCTACATTTTCCTAATACAGTACAGCCCCGATTATCCGCGAGTGCCGCGAAAATTTTTTTTAATTACGAACCTCAAAAAAAAAACAATTTTAATCCAAGCCAACAACAGGGAAAGTACAATAGGCACTACAGTGCGATGGTCGGAAATTACTGACAAGTTTATTGTGCATCGTAATCCTATAGGCCTTCTCGGAATTTGTGGATGAGTGGCAGGCTCTTGCTCTGCAGAAAGGTTTCTGTACATATTTTAAAAGTTTTGCATATTATGTTTTTTGTACAATAAAACGTAGTTTATATTCTGAAATATTTTTTTTCGTGTTTACACCTCATTTTTAGTCTTTTTTTGGGTTATCCGCGAAGTCCTTGCCACCCAATTCCGCGGATAATCGGGGCTCTACTGTAGTTATAACTCTTAGGAAAATATTAATAGCGAGTAAATTCTACAATATCGCATGATTGCTTTTTATTTTTAATTTTTATTAAATATTTTTTTAAGTAATTGTATTCGAAGGGGACCTTGCTTTCACTATGTAACGATTTCATACGAGTCTTCAATGGATACATATTCTATTTCGGCGAATCATTTAACAGTTTTAACTGAGAGACCCGCAAATGACTGTTTTTCACTGCATCTCACTTCGCAGTTAGGCGTAGTCGTGTCACTTCGCAGTTAGGCGTAGTCGTGTAATTAAAGAGGATGCCTTCCAATTCGGGCTTTTGAAAAAAAAAAAAAAAAAGGTCCATTATTTCAGGGATTGTCATTTTTCTTTAGGTTTTTATTATTTTTTTTTTATCTCATCTTGTCTTCATACTTTACCAGGGACTGTCAAGGAAATGTCAATGAAAATTTTAATATAAAAAAAATAAAATGTTTGAGAAATGCACAGATGCTTTCTGTTTCATCAAAATAAAAATCATTTAAAAGAAAAAATTATAATAAGTTATAATAAGCCCTGCTGGAACCAAGGACAGCTTTTGTCAGTCGTACCAAATTGTTTGTCTGATATTTAATCGCCATCGTTATCAAATAATTTATTTTCTTATAACTAATTTATCAGTCGTTTAAACTACAAGAGATGATATTTCAGGGAAATTAGAATTGAGGAAGGATTTTCTGAGTTAGTTTGCTAAACATCCTGATGACGTTGGTTTTTCTCTTGACTGAAGAAGCTGTGTCTTCTTGTATTCATTAAACCGCGCCTTAATAAGGCATATAGAGTTACAATAATATTATTCCAACTAAATAAAAAACCCGATTGTAAGCCATTTTAGCTCTGCAATAAATAATAGCGTATACTTCTGTATGAAGGGGATACGAGCGTAGGCGGATCCAGGGAGAGGGGGGTAAAGTGGGGACCAAAGCCCCTCCTTCCAGCTGTGAATATAGATAGGATAAAATGGGGTTTACAAAGGCTGATAAACATTAATATTGTCATGATGATGATTTCAATTGCTAATAAAAAGCTGGCTACTAGCGTGCGCTTCAGACTCACAGATATAGTCAGCCGTTCAGAAAAGTTAGCCCCCCTCTTTGAAAAATCCTGGATCCGCCAGTGGATATGAGTAAATAGTTCTTAAAAAATACAAAAACAAACTATATTTTGTTACATTCCATAAAAGAAATAAAAATTAAATAAATAAATAATACTTACCCAGTGTCTCATACATTGTAGAGATTATGCTCTGGAACATCAAACTCCTCACACATTTTTTTTTTTTTTTTAATAACTAGTAACTACATTTTGTTTTGTTCTGTTGCTGCATTATTTCATTATTATTATTTATAATTATTTGAAAAAGTATAGATAGTAATTTTTCATAGCTTGTAGACTATGACAAAGCAAAAAATACACTTCTTGTTAATATTAAGGATGGTGCTACCCTTAAAGGACTTAAAATTGCAAGTTGAAATTTGTAAAATGAAAAAAAAAAAGAAAAAGAAAAAGAAAAAGAAAAATCTTAGTTACTGATACTTCTAAAAATTTGTATTGAAAATACACACACACACACAAAAAAAATAAATAAAAAAATAAACTTTGCTTTATAATTACAACAGGACTTGCAAAATGCGGCACCGCGAGCGCCAGAACAGTAATTTTTCCACCTTCTGCAAAGCCTATTTTTCTAAATAACGAAAAGTTTATTAAAAAATTTATTTACTAATAGCAATTCAATAAAGCTTGGCAATTTTTTTTTTTTACTGCATATTTCTCGTACATTCTCCGACGAGAACTTTATACACTTGCTATTTTTTTTTTTTTTTTTTGTGGGGGGGGGGGGGGGGGCAGCAGTGATTCAACCAACGATAATTTATTGTTCCTTGATATTTCATTACCAAACATGCTGTGAAAGGCAATGACAAATCTCTCATTAACATCCATAAATACAACACAAATTAATAAATATTTTTGCTTTCGTGGTTTTAGGCTTTTATTTTTACACGAGCATGTAATATCATGTAATTTCTATTCCCATTATTTTTTATGATGATTACTTTTTTAGATAATAAAGCAATGATGCGCCTTATTTGGTTGGTTTAGACTCTATCGACTAAAAATACAAATTAAATTTCAGCAGATATCCTGAAGGGATCACTCAGGGGGAAAAAATGAAAATGAAAAAAGTTTTGATAAGGTTTCATATAAGTTCTCATATTGCTTTGATATCAGCGCGAATGAAAATTCAGATTGCGACCCCACTATCAACTTGTATATAGAAGCAGAAGTAGAAATGCCTTTGTCATTTTCTAGCATCGTGATTAAGTTTTCTCAGGATTCAATGAATAGGTTCTGCTACCAGAACATTCATCTTAACATAACTACTTTGCTCATTCCTAAGGATAATATAGAAGTCACATTGATTTAAACTTGTCCTTTTTATCTCTTGTTTTTTTTTTTCCCCAAGACTAAAAAATACCAATTACTACAGATTACTTATGTTACATACATACATATATATATATATATATATAT
>JAFIDM010009631.1:109608904-109643250 GCA_023159025.1 Thereuonema tuberculata
TGAAAATTAAAGAATTAGGAGAATAGCATTTGTAAGTATTGTTGTAACAATACAATTTCATGAATGTCTCATATCTGTATCGTTTTCCTCTACTTGTTTGTAACGTATTGTTGTTGTTTTTCGGCTTTGAAAAAGAAAAGAAGTCATGTCTTTTCGAAAATTAAGAAATATTTATTTCAATAAATGTATGGTTTTATACGTTTATTTTTGTTTTATTTTGAAGATTTGAAGACTTTTCAACTCAGAAATGTCTTTATTCTGATGTTTTTAATCGTGAAATCCGAAGTTGTAAAGAAAAAGATCGTGATTTGTAAATATAATACTTTTATTTCATATAGCTCAAATTCCGTGAAACAACATAAATTTAGTCTGCTAATAAGTCGAAAGACTTATTTAAGGCTATTAGATCTATTCTTGTTTTTAAGGCGTCTGTGATGGAAAATAATAATGGATTAGTTTCATCTTCCCTATGGTTTAAAAATCTTTCCTATCTAAGCATTATCGTAATTTTGTAATAAAACAAAGTAAGCACATTTCTTCTCAGAATTTTATCGTTTCTTTTTAATCCGCTCTTTTCTCCGATTTTTACTTCGCAGCTACCAGACGACCTTTAATGACTGGTAAATAACTTTCATCCCTGCAATACATTTTAGACAAGGATTCTTCTGTATTTCAACTGTTTCCAACACAATTTTAAAAAAATTTCAATATTAAATTAATTTGCTTTTAAAAAAATTGCGTATCTTTTAAACGGAGATTCTGTAACTTTCCATTATTTCTTATATTTTGTAGGTATTTCTTACATTTTTTTATCTTAAATTTTGTAAAAAAAAAAAAAAAAAAAAGTTGCCATCTAACATATCCTCCCCCTTTCTCCTATGTTACATAATCCTTCCAAGCTTTTGTTTTGTTCTATTTCATATTCTAATGGTATAAAAAAGCAGTTTAAAGATTCAAGAATTCTCAATCAAAAACAAGAAACAAATGACAATAAAATACATCCTTCATAATTTATATCTGTATTATATCTTCGTCAAATCCCACTATAAAATTTGAAGAAATGGATGATTGCTTCAAAAAAAAAAAAAAAAAAAAATTTCAGAAAATTTACAATTTTGAGCAACAAAACTTAAATTCCAACTGTGCAGTCAGGAGTTAAGAGGTTTTAAGTTTTGGTCAGAATTTCTTATCAATGAAATTAATTCATCTTTTCAAATGAAGCACAATTAATGTAGAGGTTAGCACATGACAGCAAAATTCGTCAGTTAAACATGTCCTACAATCAACATCCTACTTCTAGTTCATTTTGCTTTGGAACATTTAAAAAAATAAATAAATACGTAAGTCCCAAAACCGTTTATCTTGTGTTGTCATAAGCAACTTGGTAAATATTTTCCAAAGAGCAACACAATTTTTAGTAATACTGGATCTGCCAGCAAGTCTATTTCCATGTAACTCAAAAGGTCATTCAAAAACCCAATGCTGAAAATTCGGCTCATTTTTTAGTTACTTTTTCTGCTACAAATGCCGATATCAAATATCATTAAAGTTTGATACATAAATAACAATTAAAAAACAAAATTGTGATCATCATGACAAACGAAGGATATTCAATCATCCCACGAACAAATATTAGTAAATGTATTATAATTTCTTTTCAGAAATGTAAGCCTGTTACCTTATGATAATATAAAACTACTCATTTCTTAATGATAATTTTCTGTTATCCATTGGCTGTTTAAAATGTTTTAAACCAGACAGAACCATTTTTAGGCTTCTGAAAGACTCCTTATATCCCCGGTTTGTCTGTCTGTGGACACATATTCCACAATGCTTAGCAACGGCTTCTGTTAGCTCAGTTGTAGGTGGCCTGAATGTTGTAAGTGGTCTGTTGGCTCAGTTGGTTAGAGCGTTGTGCTAATAATGCGAAGGTCGTGGGTTCAATCTCCTCATGGGTAATTTTTTTTAAAGTTTTTTTTTTAAAAAAATCATTATTAGGAATTCAGTGTATTAACAATGTTTGAGTTAAGAATGACGATTATTCCATATAAATAGGGATGGGTAAGATAGCATGGGGTCGCAAACAGACTCGCGCGAGCATTTTCTAGACCACCCCGGCGCAGTCTATTCTAAAGTAAAGGTGACTCAGAAGCCGTTGCGAAGCACTCTGATTGGTTTACTAATCACTATCCCTACCTTGTTTTTTTTTGTTTTGTTTTTTTCTATTGTCATATAATTTATATCGAAAAAATTGTCAAATTCGAAATATCATTTGGCTTAAAACTTTGGGATAACTCTTAAGGAACTGCAGAAACTTACCTGATCTGAAGAAAGAATAGAACACCATCACTAATGATAAAAGTATCATTATATAAGTATAAAGTATATAACGATAAGTAAGTAAGCTGTTAGAAGTTATCATTTAATGAAAAATTAAACCACCACTATAGAATTATCAATGAATTCAAAAACATAATGAAATTCCAATGACAGCAACCTGAGTATAAAAAGACAGCTAAAACAATGATCAAAAATTCCTTTCTGGAAACTAGCCATTTTTCTACAAAAAAATTGTTGCAAATGAAAGCCATCTTCTACATCAAGATAAAGACAACGATTTAGTAGAATTATGACAAAGAAATGTCATTAAAATTATTGAATTAATCAAAAAACGGCATCCACAATAAAGGAAGTGGGTACAAAATAGAAAGCTAATGAAAAGTACTCAAGAACCATAGCAATCAGTTGGTAATGATAATGGTTGAGCATTATTAGGGAAATGGAAATCTGGGATAACTAAAAGGATAGACAAAATCCTGAAAAGAAATAACAATTATAAATCTGAAATTACAAATACTGAATAACAAATGTATGGTAGAAGATGTATTCATAGAGATCAAGTTTTTCTAGAGATTGATGAAGTGTCATAAGGCAAAGATTGAGCTGAGCAGTTCTTCTCTTTATTCTAATAGGATAGCATATATCAAGATAAAACGAATGAGGATTCTGAAACCTTAGGTGAGGATATCATCTACACCCATCATTATAAAACCAGAACCTCCAAGTCTTATCAACAAGCTAGGAAAGAATCACCAAATGATTTAATACTGAAATACAGATACACAAATCAGAAACCCAAAATTCATAAGAACAAAATATTGAAGTTTTAGATGGTAGCATCTCTTGACAATGTTTTTAACCTAGGTTACAGCTTGCCTGTAAAACACAGGGGACCGCTCTTGCTTTTATGCTTGCTGGATGTCACACTCTGTAGTGACCAAACGATTAGAGATATTAGAATGAAAGCTTCACCATTGTGTTCAAAAAGTAGGTGACCACGTCCAAAAAATTAGACCTCTAGGACCACTCCCTGACAGGCAAGCAACCACACCTTTGTCAAAACAAGGCTTAGATAAGTCCATCTGTCTCCTAGAGCCAACAACTGACAAATTACAAATGTCTACTGAAGGAGCAAACTGACAGACAGAGCTTAAAAATAAATAAATAAATAAACTGCAATACTTAAACAGGGTGTCTACTGAATCTCAAACAAAAAATTTAAGGACATTTCCCGTACATTAAAGGACATTTTCACAAAAATTCAAGAACATTTTTTCTAAAATGAAAAGGAGGACGCAAACAATTTGAAGAAAAAAAAAATGTTATCAGGGGTAAAAACCTATCTGTTCAACAAAAAAAAAAAAAAGAACCCTGTAAACCTGTCTGTTCAATCAAAAAAAAAAAAATCCTTTTGCGAAGCTTGACATCATGCTGAAAATTTAAGGACATAGTCTGATTTTTAAGGACATTTCCCGTACAAATTCTTGTCAACCCAAATTTCCCGTACAAATCCCGGATTTCCCGGTTGGTAGACACCCTGTTAAAGACATCAGACAGACCAATTACTAAGTGGGCACAAAATTATTTACCTTCTGTGATTAGAATGTAAGGCTGGACCTAACAAAAGCTTGAAAAACTGTCTGCATATCATCATTGTGATGTAATAATAGAACATTAAAACCAAAACATAGTTAAAATAGTCTAGAAGTTTTAATGTGTCGTATATGTAATCCACAGAAATAAAGTTACAGTGGTTAGCCTTCCTCAGTTTTAACAATTTTGGTTATGTTGGTTCCTTAAATACATAACAATATTTGCATATGAAAGTCCACTGTTCACTGTGGGGGGGGGGGGGCACTTGGTAAGATTCCTTGATGAATAGTGCTATCTGGTTTCTTGCTCTTCCTATCACTGTTACCTCCTGGAATAATGGAAGAAATCCCATCTTCAACTGGTGGTCAAACATTATAGATTTGTCTATGCTTTTACATTGAATAATTAATTATGTAGGGCAATTAGAATTCCTAATCTTTGGATGGTGCAACATATATAACTTCTATTGCAATTACTACAAGGAATTTTATACATTACATTTTTTATTCCATAATGCTACCATCGAATTCATTAAATTTTATAAGATTTTTGCATTTATTTACTACATAAATATTAGCCTGTTTTAGCAATATATTTATGGGCTCATTTATTTTGTTTACGTATGGAATTACTTCATATATTTTGTTCTCCAATTTCTATACTTTACTGTTTTGATAGTTTTCTATTTGCAATCTGATCACATTTCTTTCCCTATTAACTAATTTTCTAGGGTATCCATTGATTTCAAACAACTTATTCAAATACATTATTTCCATATTAAGTAACTTTTCCTTAGAGTTACACACACAGTGAACATTGGACTCTCACATGCAAATACTGTCATGTATTTAAGGAACCAACAAAACCAAAATTGTTCAAACTGAAGATGACTAACCACTGTAACTGTATTTGTGTGTATTACATGTCCAATACATTAAAACTTCTTAATTATACTATTTTATCTGTGTTTTGTCTTTAGTTTTAATTTCATTTAATTCACACAGTTTTTAATCAATAATAAATTAACAGTTTATAGAAAGAAAAAAAAAAAAAAAACTCATCTGAAAATAATAATACCTGGCAGGCTGATCAGAAACCAGGTCTTCAACAGTCATACATCAAGACAAGATATGTAGATTAGAAGCTTTTTTTTTTTTTTAGGGGGAAAAAAAACAACAACGTGATGATGATTAGCAATTATGTGGCAAGCTATCATGCCTTTTGAAAGTTTGTAATATATGAACATCACTTGGGTAACATTTCTGAACCTTCAGAATTCAGTAATAAAGGTGTAACACTATATCAATATACAAACAGCTCTTGACTTACGATGGGGTTATGTTCCAATGAATATACCGTAAGTCCCGAAAGTCATGTACAGTTTAGTATGTAGTAAGTCAGAAATCATACATACAATACAGATTACTAAGTCACACTATGTTCAAACATTTTTAAAGTTAATTATTGCTGTAAAGTATGACAAACTTGACATTTAACACCATTATTCATACCCTGGCAGTGTAGTCAGTTCATTGTGCTAGTTGAGCAAGCCTCGTGGCTCAAAACTGCTTGTGAAATCTCTGTGGGGCTTTTGTCATAAGTGGAATGGTCGTATGTCAGATGGTCAAGTCGATCCTATCTGTATATAAATTATTAAAACATTAGGCATACAGTTAAGTTAAAGTGTCCCTCTACAGGCCTGGACAGGCCTTTGGGGCACAGGAGGTCAGGCTCCCAGCATTTCGTGACCAACGGGACGAAGTTGAGGTTGGGTGTTCAGTTCGATGCCCGCCCGCCTTTAATTCCCAAGAAAGAAACCCGGTACCCATTCCACAGAGGACTGGGTAGACCCTAGGACCCATTTGGAGGTGAAAGGAGCGTGGAAAAATCCCTGCCCTCCGCCGAGGCCGGGAATCGAACCCTCCACCTCCAACCCGCAGCCAAGCGCCCTAACCACTTGGTTACCGGACATTAGGCATACAAGACTGGCATATTGGTTTTGTTGGGGTTGGAACTGAGATATGCACCAATTTCTTGAATTCCTTCCAGAAGTGTGTTGTCTTTTCTCAGGCAGTTAGTGCGCTGCTATATTCTAAAGCTAATAATTCTTCAACAGTGCTGATTCACAGTAATTTTCATATAGCCATTATACTGATCATTATAGTAAAAAAGAATACACTACATACTGATACTTTATCATTATTGAAATGAGTGACTGAATGAAAGGGCTTGTTTACTTTAGGTATGCATCTAATCTTACTGTAAATGACCTATCACACTTCCAAACTGCAAAATTTCGATAACAGGAAAATTGTAGAGCTTTAAATTTAGCTACATTGGGATATCTAGCTGAAACAATCTAATGCTTTTTAGGAGAAGTCTTCCCAAATTTTATTATTTCCTAAAATTAAAATTATTTAGGCAGTTTATCGTCACTGGTTCATTAAATAGTTAAAACTGAAAATTATAATTTTTTATGAACAAATGTGAATCTAGCTTTTATATTTGTAAAGTGATTCACATCAAATCTTCAGAACATCTACATCCACTTACTTCAAAATCAATAATCAACCT
Organism: Thereuonema tuberculata; assembly: GCA_023159025.1. Classification (NCBI taxonomy): domain Eukaryota; kingdom Metazoa; phylum Arthropoda; class Chilopoda; order Scutigeromorpha; family Scutigeridae; genus Thereuonema; species Thereuonema tuberculata. The sequence goes on from JAFIDM010009631.1 coordinate 109,615,412, forward strand.
ATGTCAGAAGTTAGTGAAAATGAGGACAAGAAAAGTTGCTTTCCATGTTGAATTCAGTTTTCACAGAAAGACTATCTCTCCATTCAAGAAAGACTGCAAAAGCAATACTGAGTCATAAAGCCAAATGTATTCACAGTTTAACAGTTAGTTAGATAGGTTGTTTAACAGTTAGTTATACAGGTTGTTTAACAGTTAGTTAGTTAGGTTGGTTAAGGTTTTACAGTGCAAAAGCAAAAGTGCACTAAAAAAGATTCAGTTTAATGAATGTTTGCATTTTTGATAACTTTCAAAGAAAATTCTTAGCTTAGTGTTGCAATCATTGATCCTTCAAAAACTTAATAATCTGCAAAATCTTAAAAAAAAAAAAAAAAAAAAAAAAATTCATAGCTGTACATCTTGCAGTCATGCCTGTAACTCTGCAGACCGAAAAATGATTAGTAGGAAAGAGTGATTGCATCACGCAATCATGCAAAGATCGCGCTCATGCAATCATACGATCACTTAGGGACAGAAGAGCATTGTTTTGCTTTGGAATGTTATTTGATGTAAAAAAGTGTCATCTAGGGTTCCAATTTGGTGGGAATGGTACATAGTTGCAAAATTTTTGTACTCCAGGATAATTACAATATATAAACAATGAAATTTCAGGGTAACAAAGTCAGTTAATAGTCAAATCAATACTGACAGCAAAAGGAAACCAATTACTATGAACCAACATAAGTTAACCCCTCAGAAACCACACCTATGATCAATGCATTCTCATGCCATTGTACAAAAGGTAAAGGAAATGGAGACTATTAGGGAAGACAGATTCTCAAAGAACCATTGCTCTGGTCAAGACAACTGTAGGATACATAATTTACTGGGATGTAAGTCTTCAAAGACATCATAAACCATAAGTACACAAGCTTACATTCTATCAAATTTCAGGGCACAGAACCAACTCTCGTAAGCTGTATGAAGGGTACTTGACAGGTTACAGGTGGAAAAATGTTGTAACTCTTAATGAAGCCTGGATGTACTTAACTGTAATAAGCCATGGACAATTTTTTATTGTCCACAGGACATCAAAGACAAGACAGTGATTCCATCATTGAAAGGAAACTTTTTCAAAGGGTTCATACTCTAACTGGTTATTTCCTTCAGGTTGGTTAACACTCTGTACGGTTTCTGGAAATGTCAAGATTAACACTGTCTATTACCAAGAGAACATTTTGGGACCATTAAACCATACTGAAATCTTTAGACTATTCTATGAAGAGTGTAAGAATGTGTAAATCCACTAAGACAAGGCTTCATTTTATACAGCAAAATCAGCAGTGAAACATTAATCGAAACGGGAAGTCAAGGTAGTCCATACCCATAGAATCACATGTTGGATCTCCCATGAATGTCTGTGGATTTTAATTCAGTTTATTAAAAAGGCCCTTGGAAAAAGATGACCTAGAACCTCTGTTGAATATTAGAAAGCCTGTCAATAGGAATGGGACAAAATACCATTAATAACTTTCCAATGAAAACTTTCCTCCTCCAGTGAAAACTGCAATTTTGAGTAAGTCAGAATGCCAGAGAAGCAAACAGAACACAAATGTTGGTGGTTGGTGGCTTCTCATGACAACTAAGTGCTGCCAAAATCGTTCTTATAAATCTGGGACAATCTTTCTTATTATAAGCCAAAATGATTACCATATTTTTCTGCTTTCAAAATATCTTATCGTAGATGTTTTATTGTGACACTTAAGGAGACAAAAAAAATTAAAAATAATTGATCAAAAAAACTAATTTTTGTTTGTACAGTTTTGTTGTACAGTTGAGGACCCCTAATCTGGAATGCTTGGGACTGATAATTTTGAATTTTTCGGGATTTTGGAATATGGCATGGTGTTTTACAGAGAAGTGAAAAATATTTATAAAATAAAGGGTGAGACCAAATTGTATACTAAATGACATCCTAGTACAGCTGTTTCACGCTAATATGGCGATCATCAGCTAGGAGCAGTCATCAGTATACAACCAGGTCTCGGTACTCGGGCCTATATAAGAAAAATATTTGAAAAATATTTACTTTTATAAAAGCTATTTTTTTTATTTAACACAAAAAACATGAATACAAATGAAACAAACAAAGATTATAAATTTATTTATTTATGACAAGTGACAACCGACATCCCTGAATGATACATTGTATGAAACATGACTGTGGCCAACAAGCAGCAGTGCTGTTGGAGAGTGTGAATTGCCCTAAGTCTCCCTGGCTCTGTCCTTGGTAGGGTGACTGCAGTCATCTTTAGCCAACCAGAGCAATGTATTGTGCAGTTTATGATCTCTATTTATTACCTACCCTTTTCTAGCTATATTCTGAAAAACCAATTAGAGAGAAATGTAATCACGCGGTTATCGGCCAGTGCTTAATGGTCTGTGGAGGAACACAAAACATTAAAGGTTTGGATAATGACAAAAAGGAGTATCCTTGATTCCCCATTGATAGAAAACCCAGAGAAATTCCTTGCCTTTATGATCCCAAGCAATTAGCATAAGTTTATATTTCGGAAGTTTTTAGGTGATCAATGTATCTCCCTTAGTACAAGGAGAAGAAATGAATGCCTACATATGCATTAGCCACAAACGAAGAATGTTATCTTGAAAAGTTCCAGATTTCTGAATTCCAGATTAGAGATGCTCAACTGTATTTGTATATAATTAAAATTAAAAATTTGACTTGTAACTTTTTGTTCAAATGCTTGTTAAAGAATTGATAAATTTCACTTTTTAGAAAACTATTTCGGATTCAGAATAATTCTTTTTCATCACCTTATTTTGTCTGATATGTAGCAGTCATCAGATAAAGAAACTTAATTTGTATTACTTATCTGTGATTCGCACTCAATTAGCTTCCATCCCACCTATCCCTTTGAGGAACTACATCAATGATTTCTTATCCGTAACAATGGACAAAAATGGGCCAAAGCCTGGACAATAATAATAGAGAAGGGAATGTTCTATGATAGTTACAACCTTTTAAACACATTAAGGTAAGAAAATAATCATCTCTGAACTGTAGTTAAGAACATATTTTTTTTTTAATGTTTAAAGCTCTTATTTTTGTTGTTGTTTATTTATTATGATTATAATTATTATCATATGTTTGATCATTAATACTATTTCTACACATTTCCCTATATATGGGTTAGAAAAAAAAGGTACAACATTAACTGTAAAACTTCAAAACTTTTATAATTTATGTTGTAACCTAACTTTCCAAAATTCAAAACAAAGCAAGAAAATACTAAGTAACTCAATGGGTCTCATACTTTGTTGACCAGTGTAACCTAGAAGTCGAACACAATGCAGTCTACCAACCCTATGAGAAGCACTGATACCAAAGTATTTGTTTCTGAAAATGATAGGATTCAAACTATCTGCAAATACTCATGCAACAGAATATCCTAAGGACAAATAAGCAGTCCTTAAGAAATCAGTAATGCAGTCATGTAAATCACATTAATAATAGCTCATAATCTAACAGATTAGTCTTGATGAGTATTGTCCTGAACCAAGACTCACAAGACTTAAGGTATATCTACTTTTCATCCAGTCAGGAAAAATAGAGCATCAAAGCACGGGTATGTAATTTATTAAAATACTCATGTTCTATTGGACATCTTGAAATCACATTTTATGCATGTTCATCGATTTACAATGTTGGCTTTTGGTCAAGAATTAAAATTGCAGTTACATTATATTAACTTGTTTTGTTTGCTCAGTGGTAGACAATTTCTCATCAAACCCTCCGATTACCAAATAATTAATATGCTAAAAGGATAGATAGATTTTAGCACTAATTAGGAGATTATTTTACTTTAGTAGATATGAGTTCAAGTTCTCATACATACCAGAAGTCTCATCTTCAGTTGTTTTTCGTTGAATTTTGCCATTTTTGTTTATTTGCCAAATTCTTTTGTCAATTTTTTTGTATTTTATTAAAGTGAACTGTATTAAGTACGCATCTAGTAATATCTGAATATGCTCTTATTTTTATTAGGGAAATAAAATGACTTTCTGATTGATAGTGCTACAAGAATCTGTCATTCTACAAAAGAGTTTTTTGTGTATGTATGAAGAAAGAGTTCCTGCAAGAGCATGCAGAAGAATGTACCCACCCTCAATTTTGGTGATTATAGGAAAAACCATAAATGCAATCTCTTTATAACTATTTTTATTCTCAACAGTATTCCTGAAAACCTATAAAACAAGGAATATGTTCAATTTTGCAAATATTCAAATTAGCATGCATGAGCCTTGTTGGCAAGCTAATATTTGTCTACACTTTCATCTTACTATTTTGTTTCTTTCTGATTTAATTTAAAGTAAGTGAATTTTTGTGGTTGTTAAAGATTATCAATTTTTTACATTTTTCTATGAAGGTTATGCTGGGTCATGTTCTTGAAAAAGAAAGTCACTGAGATTTTGCCAAAAAGCAGTTCAACATCGATAAATAATCACTGTTTGATACAAGAATGAACACTGAATTCACCATAACTCCAATTAGGAAACATTGCGCCACTAGTCCAAGGCAGGGCACATTAATTAAAAGAATGTAAACTGCTGACAATCATCATCCTATAGCATCAACTCTTGATTCGGCACTTTTGAAGGCACAACTGCCAGTTGTGATATGGTGAAGCATTATCTATATGATGTCAGAGATGTTTCTTTGTTTCTTCTTTATTGCTAATGTATTTCAGTATGCAATTTTTAATGGATCAAGAGCAACAGAGGCTTACTGAGAACAAGTCATTGAAAGGGAAGAGTAACACATACAAAAGAAAGTAGGAAAATTTCCAAACCCATGCCAGGATTCAAAGCCAGGTTCAAGTATATCAGCTGCAAAACAGGCTGATTGCCTTGACCAAATTTGGCTGTGCCCGAATGGCACATGATGCCAAGGCTATTGGGACTTTGAACCACTGATTTCCTCAAGAAGTTATTGATTTCTTTGAAAAATCAAAGAGCAAGATTTAATTTTGCAAAGTTTAATGATTAGTCTTCTATGAAGTGGCTTAAACTGCTATTTAGTGATGAGAGCAAATTCAATTTGTTTTCTTTTCAAGGTATATATAACACACTGTGAACAAACATTTAGATTCAAAGTATCAAACTGCCACAATCCATCCCACGATGGGTGGGATGAAGGGTCTCCAATGGCTTGGACTGCTTTTCCAGTATGGGCATTGATGCAATTGTGCCAATTATTATTGGCATTATGGGATCAGTCTGTTTGCAAGATCATTCTCAAAAATTGTATACTTCCTTAAGAAATTGAGACAAAGAACAGTACGTCTCAATAACAGGATAAAGATCCAAGTCAGACTTCAAGTTTGTCAAAGAGTGGATGAAAGAGAAGAAAGTGATACTTTTACCTTGGCCAGTACAAAATTCCAGACTTAAATCAATTGAAAATATTTAAAAATGATGTTAAAAAATAAGTAAGTAAGAACAAATGTGCTAATAAAGTCAATTTGATGAAAGTTCAAATAGAAGAACCTTCCCCTAGATTACTCACTAATTTGATTGCCTCGATACCCCACACTAGCAAGGATGTAATCAAAGCCAATGGTTTTACAACAAAGCTTAGTATTAGTATCTTAATTTATGTTATTTAAGTGAGGTGAATGTTTTTAATGTGATAAATAAAAAAAATTTTGTTGGTTTTTTTTCACCGAGAGCAAAGTGGGCCACATACATTTTCTTGCTAATAAAGCATATGCAAACACATGCTATTTAAAATATTTACAAAACTGGGTTTTATTCTTTGTTTATGATAGTGCTTTCTTCAATGAAAAGAACTGCAAACCAATTGTGATCACAATTTTCCTAAATTGCTAAAATTGGGGGTATATTTCCACATGCTATTGCTTATTCAAAAATGATTTTGACAGAATGACTATTATAAAATTTGCTAATTTACCCATAATAAATAGATAGGAGTACATACAGGAGTATAACAGAAAAAGCAACAGAAGATCTAAAGCATCCATCTTTCCTCCATGTCTAGTTAATAAGATAAAGTCTTGGCTGAAAGAATACCAATATCATTACTTAACTCATCTTAAAACATTAAGCCAAGTCCAATGAGGGCCTGAAATTTTACTTAGGAAACTAAACAACAATAACAACAAAATTAGGTTTATATATGACTTTCTTTTTAATAAAACAATGCAAACTTCAGAATATCAATGTGGCACACCAAACTTTCATTTCATTTAAAAGAATGATGCAAAGTTTATCTGTTGTCAACAAACAATCCAAAATACATTCTTAAAAAGAATGGAATGCAACATGCAAAGCATTAAATATTTCATTGCTTAAACTTCAATTTATAATTAAAAAAAAAAATGTATTGTATTGTTTTATTCAAGATACAAAATCACAACAAAATCAAATCATGCCAATGTAATAAATATATATTGAAATTAAATCCCCCTCCATTGCAATAATCCATCTGGATTTCAAATTCATTTTTAAAATTCATTTTTTTATCTTATTATTTTCTTCTCAATTTTTAAATTTTTATGAAAAATGATGAGGAACAAGATTAAAAAAAGATATCCAAATAATATATTATGATGAATTTTTATAATATATCATGTGATGAATCTTATTCTATAATCCATTTTAAAACTGAATGAAATAACTTAAACAAAGTAAGCTGCTAACTGAGCCATTTTATCTTTAGGTTTGGAACGCCCTTTTCCACGTCCCCTTCCTCTTCCTCCTCGAGTATTTCTAGGCTGCATCTGTCTTCGCACTATGGCATGATGCTGTTCCACAAGAGAGGAGAACTGTGGATCACAAAATATACATCCAGATGATTCAGTCACTCCTCCTGCTAATTTTGATTTATCCTAAAATATAAATTAAAATTTTATACTTTAAATTTTTTATCATCAAATTATACTGTAAACAAGATGTATCAACAAAATGAACTTTGTCTAATACTTAAAAAAAAAATATGCAACTGCTTGATAACTATCAAATGATTATTACATTTTTCATAATACTTTGAAAAGGTCACTCCTTTCAAAACTGATGACACAATAACTCAAAATTAATTAAAGATTGGTTTTACTTTCCATGAAAGTAGAATAAAAGGTGACATTAAGAAATATGTTAAATCAAATATTTACACTAAAATGTTTCCTTATAAAATTGTTCTTTTATAGAAATAAATAAATCTATTAGTGATATACAGACATAATGATAATGCTCAAAAATTCATCTTAGGCTTCATTACTTTTTTCATAAATTAGAAAATTATAATCAAACATTTCCAGTTTGAAATGATATTTTCTTTTTATCTGTATTTAAACTATTAGTAATGTTCAAGATATCTTTTATATAAAATGTGATTATCTAGTACATAAATAACATTCCTACAAGTATTTAGCATGCAGTACTTACCATGAAATGGGAACTAAGGGGATTTTCTTCATCACTCAATACCAAGCAAGTCAGACTTTATTCTAAACCCTGCAGTGGTTAAGAATATCAGCATCATCATACTTTCTGTCTAATAATGGTATGTGTCTAATGCCACTTCTTCCCACACGTCAAAAGTAGTATTTCCATCAGAGAGAGTTGTACTTGATTATAGTTCTTCCAAAAATGATATTTTTGAGATTCAAATCAAAACCCACCTGGTGAGGGTCAGAGCAATTCTATAAAACTTTTCTTCACAAATCAAGTACCAACATTGCTCACTTTGTAGCAGGCTTAGCCATATTTGTAGAATTACAAAAGTGTGCTACCTAGCATAAAGCTGTTTAGGATGCCATTGTATGAGACAATGTCCAAAAGATCAAGTGTGAACCATAAAAAGTCCCAGATATACAACAACCTCTTCCATCTCCACTGCTGAACAACACAATTGTTTAAGCATATCTCAGCAGAATATTCTTTGTCTAGACTTTGCCAGGATCTACATTCATTGATCATACATTCCATGAACAAATTTTATCACTGTATCTTTTGGTGTTTATAAGATATGTCAGACAGTAGATGTGCAATGGAATCCCAAATGGCATAGTTCTTTGTTTGAAAAAACAATTTCATCCACAGCAGTGATGCTTGAACTAAGGCCATTATTATTTGACAATAAACAGTGGCTCATATCTATTCTGCCTGTGTTATCAGTGATCTGTTTCTGACACCTTCATATAAATAAATGAACAGTTGATTATCATAATGCATTTTCTATGCCATGCTGTGCCCCTTACATAGTACTACTGATATCTCCTGGCCTTCTACAATACCTTTCATACCTGCTGAGAAGATACTTTAGTTGGCTCTAAACCCCCCCCCCCCCCCACTAAGTCTTTCATTATTTGAGTCACCTACAACTTACAGTACATTTTAAAGGCTGTTGTGGATAAAAATCTGAAACTTTGTAAAATAGTATTTAAATTAGAGTAGTTTTAATTTTTAAAATGTATTTTGATTTATAAATAGTAATTTTAATAAAAATCATTCCCAAATTGGACCAATGTTTTTCAAATTTTAAAAAAACAACACAGAATTTTGGCATTTTTTTAAAAATTAAAAGATAAAAAAAAAGGCTAAAAAAAAATCTCAAAAGTTTAAAATCATAATATTTGGCATTGATTTTTTTTAAATAAAAACTGTAAAGAACTTATTTATTTTTGCTATAAACAACTTTTAATTACTGTATTTAGTATTAGATAAGTTGCATCCCCTTTCTATCTATAATAACACTGATTCAATTGATGACCCACATGTAAGTCCAGGTTGCCTTTGTGAATGTTATTTGCTACTAAGGTTGGACTGTATCCAGAAATAAATGTTAAAAAGCTTACAAAGTTTTCAATACTTAGCCTATATATATTCTTTCTTCCCCTATATATATACATTTTTCCACACAAATGGTCGAAAACGGTCCATCCCAAACTCTCACTGATGAAAGCTCAGATATTTTATTTGTGTCATTTCCCTATTCTTGAATATATTTTTCCACTTTTTGACAATTTTTCCTATCTTCAAACCCTTATAATCAAGGTGTTTTTAGAGCTTTCGCCAGAAACTTTTTAGATCTTTTAGGACATTGATTTAACTACAAATAAGTAACAAAAAAGTCTAAATTTGTTCACGGTTTTTAGGGGCCAGGCCTTAGAAGTGGGCATGACTTCAAAGTTGTGACGTTAATAACTCGTACATTTTGAGCTAAAATTTTCATGGGAGCTAGATACCTTTACCTCACCTGGTATTGTATTTCAACCAAATCAGATCACCCATTTCAAAATGGCAGTCAATAGTATTTTCCACTTTTTGACGTTTTTCCTATCTTCAAAACCTTATACTCATGGTGTTTTTACAGCTTTTGCCAGAAACTTTTTAAAGCTTTTAGGCATTGGTTTAACTACAAATAAGTAACAAAAAAGTCAATATCTCTTCACAGGTTTTAGGAGGCAGGGCTTAGAAGTCTGGCATGACCTCAAAGTTGTAAAAGCAGTTTTACATTTTTCACCTTTGGAAAATACACTTACGCGGTGAATGCATGGCAGAGATATTAAAAATTTCTTTTTGCTTAGTAATTCCTTGTAAAGCAACACAAGGCAAGGAAATACACAGAAATAAGCATTGAAAGAATGAGATTTTTCTATGAATATACCTCAAATTAAAGCTTGGACATTTCAAAATATAATTTTGAAAAGTCAGCTTAATGCTGGACTACGGACTGGAGGAGTCTGGGTTCAATTCCTGGCAGTGGTCCAGGATTTTTTTCCATGGTTATTTCTCCTCCAGACGGACCTAGGGTTTACCCAGCCAAATGTCTCTTACTTGGAGGTTAAGGCAGTAGACTGACCATCCAACCTCTACTTGTCCTGTAGTCGATAATTGCAAGGAGCCTATACCTCTATGCTCCCAAGCACCTGCAAGGCCTGTCATGTATTTATCTTTATAAAACAAATAAATTGATTTTCATAGCGTTTTATTTATCTTTACCGAAGTTTTACTACAAATTTCAAACACAGGAGAAGGTTTAGTTGATAAGTCATTGCTGTTTTACTTGTCATGTTTTCTGTTAAAAAAAACTACAACTTGTATATGAATATACAATATGGTAGTTTATTTATTATATTTTTAACTATTAATATAAAAATCTGTTGGGAGATTGTTCTATAAAATTTAATATCTTGTTTATATATTCATCACAAATTTGGAATTATTATTATTAAAACTGTCAATTATAAATCAAAGATCCATTTTAAAATTTGAAACTATAGTGCTTTAGTGCTTTTTACATTTGTAATACAAAATTTCAAATTCTTCACTACTTTATTGAGAAATAATAAGTTGTAGATGACTCAAATGTTGAAAAAAAGGAAAAGCACAGATGTTACCTGCTCCTTAAAGCTTATTAAATATATTCTTTTCAAGTCAGATATGCATACTTGAAAGGAGTGATAGAAACAAATGCTAGCATTTAAAAATAATTTATACCATAATAACAGAGATTTTGTCATTTTTTTAAAATTTAATTTTGACAGAAAATAAAAAGTATCTAATAAGGGATTCACTGAAATTCCAGAATTTAAAGAACCTAAATTGCTGAAATTTCAGAATAAAAACAACAGAGGAGTTAAAATTTGTCATTCGTAATACATATTGTTTTATTCTACAGACATAGGTTAATCTCAGAATGGAATCTTAGCCACACACACATATGTACAAAGAAAACAGTAGAAAGAGCTGCAGCTTTAAACAGAGATCTTGCATAAATTCCATGAACAGTACAAACTATTTTAAAAAAAGTAATCTTACTTGTAAATAAAAACATTAATTTTCATTAGTAAAACCTTAGTTTCTATAAAAAAAAAAAAAAAGCACTTTTGCTTTTTTTTTACAAGTGTACCTTGCAAAAATTGAATACTTCTCCAAACCTGATAAGTGAACTCTCCTTTGCTATGTGTCTAGTAGTATCACCAAGTGGGTGATTACCATTTCCAATATCAAGTGAAAGGTCAAAACTTTGTCTCAGCTCTACTAAGCATGGCGATACTTAAAGGTGGGGAAACTACTATGAAATACAAAGTTTGTAATAATGCCTGCAATATGGACAAGGAAGTAAAAAATACTGGAAATAAACAGAGCACATGAGAGAAAGAAACTTAGAAAATTCACATAAAGTGAAAATAAAAGCTCAACTCAAACAAATAACAATAGCTTGATGCTACCCACTCTTACTTTCTTTCTTTCATAGAAAAAAAAGGTAAGTGAAGAAAAGTAAAGAAAAAAGAAAAGTGAAAAAAAAAAGAAAAAAAAAATTGGTCCAGAATTGGTAATTCCTAATCATTCTCCAAACACACAAAGGCATTATGCTATAACAGATACAATGATAACAACTCAGCTAAAAAAAAAAAAAAAAATAGTAAATGGGAAAGGAACCAAAGAAAATGATGACAAAAGACCATACAATATTTTGAAAAAAGGTTTGCAATTATCTCAAATGAATACTGGCAAATGGTCAAGAAAAACTCATTTAAAAAAGTGAGCAACCTTATGTGTGTGGTCGGTTCGCACCGAAGTGCGAGCTTCGTTGCCGAAGCATCCGTGCTCCAGGGAGCGCTAGTGTTCCCAAGACGGTGAACCCCTAGCAGAATCCCGAGAATTACAAGGGAAAGATACTGGGGTGGTTTCCCGTGGCCTTCCCCAGGACGCCATTAAGGAATGACGTCAGACCGAAGAGAAAGTGAAGAAGAGGCTACAACACAGGAAAGGAAATTTTTGAAACATCCATGCTTGCTACCGGGATTTGAACCCGGGCGCTGGCACATTGATCTCACGACAGACCGACGCCTGAGACCGCTCGACCACAACAGCGCGGCGAGCAACCTTATATAATTACATAAAAAAAAAGCTGCTTCAGAAGATTTTTGTCTACAGACAGTGGGCAACAAGATATTAGCATTGTTCTTCCTTTAATTCATTCCAAATTTATTGCAGATATTCTGTTTTTAAAACATGCAGGGAATGTTTCAGACAGAAAAGCAGCAAAACTATTAATCTTTTGGATAAAAGATAGAAATTATCTACAGCCAGGTATAAAACTGTTCTAGAAAAACAGGCTAAGTACAAATTTCAATGAAGTTACTTGATACGAGCAGAAATAATAATAATAATACAATACACTGATCTAGCACACGAGTTCCAGAAGCAGTGGAGGTCGAACCGAGTACGTGTTGTTGTACCTATCGTCCTGTCCGCCACTGGTCTGGTGTCTCACACTTTGCACCACAGCCTCAGTACACTAGGACTTCACAAAAACACTTTTGCACAACTCCAGAAGGCTGTGGTACTCAACATAGTTAGAAAATTTATGGACACAACAACACATCCCTAACCATTCTTGCACATTTTTTATTTTTTTTTACACTTGGCAATATGTGCTTTGGTCCTTGACCCGCCATTTTGTCTTTGCTCGGGAAACCCAAGGTTTGAATCTTTTACATAATAATAATAATAATAATAATAATAATCAGGAGAACATATGCATGAATGGAATGGCATATGCTAAAATGGAATAGCCTTAAAGATGATCTACTTAGTCCTATTTAGAAAATTAGAAGATATCTTAATAGAATTAGATTAATGATGAAATCCAAAGGAGTACAATACAATACCTGAGGTATCTTTCTCAAATGTAATGTAAACAGAAATTGATATTTGGGATGTAATCACCTAAAAGGTAAAGTATCAAGATACAGAGGACACCATATCAATCAGAAGTTCCCTCTTCAATAATTTTTTGGGAAATTTAACTGTTATAATATACAACTGCAAAAGCAATAAATCAAATTTTCCTATTAATAAGAATGATTTAAAAAAATACATTTTTTTTTTTTTTTTAGCAAAACATCTAATTCAAAGGTTAAGATGGGATTATTGGTTTAAGAAATCATCTTTAAGTCTAACAGTTAACAGTTTTGAGCATTTAAACTGTCAAAATTTTTGAAATTTATTTTTCCTAAATATTTTAGCACTTGATAGTTAATTCATAAGTTAAAGAAAGACAAAAAAAAAATACCAAAAATTATTTCTTACTTTCTAACAAATATAAATAAATAGATCTTACCGGCTTATATTCTACTGACAATGTCTGACAATGGCAAGTTTCACAGGTGTCTTCTTCTACAGTCACTTTATGAGCATCTTCAAATATATGAATGATTACAGCACATCTAGAAATTAATTAGTTTATTTTTTTAATAAAACTGTTGCCTCTGTTGCTTAAACTTGACAATATTTAAAAAAAAAAAAAAATGTTGGCTATGATAGGCTGGGGTTAACCTAATTACACACTTCGGTCATCTAGTAGGCTTGCCCAATAATATGATCTTTATTTTTTAATAAGTTGTAACTTGTATCAATGATGAGCCAACTTTTTGAACTCTCCAATAGTATGGTAATGAAGGGCATAGTATTAATTACATCAGTGTAATACTGAATTTGTGTGTACAGTTTATTATTATTTTTGATAGAAATAAATGAACCATTATTAAATACCAAGTTGTTAGAGAACAGACCTAATGCTTTGAAATTGGCTTATTGTGTAGTGCAGTACAATCTATCTAACAACAGAAAACTACATAGTTATTAATGCTTTATTAGCAGAACATGATTATTCACAGAAAGCTCAACAAAGGTATATATTAATTTCTTTAAGAGGAAAGTCTACCCCACATTGCATCTCTTTAAGGTCACAGATTTTAGGTCTAGGATTTTATTCCTAAACTACTGAGCATCACAGAACTAACAAAATTAATGAAATGGGCTGTTTGACCTCCAAAAATTTGCATCAGTAAACACTGAGGACTACCTTTCCCTGCTGGTGCTAATTTCCAGGATACATGAAAGATGGTTTTCAATTGATATATGCAAATCAAATGATGTTTTAATTTACTTTAAATGATAATTTATGCAATTTTACAATTTAGCGATATTTGATCTTATATTCAATTCAAACAATGCCTCCTGTGATAAATGATAAAAAGACAAACAGTTTTGGTTATATAGTATAAAGGTCACCTTTTCTGTGCACAGATTCAAGCTTTCTAATGGCTTGTTAACTCAATTCTTAAGTCTAATAATTCTTAAGATATTACTCAAAAGAAATTTATCTTAAAAGCACCCAATTGTAATTTAGACTACAAATAAGGAACTGTCTTAAAGCATTCTCTTTCAAAGAAGAGATTACTTGCTTAATGGATAAAAGGCATTATCTTGGATAATGTGCTTTTTATTTATTTGAGATACATAAAAACCCATTTATTTTATCATGAGGTTCTTATAAAACCATGTTTTTGGCTTTCTTTTTAATTCATTTTATTTTATTCTCTAACTTATAAATCAGTTTTAACTGCTGAATGAATGAGCAGCATTATCTGATGCTGATAGAACTTTGATGGTAAGAATGGGCAAAACTGTGGAAAACTTCCTGAATTTGACTTAAGCTTACAAAGGAGAGCTGGTCAAAACAGATATTCAGATAAATATATTAACATCAATTAATAAAAGTTCATCTGCCATAACGAATGAAAGCAAAAAATGTTCCAGAAGACAATCTTGTTGTTCCAATCAGCTAAGCGAAAATTTAATGACCCAATTGAAGAAATTGACAATGGAGCATTAATATAAGAATATCTCTTGGGTTGGAAAGCAGGAAGTTTATCACTGAGTGACAATAGAGTGACTGTTCTAAATGTTAATAAGAATAAACTGTTCACAATTATACTGGCCAGCAAAAATGATGCTGATTGGACTCGGAAGAAAATATCTGAAGAGAGATGAAAAGGTTGACTGGAACAAATCCTGAGAACATTGTAAGAATTCGTCAAATGAAATTATTATCAATGGAGCAAAAATAGGCAGCCTGGACATGAAACTTGCTTCATTAATAAATTTTAACAATGTCTATGTAAGCTTAGAAATAATTTAATTAAACACACAAAACTGTAAATGTAAAGTGGAGTGTAGATTGTGGGTTTGGGTAACAATTTATGCTTTGAAGTATATTTTGAATTTTATATGATATATAACATTGACAAATGTAAATAATTTTTATATACTTTCTGAACAGAAAATGTTATAACTACTATTTCGTATTCTAACAGCATAACTAGATTTCAATACTAATGTTCAAAATTAGTAATCTGTTAAATTTCACATGCATATTTAATTCTTAATTTAATTTTACATGGAAAATGTTTCATTTGCCTTTCTACATTTTTGAAGTGTTGCTGCAAAGAAAAAAATCTGAGTTGGTTGGAGTTTGGGGTTTCCTGCCTACAGTAATTTCTAAATATGAAAAGGACTTTTCATAAAAGTTAAGATCCAGTGCAGCTCTTCGGTAAAAGGAGAGAACCTTTTCAGTAGCATAGAAAAAAAATTGAAAACAACTCATAACTAAAATATACAAATATAAATGTTTGCTTTCATCATTACACAAGAAATGTAACTGTTTTATTTTTGTTATTTTTTTAATAGATAAATATTTTGTAACCTTAAAACTTCGAATTTCTTCTTAAACATTATAAATATAAAAACACACAAACTTCATCTTCAGTATCAACTTCTTTATCTCAATATTTCAATCTGCTAAGTGGAGATTTTCTTCAGGAGTAAAATAGAGATAGAGAAAAACAAACTTTTCTTTCTATTTCTAAAAAACAGAATCAAAGTAATAACAATCATAAATAAGGATATTATGCATTACACTCATGATCTTTCTTAATAACAAAGTAATAACAATCATAAAAAAGGATATTACTTGTTACATTCATGATCCTTCTTAATAACAAAGATGTTACAATCATTACAATCATGCATTATATTGTGTTTTTATAATGCATGGTTGTAATGATTGTAACATCTTTGTTATTAAGAAAGATCATGATTGTAACGAGTAATATCCTTTTTTATGATTGTTATTACTTTGATTCTGTTTTTTGGAAATAGAAAGAAAAGTTTATTTTTCTCTATTTCTACTTTACTCCTGAAGAAAATCTCTGCTTAGGAGATTGAAATATTGAGATAAAAAAGTTGATACTGAAGATGGAGTTTGTGAGTTTTTATATTTTGTAACCTTATTTAAATATACTTTATTTTTCAGTTTCTTTTAACTATGTTTTAATCTTTTTTCCCAAAAGCTCTATCTATTTATAGAATTTAAATCTTTCTACAAGAAAAGGTTAATCAAAGCACTGTTCTGAAGTGTTGGGTAACTAGCCATTTCTTTATTGATAGATATCAGTGCCCCTCTTGAAACTAAGGAAGTAAAAACATTCAATTGCAAAAGAATTCAAACGCTATTGGAGAAGTGTTATTTCTTCCAACAAATATGGGATTAAGGTTTGAAGAAACATCCCGTTTATTCAAGCTTTGAATTACGACATATACTGAGACAACAGATGAGAATGTTAAACTAACAGAAGGCTAATAATATTTCAAACTGATAACTAAAATAAAACAAACAGAAACAGTACCTGTTGCAAGCTAACTTCCACTTGGGTCCAGATGCGGGATCAAGTACTAGAACCCCATCACATTCAAAACAGGATGATACACCATGAACATTGTAGGAATGAGGGCATGTTGGATGAGTACAAAGGTTACAGCCTGAGCCTTTGCGCATATCTCGGAATGGAGAGTTGTTGAAGCAGTAAGGGCAAAAAGGATAACTCTATGATAACAAAAAGTCTAATTATTATTCAATTAATTAATGTTGTAATAATAATAATAATACTGAAATGGAAAAATAAATAACACATGAAATAAAGATGAAGTCATCATAAACAAACATTATTTACTGATTTCAGAAAATGGAATACCCACTTTTAGAAGAACTTATAGTCATTTCATTTATAACTAAATCTTAGCAAACGTTTTAAAAAATTAATAAGCATTTATTACATTTGTAGAATTTAAAAACTAAAAAAATTGCAGTTTTTGGTTTTTGATTCTTCATGTTTCTTTCTGCACATTAATTTTTTTTTCTTTTGCTTATTTAGCTAGAAATCAATGTAAGTTGTTTATAAAACTAGCAAAAATCTTCTGTATACCTTCCCTTTATTTCCTCCTGAATAAAGTAAAATTTCAAATTCATCCAAGGGACAACGCAGTTCCTTGTAAACTTTTATATTGCCATTCTGAGGAAGGCTATAGGTTTCATCACAGCTAGAGCAATGTAATCGACTAGGTTTAGTAGCAATATATTTCATATAGCGCCTGCATTTTCCACATCTAAAAAAAGAAAAAGAAAATATCTTTAAACACTAAAACTAAAAACTTTAATTCCTAAAAAGCTCATTACAAAATATATTTTTTTTAAAATTACAAAAAAATTTACTAATTTTACCTTGATAAAGGCTTGCCTGTTTCAGAGATAGATGAGAAAGAGACTTCAAATAGCTCATCCATTCCACTGATATTTCGCACAAAATAATGGAATTTCAGTTTGAAAATGGTGATTGTATGATCGAGCAATTCACAGAAGTTAGCTTGTCCATGTGCTATCAGGTTTAATTGCTCCTCAACAGCAGATCTCATAGTTGGCAAAACAAGATCAGGATCAATCTAAAGAATACATACATATTTATCTAGTTTGATTATTTATTTACTTCTTAATTTCTTACATCCTTCTAGACATTATTATTCAATTAAAAAAAAGTCAATGAACAAAAACTTATGCAAATAAGGATTTACCTTTTGATATCCATGAACAAGAACAATTCCAAGCGTTGTTGGAATCAGTCGACGCCCACTATCAACTGATACATAGTTCCTCAGGCAAATATTGTTAATGTGAACTGGTATGGATGCATCAGTTCCAATGCCATGCTTTTCCATCAGTGTGATCAATTCACTTTCTGTTAAATATCCAGGTGGAGCTGTTTGCTTTTCTGCTAATTTTACCTTTATTTTAAAAAAAAAAAGTGTAAAAAAAGTGAATAAATGCAATAATAATTAAAAACCGCAACTATATTTCAATATAAAAAAAGTAATACTGATTGACTGCATTTCATTAATATAAATTATTAAAAAGCAGTCAATCATTATTAATTATTCTGCAATTAAGTCTGATTCTTCATGACTATATCTGAAATGAAACTAGAGTATATTTTCCTAGCAAGGAAAAACTGCAGATGCCACTCAAGAATCTTCTTTGAAATTCTTTGATACTCAATATCAAAATGAACTGAGTTAATCAGATTTCTCAAATTACTAAAATAAAAATGGAAGACAAAAAAAAAAAAATCACTCCATTTAATCGAGTTACATGATTTACTGTATATAAACATTAATGTAGATCATACTGAATGCAAAAGACTATGTCAGTAATCAATGACAAGAGTACAGTAAGTAGAAAACAAGGATACAGAGTAAACATTCAAGAAATACCAGAACAAAGGCCCAGAGTACCAAAAAATAATGCCATTTACTGGAAAGTGCTGAGGTGATAAGAAATAGCTAAGTCAGCCTGGCCAGAGAACAGAGATTGAAATACATTTAATAGTGACGTATTAGAGCAAATTATCTAAATCAAAGTTTATGTCACCTCTCATAATATCTTACGCTAATATCCATGTAGAAGTTGTATGAAAGTCTGATCCCTCTATGAAGTATGACAGGCCATCCAACTTCATTCAAGAGATTGCAGTGGTGAAACAATCATATTAAAACATGCCACAATAACATCCCTCCATCATATTTTCATGGGAATTTGAAACATGATTCAAATGAAGAAATAAATATCACGGAGCTATCACTGAATAGTGATAAATCCTATTTATTCTTTTTTAAATGTTATCATAATTAAGTTGTATCATTAATAATTCATTAACAAAAGCATGTTTTGCATTGATAATAGAGATTCAAAAAATTTTAAAGCTCATAAATTATGAGTCACCCTACAGACTATGATATATTATTCATGTGGTAATCATGAATCCAATACAAACCACCAAATGAAATTAATCCTCAGATTCCATTTGCATAAATACCTAGCAACAGTGTTTTTTTTTAATCTCTGCAGAAATTTGTTTTTCTGCTATTTTGCTTATCATCGCTGTTTGTGTTTCTTCATCATAGATAAGATTATTCTTTTCTCTTTTTCATCCATTCACTGTTTGTAACTCTTGGCACCCAGCTAACCATTCCAATGAAGATAAGAGTTTTTATGGAGAAAAACAAAAAGCTAATGAGAAAAGTAAAAGCACTTAAGAATTATTAATTTGTAATTAATTCTAAAGGGACACTAATGGGTTATCAACATGCAACTCTTCTAATCAAATGTCAACCTCGTTGTCATGTCGGATTGCCGTGTTACCACAGAAGAGGCTCTGACAACCGAGTAGGAGTGGAATAACCCTCAACATTAGTTCTGAAGGAAACGTCAGAAACTTTTTCACTAGGCTGTATGCTCTGAGGATTAGTTACCACCAGTCTAGGATGTAGTAGGCAAACTATCTGATCATTTCGAAATTTTTAAGTTTCCCAAAGTTTACTAGAATTAAGTAGGGCCTGTTTATTATAGACAAGCCAATGGAAATGGACTCAAATCAGGAATATAATATTAGAACACACTACCAGAAAAGCAAACTGCTACCTTTAATAGAGAATTGCAAAAAAACAAACTCGACATACTGGATATCAGCAAGGTGGGATGGAATGGAAATGGACAGACTATATCTGTAAATGGCAATTTTCTCCTCTGCTCAGATATGCCCAATGAAGAGGATGCACACATTAGAGGTATAAGGATACAAGTAGCTAAGAGAAACAGAAATGCTTTTATTGAATGAAACCCAATATCCAAAAAGATTATTACTACAAGATTCAAAACAAAGTGCAAGAAGATGTCGATAGTTCAATGTTTTGCACCTATAGAAGATGCTGCTGTGGAAAAGAAAGAACAATTCTACAAAACACTGACACACATTTCTAATAGCTACATAATCCTGATGATGGGAAATTTTAATGCCAAAGTGGGCAATGAAAAAGAAGACCTTGAACACATTTTATGGAAAGATGGCCTATCTAACATCAATGAAAATGACAACTCGCGGATTGAGATCTGTGGCAAGCATGGCCTGTGGATAGGTGCCACCTCACTTCTCACAAAGATTGCTACAAAACTATCTGGGTAGCATCAGGCACAAATGGAAAAACTCAAATCCAAAATTTGTATCAGTCAAAGATGGAGAAACTCACTCCGGGATGTCCATAATAAAAGAGGAGAAGATGCGAACAAGTTAAAGAATAAGGATGTCCTGTAAAAATTTAGAGAAGCTGAGAGAAAATCTAACATTAGAATAAGATAAACAGAAGACATCTGTGAAAGATAAGGGGAACATAATCAAAACTACCCTCCAAAATATCTCTGAAAACGTACTAAGATACATGTCTATTAAAAGAAAAGAATGGAGTACTTCAGTACGATTGAAAAGAGAAAAGAACTGAAAATTAAATTAAAAGAAAAAATGATCATAGTGATGAGATTAGAGAACAGCTGTAGGTCTTATGCAATACCTTTGAAAAAGATATTAAAAGCAGTATAAGGAAGGACCATAGAAACTTTATGGAAGAACTGGCCCTGAAAGTACAAGCCATGAAAATGACTGGTTTCGTGGTATCAGCTAAGAAACCAATTAGAAGTAACAAAAGAAATTTTATGACAGATATACAGTCACAGTTGGAATGACGGAGAGAAGATTCTAATGAAGTCCTTAACACAGAATCCAAGATTATCAATAGCACCCCATGCAATTAGGTACCAAATTACAAATATGTATTAAATCCCCCCTAAGGGAGATAGTGCAAGCCATTAAAATGATAAAAAGGGGAAAAGCTCCAGGAGCTGACGATATAACTGCAGGGATTGTAAAGGCTGAACCTAATGTTTTAGAGGACATACTTCTACCACTCTTCAACGATATATGGAAAGAAGAAAGATTTCCTAGTGACTGGAAAGAAGGAATTATCATAAAAATATATAAAAGAGACAACCTCAGTAATTGTAAAAATTGGTAGGATATAGCATCACTCCCAATAGTTAAGCAAGATATTCAGTAAAATCATCCTTGACAGAATATTGTAACCTCTTGAAAACAAAATCAGAAAAGAACAAACTACTTTCCATCCCAAACAAACATTATTGATCTCATTAACACATTTCATATTGGACAGTCCATCGAATTCCAATCCTCTTGATATACGTTGTTCATTGACTTGACGAAAGCCTTTGACTCTGTGAATAGAAAGTGTATTTGAACGCATTGATAAAAAGAGAACTCCCTATGAAATTTATCAATCTTATTAAAGAGTTCATTTTCCGTTCATATTCGCCCGATCTTTCAAAGTTAACAACATAAAAATGGCCATCAATCAAACCTTTAATTTATCGTCTAGTTTTCACAATTTTCAAAAAAAAATTAATAATATCTGTTCTTTGTTTATTCTCAATGATTACCCACCTAACTTCATTGATAAACACATTTCCTCATGTAAGAAATGTGGCATCTATTTAGTAGCTCAGTGAATTTGACAAATTCATAAAGAAGATCAAATGAATTTAATACTTTAAAATACTTTACTTTAAATACAAGGATACTTTAAAATAAGAAATCTTAAGAAAGAAAAATAGAGATAAAAGATTAAACGTATTAATTTGGTCTATTTTATTTGATGGTGAAAAGCCTGCACTACAACAAAATCACACTTCTGCTTAAAGCATTAAGAATATCATTCAGAAGTAAAAAATCAATGATGAAATTCTTTAAAAAAAAAGTCACTTTCCAATCAGATTTTAGGCATTTCCACCCCCCCCCCCACAAAAAAAAGAAAAGAAACAGAGAGAAGAAGAACAGTAGGCAAGGTCGTGCCTTGGGGGAGGGGGTTGAGCAGGGCACAAATTTAAAAGGGGCGAAAAATACCTTTAGGTTAGTAAAACGTAAGAAGTTTGAAACAGAAAAATGGACACACATTTTAAAAGTAATTCTAAATTAAAAAGTAATTCTAGATTGTATTTTATTTTGTGGGCTGAATAATTTGGCATTAAGGATTCTAGAGCCAATTTTTGAAAATGATGCAAAATAGAGAGTTGAAGATCTTCGAATATCAATTTTTAATTTTTTTATTGAAAATTAGTTCGCAAGCTAGATATATGTGTGTGTGATCATGTTAAGGAACTAAGCACAAAGTTTAACAACAATTTATTTATTTTTAACACTTTTTGTATTTTTTTGTGTACACCGATTACCTCACCTCAGCCACACAAAAATAAATTCTGCAAAAATAATGTGTTACATAATTTACAAAAATATCTTGACATTTCTGAAAAATACACCTTCTTTGTCCTGCTGACAGTGAATAAATAATTTTAAACCTGTATTTAACGAATTTCTATACCAAAATAGATGTGTGTGTTCAATTTTTATTTGCTTTGCTTGATAAACACTGCGTAATTAAATTAATTTAACGGTGCTAAAACTTCTAAATTGATTTGTGCATGCTGATATTGGTTTCATTAATACTTATAACGCACAAATGTAAATTACAATTTAATTTTTTATGAGTTATTAACTAAAAAGTAGTACGAACGGAGGTGAGATAGCAGTTACAGAAGTGCAGGCGATCAGCCAAATCAACTTTAATATTACTAACTTAAGCAGAATTTCAGACTTGAGATAACTGATGTAACTCCTGAATAAGATGTTAATGTTTGACAAATACTCTTACTGAATTTTTCCAGTTATCTGGATCAACCCCGTAGCAGCGCCGAATTGTACCTGGATGCTTTGATTCAGGTATTAAGTCAATAATTTTATTCTTGTTATAAATCGGCTTTACAAACTCGGCTTCACAAACCTATTATTGCCGACTGGATATAATGACCAAAGTTTTATTTCAATATTAAAAAAAAAGTTGTAATGGCTACTGTAATTGTTCCATTTAACAAATTGTAACTTACTGAATTACTAAAAACCTGTATTTCTGCCAAAACCAATAAATTTAATAAAAAACCTCGCATAGCCTACATTAACGAACCCAAACCAAACCGAATATTATGCTGAAAAAAGGACTTAATAGAAATTATGATTTTAATAAGATTTGATCATTTATTTTGAAATTTCTGTCCTAAATCTTGCACAGTTCAGCAAAATGATAGAGCTCCGATTCATTCAATTTACTTTCCTTAAATGTATGTATTTTGTAATTGTGCTTTATATAGGTTGATTCCTTTACAAACACGTGAGTTTTTGGTTCAGTCCAAAGTAAGTCTCGCCTCCGAACAAGTAGTCTCACCACGGTCACTAAGCTAAATGTGACGGAGGTGAGAAAATGTTTATTTTATGGATCCCTTTGATCTTTTAGCAGCAACAGCCACTGCCATCCAATACAGCTATCAAGAATGTTTCAATTGCAACGGATTTAGCTCAATTTTTAAAAGAAAATCTTAATATTTCAACAATTTAGGATGAGAACGGAGGTGATAACCTATTTGTATACGCTCATAAATTCGATTTTCAATTAGGAATCCTAACGAAATCTGTACTTAGCGGAAGCAAAATATGTGCTGGGTAGTTTGAGGAAAGGTGGCCATGACAATTGGACATCTCGAAAACCAAGAGAAGGTTTCTGCGTTTTCAGAAAATAAATATTTACTTTGTGCGACGGAGGTGAGAACGCATTTCGGGAACAGGCATTTCACATTTTTTTTAACTAACATGGAATTCTTTAAAAATTGCTTGCTTTCCAAGACAGTATTATTACTTTTAAACTAATCCATATCAATAAGAATTCTAAACAAATAAAATTTATTTTGTCTTTCACAGACATCAAAGGTGGAGGTAGTTGAATGGGAAAGGGCTGAAATTGCAACTATCTCACCTCCGTCATGCTATTTCGTTGTCATTAATAAACAAAACAAATAAATTTAGGCAACAATGCGAAGGAAGAAGTGCTATTTTCTAGAAATTGTGTCGTTTTTATTATTAAACGTTTACATCAGTTTTTAATTATTTGTTGAAAATTGGGAAAGCGCAGTAAGCCAAAAGTGCATCATTACGGGAAATTGGCTCTCTAACAGTCAAATTGGAGCTTCAAATTCTGGATTCTTTTTTAAATTTGATATAGTTGGTCAGTCGTTACGACCCTCTTTTGAATGAACATACAAAGGATAAAGGAAGATTAACATATTTTCCTAATAAAATTCAAAACGAATTTATTAATTTACTAAGCCAAAAAGTAAGAGCCGAAATAATTCTTAAAATAAAAAAAGGCAAGATATTTTTTCATTCTACTTAATTGTACTCCCAATGTTGGGCACAAGGAGCAAATGTACCAAATATGTTATTTAGATCGCACAGGCAAGGGATACAAGATTGAAGAATCTTTCATAGACTTT
This sequence comes from Thereuonema tuberculata, assembly GCA_023159025.1. NCBI lineage: Eukaryota > Metazoa > Arthropoda > Chilopoda > Scutigeromorpha > Scutigeridae > Thereuonema > Thereuonema tuberculata. The sequence continues at coordinate 109,639,893 of JAFIDM010009631.1, forward strand.
ATAATACGTCAGAAAGAACAGAAGAGTGGCTTGCATTAGAAATTTTGGAAAAATTGCCCAATGACGGTATGAATTTCAGTAATTTCCAAGGTCAAAGCTACAATAATGGGGCCAACATGGCCGGAAAATATAAAGGCATTCAAGCACATTTATTAGAAATTACCAAACTTGCAAAATTTGTGCCATGTGCAGTGCATTCCTTGAACTTGGTAGGAGTGCATGGAATTTCGTCTAATTTTTGTTACTGTCCAGTACTTTTTTAATTTTTTGTCTGGTTCCATCAACTGACAGGAGATTTTAATGAAGCACATCAATTTAACTCAAAAAGGGCATATAATTAGCAGATGAGCCTCCAAATATAATGCTGTTAAACCATTACTTTCTAAGCTTGACGGTGTTTTGAAAGCTTTGCATGAAATTTCAGAAGATGCTAAGTTCTGAGATGGACTTTCAATTGCCAGAAATTGAATTCAACAAATCAATTTTAAATTTATTGTTTACCTTGTAATGTGGGAGAAAATTTTAAAACACATTTACAGCATTAATAATATCTTACAGAGCCCGAATGTTTCAATAGAAAGTGCTACAAAATGCATAACTGGACTACAAGAATTATTTCAAAATATGAGAAGCAAAGGAATTGAACACATATTAGAATGTGTATTAAAAATGTGCACTCATAATTTAATAGATGCTAGCTTTGAACCAAGTCAGCAGAGAAAAAGAAAGAGAACGTTTGATAAGAATTCAACTGAAGAATCATTTTCACCTATGTGGCTGTTGAAAATAAGTTTCACAAAGTTTAGACTCAATTATTTCTAATATTAACTGGAGATTTAATTCACTATGTAGTATAGATAATAATTTTAAATTTTTGACTGGCCAAGAATTACTGCATATGTCTGTAAATGAATCAATACTATATTCAGTTAACTTGGCTGCTAAATAACCTGGTGATTTGAAATTGAAAGTTTTAAATGTTTAATTAAGCAAGTTAATTCAAACCTGGAGTCAGAAACACCATTAGATATTTTAAGCAATATTATCCATTATGATCTGAGCCCATCATATTCTAATATAGAGATGGCATATAAAATATTTTTCAGCATTCCAGTAACAGTTGCTTCATGTGAACGAGGATTTAGCAAACTAAAATTGATAAAACCTTACAATCGGCCAAGCATGGGTCAAGAGAGGTTATCGGGACTGGCAATTTTGTAAATAGAACATGAAATTGCAAAGTCTTTGAACTTTCATGAAAGCAAGAGTTTGCTTCTTCTGCGAAAGTAAGAACAGTTACTCTGAAGTAATTATAAGTAAATGAGAAAATTAATTATCAAGATTCTTAATGTTTTTTGTATATTATTTTTTTGTTTTATTTTTTTATTGTGATGATTGCGTTATTTGTCAACACTTCAATTGTTATTGTCACTATTCCTTAAAACTAATTATGCATACCTTTTCAACAAAATCTGACTTACTAATTTTTGGTTTCATTTAAAAATAAAAAAGCACATGACGGCAAATATAGTAACTTTTTTTAAGTTGGCACTAAATATTTGTATATTTCCCACACGCTCTTTGTAATATTTGTTTTATTTTATTATTATTATTATTTGTTATCCAAGAAAGTCCATACAAAACAGATTGCTCTCAAAGTTTTCTTTAAGTCAGTTAGCATTCCACTTTAACACATATGTATGTACACATGTCATAACTGCAATTGTAAACTATTGAATAAAAATAGAATGTTGAATTTAAAAATAACTATTAATGGTTTTATTAATTAATTGAATTATGTCAGCCACTTCATTTACTGAATTTCATTAATATTGGGGGCGCGTCTGCCCACAGCCCTGACAGTAGGACAAGCAAATAAGGCAGTAGGGTGTTACTGCATATTGCTTTAGAGGACACTTCAGATATATTACATTAATACTAAATTCAAAACTAGCTAACTCACAGAAATATCATATTAAAGAATTATCCAAAGCAGAAATCAAGCAAATTTGAAAGATTAATGCATATGGTCTAAAGTCACTAATAAAATAAAAAGTCACTATATATAAAAAAAAAAGAGAGAAAGAAAGCTCTGGTGAACTTTCAGGCACTGCTTTTTGAATTTTAAATTATTCAATAATTTGTTTGCTAAAAATTTTCAAATCATTTACCCAATAAAATAAATAGATAGTTCAAGATAATTAAAAGCTTCCTGTCAATGAGATACAGTATATAACCTTTCATTACCAGATAGACAATTTCTTCTAATTTCTAAATAAATGTTGTTTATAAAGAGTTCCTTCTTTTAGAAAACAGTGCTAAAAATTTTCAAAATTGAAAGATTAAGAATTACAAGTGGGCCATATTATATTACAAAAAATTAGGTTTGATCTGATTTTATATATTTTAATGCTGGGATTTTAAGTTTGCTTTCACTAATCCCATGAATAAAATATTAAAGCATCTGAAAAATTGTATATGAAGCTCTTATACAGACAATATAGAATTTTATTGCAGACTAAGCTTTAGTTTTGCTATCCAGAAAAACTTAGAAATGATGAATAGTCCACATGTAATTCTCAACCCTTCAATTATTTAATTTCAAAACCTTCATATAACAATTTACCTCTGTTACACTATAGGTAGTGTTTTTGGTAAATGTAGGTAATGTCTCTTCATTTGAAATAGCCTGCCAAGTCATGAGGCTTGTGTAGCCTGGATCAATCAATGTTTTTCCAGTGCAGTAAAATTTTTCATCTCCAATTCGAAAATTCACAGTAGTTAGTAAGTAACGACAGTCGTGACTTATCTAAAAAAAACAAAAAAATACACACACACACACACACATTAATTATTATCAGTAAGTTTATATTGCCAAGGAAAATATCAACTCTTTAGAATGAAATGTTATTTGAGTGATGATGTGATAATACATATTTCTAATATGTGTACATACCTTATTTTGTTTTGTTTTTTTAATTATTCAGTTTACACCATTAAGAAATATATATTAAAATAAAAAAAAAAATAGAAATAAAATTTAATTTTAAAAAATATCTTAACTATCAAATTCAGAGATTTCAGTTTTATAATAATAATAATAATAATAATAATAATAATAAATACACAGACCTAGCACACAAGCTCCAGAAGCAGTGGAGGCAGGACCGAGTACGTGTTGTACCCATCATCCTGTCCGCTACTGGTCTGGTGCCTCACACATTGCATCACAGCCTCAGCACACTAGGACTTCATAAAAACACTTATGCACAACTCCAGAAGGCTGTAGTACTCAACACAATACGCACAGTTTGGAAATTTATGGACACAAGCACACATCCCTAACTATTCTTCCAAA